>ML779925.1:133374-162581 GCA_009831015.1 Picea engelmannii | reverse complement strand
TATATATATTTCAAGATTCCAGAGGCAAAACACTTATCAGAAATAACACCAGGGGTCAAGCAACTGCTGAGAGAGGTGCTTGTTTCCACCCAACTCTAGGCTTAGCGACTCCCAACGGATTTACCACTAGCCACCCTCGAGCTAAGACCACGATGTTGTGAGACTGTGTCTCTGTTTGCCAGTGACCAGGAGTGAAGGTTGCAATTCTTCCTCTCTGCTATCACTCACTCTGCATGTCGCCATAGTTCTCCCCTCGCGTCTGCCCCCAATCACTTCTACCCCATGTCTTATCCTCTTGCGAGGTTGCGTGTGGTGCAATTACCCTTGCGCTGGTTAGGCCTGATGGCTCTATGGATGGTTGGTTCACCTCCCATCCCTCATTAAACCATCTACCTACCAGCCTGCGAGACATTTAATTCAAGGCCAGCGAGCCACTTTTGGTTCTCTGGGCCAGTGGAGTCCAAATACGGTATTAATTCTTGGTGGAAGTTAACGCCACCTTTCCAGGTACCTTCCACCGCTATCGTGGTCTCTTTTTCTGCACATCCCCTCTCAGCAGTCCTGCAATAAAATTCATAATTTTATTCACATCCATTGACCTTTTCCTCAAGGTCCAATTACATCACATATCCACATTTATGAGTTTGCCATAGTTCTTGGCCAGTCCAGTTATTTTTACAATCTGGGGGAAACAGGGTGTTACAATTCCCTCCCCCTCAAAAGGAACATCATCCTCAATGTTCTTATCTATTAACATGAATTACATGTACAGAAGTAAACAAAATCGGATATGCCTGTCTCATGGCATCCTCCATTTCCCATGTAGCCTCATCTGGGCCAAAATGCTTCCACTGCACCTTGACCTGTGCAATGGTTCGGTTCCGGAGTGGGGTTTCCTTTCTATCCAGTATGCATTGGGGTTCTAGTAGAAATTCTCTATCTAGTTCCACCTGGATCACAAACCAGTCAATTATATGATTAGCATCATGTACATATTTCTTCAATAATGAAACATGGAAAACATTATGTGCTTTCACTGTGGGAGGAAGTGCTAGCCGACAGGCTACAGGTCCCACTCTATCTAGAACCTCAAAGGGTCCACAATACCGGGGTGCCAACTTGGCACAAGCTCCCATTCTCATGGAACTCCTTCTGAGCTTAATTCTAAGATATACATGGTCTCCCATTTTGAACTCTCTTGGAGTTCTCTTTTGATTAGCATAACTTTTCTGTCGGTTCTGAGCGACCTTCAAATTTTGTTTTATCTGAGTCACTTGCTGTTCCATTTCTTTCAACATGTCGGGTCCAAAATAAATCCTATTTACAAGATTACTCTAGCTGACTGGAGTATTACACAGTCTACCATAGAGGACCTCGAAGGGACTCATCTTTAAGGATGCTTGGTAGCCGTTATTGTAGGCAAATTCTACCAATGGTAGGTAGTCTTTCCATTTCTTGGGTTGATGCATTACATGCATCCTTAACATATCCTCTAATATTTGATTCACTCTTTCTATCTATCCGTCGGTTTGAGGGTGATAGGCAGTGCTAAACAACAATTTGGTCTCCAAACCAGCCATCAGTGATTTCCAAAAATTGGAAGTAAATTTTGTGTCTCTGTCAGATATTATCTCTCTCGGCATACCGTGCAGTTGGAATATCTCTTTCATGAATATCTGGGCAATATCTATCGCCTTGTAGGTTGATTTGACGGGGATGAAATGAGAAGACTTGCTCAGTTTATCCACCACCACCATAATGGCATCATTCTGTTTGGTTGAAGTTGGTAATCCAGTGATAAAATACATGGAGATGGTTTCCCATTTCCATTCTGGGATGGGTAAAGGGTGTAATAGTCCTGCTGGGTGTCGATGTTCTACTTTAACCTGTTGGCACTCTATGCATTGGGCCAAATATTTGGCTATGTCCTTCTTCAATCTAGGCCAATAAAATTGTTTCTGGGTGGCAGTGGTCATTTTTTGGTATCCTGGGTGACCAGTGTAGGGTCTTTTATGTAGTTCATCCATGATGAACCTCTTCAAGTCGTCACGATTTGGAATGTACATTCTATATTTGTAGGTGAGCAGACCTCCTTCAGTCATCTGGTATCCTTCATACTTTACTTCAGAGGGTTCTTGCTGTAGGTACAAGGTCACAGTTTGAACGAAGGGATCTGTTTCTTGTGCATTTCTGACTCTATTCTTGACATCTATCTCGCAGGTACTCACCGCTGCCAGGCGAATTTTTTTCATGCTTCTGCTGAGGGCATCGGCCACCCTATTTTCCTTCCCTTTGATGTGTTTTATTTCAAAATCAAATTCGCTAAGGAGGTCCATCCATCTATATTGTCTAGCATTGAGCTTTGGTTGGTCAAACAAATATCACAATCAACAGTGATCCGTCATAAGTACAATTTTTCTTCCCAAGAGGTAATGCCTCCACATTTTTAAGGCATGCACTATGGCAGCCAGTTCTAGATCATGAGTCACATAGTTGGCCTCATGTTCATTCAATTTTTGGGATTCATAACAGATCACACTTCCTTTCTGCATAAGGACTCCTCCGAGCCCCTCCTTACAGGCATCCGTGCACACAAGGAAGTCAGCTTCTAGGTCAACAATTTTCAGCACAGGTGCATGGGTTAGTAGATGTTTCAAGGTTTGAAATATTTCTTCACATTGTTGTGTCCACAGGAATTTTGTCCCCTTCTTCTGGAGGGCAGTGATTGGACAACCAATCTTGGAGAATCCTTTTATAAATATCCTATAGTATCCCGCCAATCCCATAAAGGATCTGATGTCTGAGACATCCTTTGGGGTAGGCCATTCCATGATAGACCTGATCTTGTCAGGATCTACTGCTACCCCTTCCTCGGACAAAACATGTCCCAAGTAATGTACTTGCTTCTGAAAGAAGTCACATTTGTTGAATTTAGCATAGAGCTTATGCTCTCTTAGCACTTGCAACACAAGTCTAAGATGCTCTTCATGTTCTTCTCTATTCTTAGAGTAGATTAATATGTCATCAATAAAAACTGGTACAAATTTATCTAAAAATTTACTGAGTACATTGTTCATTAAGCACATGAAAGTGGCAGGGGCATTGGTTAACCCAAATGGCAGTACCACAAACTCATAGTGACCATACCGTGTCCGGAAAGAGGTTTTATGGATGTCTTCACCCTTGATTCAAACTTGATGGTATCTCGACCTCAAGTCAATCTTTGAGAAAATAGACGCACCCCCCAATTGATCGAATAGATCATCGATCCTAGGCAAGGGGTACTTGTTCTTTATGGTTACTTTATTGAGTTTTCTATAATCTATACATAGTCTGAGGGTACCATCCTTCTTTTTCACAAACAGGACTGGTGCTCCCCATGGGGACACGTTGGGTCAAATATAACCCTTATCCATCATTTCTTTCAATTGCAATTTGAGTTCCACTAACTCAGGTGCGCTCATTCGGTAGGGTGTCCTAGACACTGGCACCGCTCCTGGTGCGAGCTCTATCGAGAAGTCAATGTCTCTTCTCGGAGGTAGACCCGGTACCTCTTCTGGAAACACATATCTGTATTCTCTCAGGATAGGGTGATCTTCAGGGCTTGGTTTATCACCTTCGATTGTTTTCGACACCTATATTGCATATAGGGGACATCCTTTTCGGCAATACTTTCTCATTTGCAGGGCTGATATTTGTCTCACCGAGACCGGTTTTCGGATCCCTTGAAGGGTTATCCTTTTTCCTTCTTTTCTCACACTTTCTAAGGTTTTATGGTAACAGTCCAATTTGGATTTATGGGCGGCTAGCCAGTCCATACCAATCCACAGATCGTATGATCCCAGGGGTAATACATTAAGGGTTGCTTGGGTGGGGAATTCACCCAACATTAATTGGTAGGATGGTATGACCTCTACTACCTTTCTTTTGGTCCCAGTGGCTAACTATACCAACCATGGCTTGGTTTGTTTTTGTGGCTGTAGCTTACACTTATCCACAGTCTTAGGGGCTATATAACTCAAATTTGAACCAGGGTCAATTAAAACAGACACTAGATGGTTGAAAATCATACCTTCTATTTCCACTACTAAAGCTTGGTGGTCAGCTTGGTTATTATCCAAGGCTGCATAAATCTGCGGCACACTCCTTGCCACATCATTGACTGTGGTAGCTTCCTACATGTTATAAACTTTTTGACTTTTCTGTTATCGGTGTGGACAGTCTCTCAGGAGATGCTCTTCTCCGCAACCCCAACATTTCAGAGGTTCTTTCTTTGGGTTATTAGTCTTCACTGGTATAGGTCCAAAAGTTTTATTTCCGTCCACCAAGGGAAAGTTCTGCTGGAGTACACTCCAGGTTGGAAAGTTCATTCTAGGGTTCTTCTTATAGCTCTTAAATCCTAAGGACTTGATCCCCTTTTTCTGAAATTTCGAACCACTCTTCTGTCTCCAGTCTCCATGAGACTCTGCCTAATGTCCATATTGTTCATGACAATATGTTGCCTTTCATATAGTGTCTTCTAAGTTCTTTGGCTCATCAAATTCAATTCGGTTCCGATATTCCTTGGGTAGCCCACTGATGAAGCATTGCGCCTTCGCCTTCTCTTCTTTGATGTAGGGTACATATCTCAATAAGTCGAGGAATTTGTTGACATATTCCTCTATAGTGAGTTTCCCCAGTTTGAGTTCATAAAACTCTTTAGCCTTCTTGTCGAAATATCTTTCCGACAAATACTTCTTCCGGAAGTACTTCTCAAACCATTTCCAAGACAGGTCCTCCTCGCGGACCCCTTTCATATTCTTAAGATCTTCCCACCAGATGGAAGCCTTTCCATTTATATTGAAAGTGGCCACTCGGGCCTTCAAATTTTTTGAAAAATCATGGACTCTGAAATATTTCTTCAGTCCAAGTAGCCAAGCCTCAGCTTCCTCTCCCTTCTTTATCTCACCATCAAAGGAGGGAGGTTTGGCCTTTCTGAATTCCTCAAATTTATGATCCTTGGAAGTCTTTTGCTTCTTCTATTTTCTTCGAGAATAGGAATTGGTCCTGCTGCTGGAAGAGCCTTCTGAATTGCCAGCTTCCTTCTGAGTGGAATCGTCTGGCACTGGTCCTTTACCTCTGGGGTGAACCTTCATTGAGTTGCTCCTCTCAGTATGGCCACTGATACGACCATGTTTCTGCACTTCGGGTTCATGCTTCATTTGTCATTGTAGGTCGGATAAGCTCTGCAATAACACTGCATTAATTTCAGTTTGCTTTTCTTATTCTTTCATCATCCTTTCATTGTCGGCCTTGTAGCTTTGCAATTCAACCATGAGACTCCTCATAGTCTCGGCTAGGTATGGAGGGGTTCCTATTGCTCTTCTTTCGTCAGACTCTTCATCTCTATTATGGGAGCCTTCTCCCATCTCTTAGTGAGTCACCATTCCCTATGTCTGCAAATTCCCACGGCTGATCGTCCGCTTAAGTGAAAAGACAAACGTTGATTGTTAGTCAAGAGTTAGATATATTTTTATAATCTGCGCATAATTTATAACTCTTTCACATGCATACACAGTCGGGTTCTCGTTTCCAAGTTTTCAATCCTAGACAAGAGAGTTACGTTAGGGGGTTACTCTTCGTAGGAGTACCTTGAACGGAGCTTATGCACGACTCATGCATGAGCCCAATCAGGCCGAGTGTTATAACCATGCTCTGATACCACTTTGTAACACACCCACTACAGCATAATAAAATTTTTGTTTTTCCTCAAGGGACAGAATCCCCGAAGTCCTACGGGGGCCTAGTGTAGGCTAGTTCTTCTCTGTTCACCTCCCTATGATCATGGGTTAGGACCACAGGCCAAACAAACCAGGCGCCTTTTCGTGTTTCACAACTCAGCGATACAATTGAGTCCAATATTGAAGGTAGAATGGCGAGGGGGATTCGGAATGAAACCCTGGTCGTAGATCTGGGCGCGCAGATTTTAGCCATCCAGATCTACCCGTCGCTTAACGACAAAGAACTAGCTCCCTTTATTTAGTCCCTAGTTCAATAGGACCACATACGCGCCTAAATGCAGGTTCCTTTCACAACTCACGACCTCGTGAATCGTGAGTCGAAGACCCTTGTATTTTCTTCACATATCATCGATACCCGAGATCACGAAATGGGTATAGCTTCCTTCTGTCGACATCCTCTGCGCATGACCACCGGCTAGGCTAAACGCTATCTCCTCTTGCTATTTGCTACTTCGTGAGTTCAATGGTTGAACTCTCATTCCTCCCTTATGCGATCCTCCGAGACTTGAAAGTTAGCGAAGGTTGACCTTCCTTTCGCACTGCTCGCAACTCACCCCTTCACGAGTTGTAGTGTCGAATCTTGGCACCTTCCCTTCACGAACCCTCGAGAAGCGATATTTAATTTTCCCTTTCGCGTTCTCGCTACTCGCGACTTAGAGCACCCAACCTTTGGGCTCTTACCTTGCAAACCTCCGAGTTCGTGAGATCCCTAGATCTCTACCACCTATCCTCCTAAGATGGACGGTCCACAACTGCTTCAAGGTTTCCACCCAGGAAAGTCCCGACCCCTTGTCACCAGGACTCCCGATCGCGCGACTCCCGATTTCCCGAAATGGGAGATCTCTTGACGCCTGGCCTCCATCAATCGGACAGCTCAAATCTATCCTGGGGTTTTCATCATGGAAAATCCCGAACTCTTGTCAACAGGAATCCTGATTCTGCGATTCTCAATTTCCTAAAATGGCAGATCTCTTGACGCGTGGCCTCCGTCAATCGGATGGCTCAGATCTATCCCGGGGTTTTCATCATGGAAACTCCCGAACTCTTGTCAACAGGAATCTCGATTCCGCGATTCTCAATTTCCCAAAATGGGAGATCTTACGACATGTGGCCTCCGTTAATCAGACGGCTCAGATCTGTTCCAGGGTTTTCATCATGGAAAATCCTGAACTCTTGTCAACAGGAATCCCAATTCTGTGATTCCCGATTTCCCGAAATGGGAGATCTTATGACACGTGGCCTCCGTAAATCGGACGGCTTAGATCTATTCTGGAATTTTTTCACCCCTATACACTGGATTCTTAACCCTCGGGTAACTCCTGATAGATCCATAGGCTGTCGATTTTTTCAACCGAGATTTGATGGCTCGGACAGATTCCCTACTTGTGGGCTCTCCCACGACTTCCTGAATGTGGAAAGATCCATGGTCCGGATACTCTCATGGACCTTGGGGATCTATGGTCCTAAACTCTTTGCTACCCACGAAGACACGGGAAAACAAAGTGGTAAGGCATTTAATGCCCTACTTTCTCCTACTAATCTAATGGTCGTGGGTGACCGCAAATTCCCCGATGAAATCTCGTCCGTTGATTAACACCTATCAGGTTAAGGCACTTAACACTCCATCTTCTTCCTCCAATCTGAAAGTCGTGAGTGACCACAGATCTCCCGATGGGATCTCATCTGTCGATTCATTACTTCATCCTTATGCTGTCATCTTGGTTTTCAAGAGGATCGTTTCTCCTCATGCAGGGTTACTAAGGCCTTACGCCTTCACAACCGCCTTCCCGGTTCTTGATGGGCTTTTCGAGGAAGGTATTTCTATGGGGAGATTTACTCAGGGTACTACCTGAGGTATATAAGGATGTCGTCCTCCCGAGAACCAGACGTGAAGTCTGAATTAGATTAGTACGCACACAAATAATGAATTCATGAGGACATAAACCATACGTAGTCTTTCCACATAAATATGCAACTACTAGTACTGATCAAAACACCATACAGTCATTCTTATAATGAAATCATTCACAGTCTCCCAGCTTATGAGCATAATTATCAAAATAAACATATATATATATATTTCAAGATGCCAGAGGCAAAACAATTATCAGAAATAACACCAGGGGTCAAGCAACTGCTAAGAGGGGTGCTCGTTTCCACCCAACCATAGGCTTAGCAACTCCCAGCAGATTTACCACTAGCCACCCCCAAGCTGAGACCACGATGTTGTGAGACTGTGTCTCTGTTTGCTAGTGACCAGGAGCGAAGGTTGCAATCCTTCCTCTCTGCTATCACTCACTCTCCATGTCACCAGAGTTCTCCCCTCATGTCTACCCCCAATCGCTTCTACCCCACGCCTTATCCTCTTGCGAGGTTGCGTGTGGCGCGATTACCCTCGCGCTGGTCAGGCCTGACGACTCTACGGATGGGTGGTTCACCTCCCATCCCTCATTAAACCATCTACCTACCAGCCTGCGAGACATTTAATTTAGGGCCAGCAAGCTGCTTTTGGTTCTCCAAGCTAGTGGAGTCCAAATACGGTATTAATTCTCGGTGGAAGTTAACGCCACCTTTCCAGGTGCCTTCCACCACCATCATGTTCTCTTCTTCTGCACATCCCCTCTCAGCAGTCCTGCAATAAAATTCATAATGTTATTCACATTCGTTGACCTTTTCCTCAAGGTCCAATTACATCACATATCCACATTTATGAGTTTTCCATAGTTCTTTGCCAGTCCAGTTATTTTTACAATCTGGGGGAAACAAGGTGTTACAAAAATCACCCAACAAACACCAAGCTCAGCCAACAAGACTAAAGAGTTGAAATACGTGATTGTTTGAGAAAAATCCATGTATGTACATGCCCTAAAGAAGGATCTCGCGTCTGTACGCGTCTGTCAAGGGAAAAAATGTGTATATGCAGTAAAATACTAACAGGGCAAGGTTTAATCTAAAAAACTCAGATGCAAAGTACAAATAGGTTGTCAATCAATAAGGTGACAAGGAAACACCGGCCAACAGAGACCAACTCAAGGAGAAAACACTCCAAACCCCAAAAAAGAAGATCAATCCCCAGTATGGTCGCCAATTTTGTTACGAGGAAAATCACTCTATGGCATGGGGTAAACAACAATAGACGGAATGACACACAGAAATTAACTCTAATCTCAAGTATGCTAAATAAATGAAATTCTAACAAGACAAGGCCAAGAGCCTACCTTGTTTGGTCGTTTGATGAAGACCACCCTTGAGCATGCAACTCAAAGCTTTATACCTAAAACGTGTCCTCAACAACTAAGACACACAAGCATATGGTGACTATATATAGTGTTAGCATATATATTACCATAATCCATTAATATTCATAACAAATATGTCCATGGAATAATAATTCAAATATTTGCAAGATATCAATTCGAAGAGAAAAGAGTATTTCTATTAAAGTAATCAATAGAAGTAGATACGTGACAAACTTCTATGTCAGCACACATTAGAACCGAGAAACTAAGTCCCTCCAGTTGGGCCTCCACGACTTCAATACTCCACCAAATGCAAGCTCATATAAAGGAGATAATGAGGTTCTCCATCACAAAAGAAAGAGCTTGGGGGTTGAACAAGATGTTTAGACTTTCAAGGATAAAGGGATGCAGACTCAATGTGAAGTGAAATTTCTCCAAAGTATATTTGCTCTCAAAGTTGAATTCTTCCCCCCCATGGCTTGGATATGGCCCAATTTATATCCTTCAAATGAAAATGAAGGGATGAGTCAGAACGTTTCCAGTATATGGAAGGTCAAAGATCATGGATCCTGTGACATGTCATGGAAACCCAACACAATTTTTAATTTTGAGCACCAAACCCAATGTACATGGGTTGTAGTGGAGAAACCTACATGTACGCATGTTGTCTAACTGGTACGGCATGTATATGTGGAAAAATGTGTCTTTTAGCTCTGGAATATAAAAAAGGGGACTCCAAGTCTGCATAGGGAAATGGAAAGGTCATCCAAGCAAGTTGCATGGGGTGAGGAAAAACTGCTATAACACTCCAACTGAAGCTGACAAAGCCACCCGGTTCATTGAGAGGATATAGCACATCTGCCAACAATTTCAGGATATTTTACAAAAGTCTAATGCCAAGTACAAACAACGCCATGATCAACATCGGGTACCACACCAGTTTCAGGTGGGAGAAAAAGTTTGGTTGCACTTGCAGAAAGAATGCCTTACATGGCCTCATCGGAAGATTTTTCCACTTTGTTATGGACCCTACACCATCACCAAGGTTGTGGGTGAAATTTATTTTTAGCTCAACCTTCCCCCATTCCTTGTCACCCAATATTCAATGTGGACCTCCTTTGTCCTTATTTTCCACCATTATTGGACACCTCGGAGATAGCAGAACAGTTGACACCAAAAAATCTCAACCCTGACAGCATGGAACATGAATCCATTGATCATATCATGGACACACAGGTCAAGGGAACACACCAATAGAGGATCCAACTCTATCGGGTTGTCAAAGTAGGACAACTCCTGCACCAATGATCTGAAAAGATCTTTTAAACGACAATGGTTGAGTTATAAAAGCATGTGTTAATTAACCATTTAGGAAACTAATGAAAGAGGAAGAATTAAAGAACAAACATAGAATCCATAATATAATATACAGATCTAAACATAATCATGAATAATAGCAAACCATAAAACACCAAAGTGATAACGGAGTTCGACAATCTCACCTACATCTCCGGACCTTTGTCTCAGTGGGTGAGGCTTTCTTATTTCTGTTAAAATATTTAAAAGTAAATCATAATAGTACCAAAATTATTACAAACTAATCTTTTCTTGTTCTACTAGATCTCTAGAACCCAACAAAACTGATGGCACTAAAATCAGATGAACGGAGCTCCCAGAAATGGCCTGCAAAGGTGCTCTCCTCAATGGCTTCCCTTCATAAAAATGGCTTTGGCTCAACAATCCTTCAACATAAACATGTTTTGAACCTTCTCCCATGGCTTCACGAGCATATAGTTTATATAGGCATGAAGTTGGTAATAAACTCTCAACTTCCCCCCAATATCTGGCCTA
Source organism: Picea engelmannii (assembly GCA_009831015.1). Lineage (NCBI taxonomy): Eukaryota > Viridiplantae > Streptophyta > Pinopsida > Pinales > Pinaceae > Picea > Picea engelmannii. The sequence continues at coordinate 151,711 of ML779925.1, read as the reverse complement.
AAAAAGGGCCTAATATCCCCCAAAAATGATCAAAATCCCACAAAACTGCTAAATAAATCAATTAAAATCTTAATAATAAGGTTTAAAAAACCATTTTGGCATAAAATAAGGGTCCAACCCCTTATCTTTTGCACTCCTGGTTATGTGGGAGCCTCCATGTGGCTGAGAGCAGCGTGCTTGTGCATTGACCCCCTGAATTCCTACTCTTGGTCACATGTTGGTGGCAATATGGTCGTGGCTAAACCCTCCATGCACTAACTGTTATAAGCCTCTGCCCCCTGGTCGTGCGCCCTGTTCGGTGGGCTAGCTCGGATGACTGGGTGCTAACCCTAAACAATCGTGTCAATTGTTTGTAGTTGGGTCACATGGTATAGGTAGCAGAACTGAGCGTTGAGGGGACGAGATAGTATGGGAACGCGCCAACATATGAGGTAGGGTCATATGGAATAGGCCACATGGTATTCTTTCTAGGGCTGTGGCTAGGCCCCAGCCCTTACTCCGCCCACATTACTCCTCTTTTCAAGTTTAAATGTATATAACACCACTATAGGTTACGTACTAATGTGAGGGCGGGCTAGCTAGCCCGGCCCTGCCAAGTCATTTCTGCCCACGCCCGAGGTCGCGGGTTAAAAACCCATAGAATCCAATATTTTTTCCAAAAACCGATGACCAATTAAGGGGTGTCACGTGGCAGCCCATGACTGGTCCACATGGCACTTTCATATTCACCCAAATTGATTCCATGTGTCCAAACACCATTTGTCCACATCTGCCACATGTCTACTCTATCACATGCCATTGTAACTGCCACGTTTGCCACGTGTCGTATGGACGTGCCACATGTCACCCTTGCAGTGGTGACACATGTCACTCCTTGACTTATCCACCTGTACTTGTCCAGTCAGCAACTTGTCCACATTAGCATGCCAATACACCCCACCACATCAGTTGTACGATCGTACATCCTATATAGTCATCTGCCACGTGGCATTTTATGGACTATACAATCATCAAATTTTCCCTGTTTGGCCAAACAAACAGACTGCGATATCTTGAGCATACGATGTTTGTTTGAGCCCGTTCAAGTTGTGTTGGGTTTGTATCGACGAGGCCTATGCACACATCCATTTTGAATCCATTATGAGCACTTTGAGTTTTAGGCCTTCCTGGACCCATTTTGGTCCCAAGATCCAATTCTGGATCACACCTCCCCACTAAAGACCTTTTGGTCCTCCAAAAGGTTACTGACCAGTCATCAAGTGCGGGATAGTCCACCTAACTTTTTCTATATCCTTAAACTATGTCTTGTGCACCTATCTCATCAAGATCAATTGTAAAACAATCATGATAATTGACAACATATTGTTAGCCATTTTTACCATGTCACATCTTACTGAAGCCAATATCATCCATGTTGACAACATTACTAATGATAACATCAGAAATATGACTAAAAATGAGATAATATGTTTGTAATGCTTGTACGACGTTAGCTTATCTTGAAAAAAAATGTGATTGATCTTCCATTCTACAATCATCTCATGTTCTTTCTTAAGATCAATTACTTGATTTGAAATAATTATAGGTGTGTTGCTTGCATGAGCTGCATTTCTTAATTGTCCCATTGTTTGAAGAGATTGACTCGCTTTTAAATGATGATCATGAACCACATATTCTTAACCTGCTTTGATTAAGTGATATTGATTCTTTTCCCTATACAAGATTGCTTTATGATCATACAAATAAGGATTGCCTAAGATCATTCCACATTCATTGAGTGGCACCACATCACATGTTACCTTGTCCACAAACTTGGATGAAATTGCAAACTTAAATGTGCATTTCTTTGTTATGTGCAATTGATGATTGTTGCTTATCCATTTAAGTTTGTAAGGCTTATGATGCATCCGAGTGTTTAATCCCAATTGTTTAACCAAATCTTATGAAATCAAGTTAGATTGAGATCCACTATCTATCAATGTGTCAACCTTAGTATGCCTCATTATGGCCCTTATGTGAAACAATTTACTTCTAGAATAAAATCCATCACCAATTTTACCTGCCAAACCAACCAATGAGACTTTAGATTCATCACCTAAATCCAATCCCAAGTCTGTTGGTCATGATGTTGTTGCAATTGTTTGCCTCCCTTTCTTCTCTTTGAACCACTTTTGTCTCTTCTCAGGATGCAATTGCCAGCAATGGTCCTCATCATGGCCCTCTTTCTTGCAATGCTTGCAAGAGGGCTTCTCTTCCTTTCTTGCCACTGAATTTGCCTTTTTTCCATTCCACCTCTTATTTTCCTCTTTCCTTGAAGACGATTCCCCTGATACACCAGCCCATGTTTTCCTTGCTTCAATGTATGTTGCTTGAATAGAAACCTCATCAAGATTAGTAGGTCCAAACATAAATACAATGTTTCAAATATGTGTAGGTAAACCTTATATATACTTCATAATATTTTCTTGGGTATGTAAAGGAATGTCTAACATCAATGCCATTTTACGAAATCCATCTGTGTATTCTTGCATTGTTTTTTCTTTTCTTAGTTTAATACCTTTCCATTCAATCAAATCTTTCTATTTATAACCCAAAGGATAGAATTGCTTTCTAAGTGCAGAAATAAAACTTTTCCATGATGGAAATACATTGCCCCCTTGTTGCGTGCCATTTTTCAACTTGCTTTGCCACCAAATGAGTGTTGTTCCTACAAAATGAAGCGGTGCCAATTTGATTTGAGTGGCCTCATCTTTGATTTGTTGCACACTTCAATAAACCTCCATCTTCCTGAACCAATTATCAAGTTTCTCTGCATTGACTTCACCATCATACATGGGTAATTCAAATTTAACATCAAGCTTAAGTAAAGGCATTTCTTGTTTATGTTTATGGACATGTTTTCTTGCATGCGTTTAGAACTTGAACTTGAAGAAGAAGAAGTTGATGGAGAAGAAGGAGGTGAAGGAGGAATTTGAGGAGGATCCTCTCCTTCTTCACTTTTGACCTTTGAAGATTCACCTAGATTCAGTCTCTTCCGTTCAAAGTAATTTTCATACAAAACCTTCATCATTTCTGACATGGCGGAGAAAGTTTTCCGAAACTCTTTATCACCCTGAGAAAGTCCCTCTTCCAATTCCATATTCTCTCTTTGAGAAGTTCTCTTTCTCAATCCAATCAATGGATTCTCTTCAACAAGCTCGCTTTCACCATGATTCATCTTTTCCTTGGTAATCATGCAAACTCAAAAACCAACCGTCATCTAGCTCTGATACCACTTGATCCGAAAAGATCTTTTAAACGACAATGGTTGAGTTATAAAAGCATGTGTTAATTAACCATTCAGGAAACTGATGAAAGAGGAATAATTAAAGAAGAAACATAGCATCCATAAGATTATATACAGATATGAACATAAGCATGAAGAACAACAAACCATAAAACACCAAAGTGATAACGGAGTTCGTCAATATCTCCTACATCTCTGGGCCTTTGTCTCAGTGGGTGAGGCTTTCTTATTTTTGTTAAAAGCTTCCAAAGTACATTATAACAGTGCCAAAAGGATTACAAACTGATCTGGTCTTTTTCTATCATATCTCTAGAACCCAACAAAATTGACGGCACTAGAATCAGATGAACAAAACTCCCAGAAATGGCCCGCAAAGGTGCTCTCCTCAATGGCTTCCCTTCATAAAAATGGATTTGGCTCAACAATACTTCAGCATAAACCTGTTATAAACCTCCTCCCATGGATTTAAGAGCCTCTATTTTATATAGGCTTGAAGTTGGTAACAAACTCCCAACTTCCCCCCAAGATCTGGCCTCAAAAAGGGCCTAATATCCCCCCAAAATGACCAAAATCCCACAAAACTGTTGAACAAATCAATTAAAATCTTAATAATAAGGTTTAAAAACCCATTTTGGCACAAAATAAGGGTGAATCCCATTATCTTCCACGCTCATGGTCATGTGGGAGCCTCCATGTAGCCGAGAGCGGAGTGCTTGTGCCCTGGCCCCCTAAATTCCTGCTCATGGTCGCATGTAGGTGGCCATATGGTCATGGATAAACCCTCCACATGCTAACTATTATAAGCCCTACCCCCCTGGTCGCGCGCCCTGGTCGGTGAGATAGCTCAGCCGACCGAGCGCCAACCCCAAACAACCATGTCAAGCGTTTTTATTCGGGTCACATGGTACAGGTAGTGGAACCGAGGGTTGAGGGGACGAGTTGGTATGGGCGCACACCAACATATGAGGTAGGTTCATATGGAATAGGCCACATGGTATTAGTTTCGGGGCTGGGGATAGGCCCCATCACTTACTCCGCCCTCATTACACCTCTTTTCAAGTTTAAATGTATATAACATCACTAAAGGTTAAGTACTAATGTGAGGGTGGGATAGCTCGGCCTTGCCAATTCGTTTACGCCCATGCTCGAGGTCACAGGTTCAAAACTCATAGAATCCAATATTTTTTCCACAAACCGACGACCAATTAAGGGGTGCCACGTGGCATCCCATGACTGGGCCACGTGGCACCTTCAAATTCGCCCAAACCGATGCCATGTGTCCAAACACCATTTTTCCACAATTTCCACATGTATGCTATGTCACATGCCACTGTACCTACCACATTTTCCATGTGTTGTATGGATGTACCCCATGTCACCATTGCAGTAGTGGCATGTTTCACTCCTTGACTTTTCCACCTATACTTACCCAGTCAACAACCTTTCCACATCATCATGCCAACGCACCATACCACGTCAATTGTATGGCCTGTACAGTCAATTGCCACATGGCATTATACGGACTGTACAGTCATCAAATTTTGCATGTTTGTCCAAATGAACAGACTATGATATCTTGAGCATACTATGTTTGTTTAAGCCTATTCAAGTTGTGTTTATTCGTATCAATTAGGCCTATGCACACGTCCTTTTTTAATCCATTCTAAGCACTTTGATTTTTAGGTCTTCCTGGACACATTTTGGTCCAAAGATCCAATTCTGGATCAACCAAGGCAAGTGGCTCACCCGGGGCCAAATTCAACAGAAATTTCCTCATCTGATGGGAGCACTCAATGCAATGGATACCATTGCTTCCTAAGGGGGGAGGATTGATCTAGGAGGATCTTTATGGCCACCCACCTTGTCCAACTGGCTCAAAACAGTTTTTTGGCAACTTACTACTTTTAGCATTTTTTTGGTTCCTGAACTTTCGGGGCTAGTTTGAGGGCCTAAATGACGCTTTTTCACAATAAGGAATCTCAATAAACTCTTAAGGATTTTATCGTTCCCACAAAATGAATCTCCTCATCAATACCTTTCCAACGAGCTATCGTGCGCCCTCAACGAAGATTGTATGCAAAAGTTACGATCCCATGAAGTTAATGTACTAACTTACCTCAACGAGGCCCACATGAATTTTTGTGCTTCATCTACTAGGCTTAGGTTTTTGGATGTATAGGGTTTTGGAGTTCATGTTTATTGTAAAAAATCCTTCAGAGCCTCATTGTACTCATCTTCTTGCGAATGAGCATAGTCATCACATCTCTTCTCATAGATAAGTTGCCACCATTCTAGCAAGCTTGTTTTTAGTCCTGCATTTTAGAGTTTTCAGCATGTTTCTTATTTAATAGAAGCCAAGTTTTATTGTATCTCTATAATTTTTCACTATGTCTCTGTGTTAATATTATAAATCTATGGTTTCATTTTGTTTCGCTCATAAATATGGATCAGCAGTATCTGAGCGGTCTGCTCCTTGTCATTTGTTTTCATGCATGTCCCTGACACGGTTGGGGTATAAAGAGTTGGGTCTCGAGCTTGTTTCTCTTGAGGAAAACTGCTCTTGCACGCCCAAGAAACCATCCATGGTGGGAGAAAATAAATATGATAGGAGAGTTGATCCTTTCAAAATGTTACTTGAGGAACCTCTTGAGCGACAAAGGGACAAGATGATGGACAACTTTGCACAAATCCTTCGACGACTGCCAACAAGTGACGCATCCACCTCAAGCGGAGGCTCTACCCCTTCAAGGTACAAATCAATTTTTATATTCCTATATTTAAAGGTCAAATAGATTTCTTTGTCGTAGATAAATGGTTAAACCTTCTAGAAGGGTATTTTTCTGTCCACAACTTTTTCGATAGAGAAAAGATTACATTTGCGCTTCTCAAGGTTGTCCCCCATGTCAAATGTTGGTGGGAGACTTTATGTGAGCAAAAGGAAATAGAGGGATCCAAATTATTTGTAGTTGCAACCACTTGGGATTCCTTCAAGGATGTTGTAACACACCCAACCCATAAATACTCTTTCCAAGGATGGGGAATCAAAATTTCGTTTGCTTTAATTGTCTCAAATAATCTCTCTAAGGTCTCCATCATCTTCTAATCATATGTAGCTTGCTAATGACTACTACCAGACTCAAAATCGAGCTCTGTATTGCAAGTAAAGGCCTCTCGAAGTGCTTTGGGCGTTATCAGTTATGGACCACATGGCACCCACATGGGTCCACCTCATTTGTATCATCCCTGAGTTCCTACATCCACCATCTAATCCAACAGTGGGTCTTGACCCTTAGTTAACACATAGGCCAAAGAGGGTTTCGGCATTCGACGCGGAACACCCCTTTTTCCTTCTTGCACACATGTTCTCCAAAGTCTCAAATTCTTGAACTCCCGAAGGAGCCCGAGATATCTCCACGTGGCTCTAGCCTTTGGGCGTTTCGGCTTATCTACAACACTACACCCCAAACCTCCAAATTCTCAAAGTCTTGAACTCCCGAAGTGTCCACCCTCGCATGTGTTTATGTATAGAACATGGAGGCAAGTACAGGTGGGTCCCGAGCACTCCACCCGCTAGATGGACCAAGCAAGTAAGTGCCAGGGGTGACACTTGGCAAGGAAGAGACAACACATGGCCCCTATAGTGGGTGACATGTGTCACATTTTAATGGGCACATAGGGTCTACAAAACGTATGCATCCAGGTCGCACATGGCACATCAAACGTGGGTCCACATCACCCTGGGTGATGACAGCTTGCCACGTCACCGTGGACCGATATCCTTCCAATCCCTTCAATATTACGGTCAATGTGTGTCCACGTAAACCTCTAGATCATATCCTTCATTACTTTGTAACTTCAACGTTTGGGGAATCTGTGGTGTGACTTCCTCCTTGCTCCTGGAGTGGTTAGCATCGGGTTGACCATGCTCTAAATCTAACAGTCATGGGAGATTCTGAAGGATCCCTAGATCTATGGTCCTTGTTACTTCACCGCTCCGACCTTCATAGGTTTTGGCGTTTTGGCTTCTCTGCTCTTCTAAAGTAGGACTTCCCCAAAGTACCGTACGCGAGTCCCTCCACTGGTTGATTGGATGGTTAAGAGGGGTTCTTAACGGACTCCCCAGATCCACGTTTCTCATCAATTCGTAACTTCGGTGTTCATGGAATTTGGTGTTATAACACCTCTGTTATCCCGAAGTATAACTTATCCATACTTTCCTCAGTGTAGATCCAAAGGCCAAGGGGACTCTCAAATACCCTCAGATTTGCAACTCGCATTACTTTGTGATTGATAAATGGAACAAGGTTTAACGGTGGGGCAGTTCTATCTACCATAGTTATGGAAACTTCCAGGCATAGATCAACCTCATGGATAACCATAGCAACCAGTTCCCTTCGACCGGTATACAAATGGTAAGGTCATAACACTCTAGAGCTCTGAACTCCAGAGTTCTGAAGCTAGAAAGGCTTAGATCCTTTCGGGCCTAGCGCAAGGTTCCCCAACCTAGTCATATGGGTCCTCCTAAAATTTTTGTGGGCTACACATTAATCCCTTAGCCATGAATTGGTTAAGGACATGGGCATGATCCCTCGGTCACACAAGTGAAGGGTCTGAAGGAGGCACCCTCCTTCCATAGAGTTTGAACTTCGCATTCCCATGAAGGTAGATTCGAGAAGTCGGCAAGACTTAAGCATTCTAGTTAATCCTACCCTGACTCTCCTACAGACTCACGCCCCGTAACTCTCTAGCTGCTAAGATGAGGTAAACAAAAGACCTTTCAAAATAATGGATTCACAGAGAGACAACACACATTTCTACCTTAATCATTCAATATAGAACTTATTCATAGACACACACACACATATATATATATCATCATTTCCATTTCAGTACACAGAGTATGAAAATACTTATCAAAAACAGAAAATTGTGAAGTGCTTGTTGAAAGGGGTGCTTGTTTCCACCCAACCGTAGACACATCCACTCCTCAACAGAATTATCGTTTGCCACCCTTGAGCTAGAGCATGATGCTCTGAGAGAGACTCTTTTTTCTTTCTCCGCGACAGTCAGGAATGGAGGTTACTTTCCTCCTCCCACAAGATCTTGGTAATTAACTTTCTCTGTACCAAACAAGGAGGTATGCATGAGTACTTCCACAGTCACTTTCCAACCCCATTTATTAGCTTGGTCTAAAAACTCTACCAGCAAATTCTTACATCCAAAATGAGCTTGTTTCTCAGTTCTCCTTCGAACCAGAGAGTTGCAAGCACTCTTTTTCTCTTCTCGATATTTTTCCTTGACTCTGCTTCCTCGCAAATTTTCCTTTGCCCATGAATTACTTGTTTTCTTTCCTTTCTCAGCAATATTTTATGGGTCCCAATCCCCAAATCGTGGTCAGGTCTGTAAGTCTTACAGACGGGTACTCTACCCCATCTCCTCATTAACTCTTGAGGAGGACTTTTCCAACTACCAGCCTGGTTTGTAATTCATTTCTAGGTTAGAGGACTATTTTGGGTCTGAGCAATTAAATCCAGTAAGGTAATGGTTTGGTGGGGTCATCTCAACCATTTTTGGTTCCCCTCACAATCTCTCTCATAGCATCATGGTCTATCTTGGAAAACCCCCCTTTCAATAGTTATGCAACATTATCCATTTTCAATTAATAACATAAAATACATACATTACCTTTTATAACAAAAATGTTCATCACATCCAACATTCACACATATTTAGTATGTCACAGTCTTTCGGCAAGTTATAGTTATATTTACAAACTGGGGGAAACAAGGGTATTACAATCCCATCCCCCTTAAAGGAACATCATCCTCGATGTTCTATTTTTCGATGTGCTATGTATGTACAGAAGTGAACAAAAATGGGTATGCTTGTTTCATGGCATCCTCCATTTCCCATGTAGCTTCATCTGGACCAAAGTGTTTGCATTTCACCTTGGCATGTGCAATGGTTCTATTCCTGAGAGGGATTTCCTTCCTGTCTATTATGCATTGTGGTTCTGGCAGGAATTCTCCCTATGGATCCACCTGAATCATAGACCAACCGATTATATGATTAGAATCATGTACATATTTATTCAATAACAAAACATGGAAAAAATTATGTTCCTTCACTGTGGGAGGAAGTGCTATTCTATATTCTACATGCCCCACTCTATCCAAGATTTAAAACGGTCCATAATATCTAGGTGCCAGCTTGGCACAGGCTCCCATTCTCGAGTAGCTCTTCATGGGTCTAACCCAAAGATACACATGATCCCCTATTTTGAACTCTCTAGGAGTCCTTTTTCTGTTTGCATAGTTTTTTTGTCTATCCTAAGCTATTTTCAGATTATGTTTTATCTGAACTACTTGTTGTTTCATTTATTTCAGCATATCTTGCCCGATTGTAATTCGGTCTACTAGGTTATCCCAGCTGATTTGAATCTTGCACTTTCTACCATAGAGGGCCTCGAAAGGGCTCATGTTCAATGACTCTTGATAGCCATTGTTGTAGGAAAACTCTACTAGTGATAGGTAGTCCTCCCACTTCTTAGGCTAAAGCATTGCATGCATCCTTAATATGTCCTCTAACATTTGGTTTACCCTCTATGTATGTCCATCACTTTGAGGGTGATAAGTTGTACTAAATAGAAATTTAGTTTCAAAACCAGCAAACAAAGATTTCCAAAATTTTGAAGTAAATTATGTATCCCTGCCAGATATGATCTAGGCATGCCATGCAGTCTAAATATTTCTTTCATGAAAATACTGGCAATATCCATTGCCTTGCAAGTTGACTTGATGGGAATTAAGTGAGTATCCTTTCTCAATTTGTCCACAACTACCATGATGGCATCATTATGTTTGGCTGATTTTGGTAACCCTGTGATGAAATCCATGGATATTGTTTCCCATTTCCATTCTGGGATTGGTAGGGGATACAACAACCCTGTTGGATGTTAGTGTTTTCCCTTAACCTGTTGACATTCTATACATTTATCCAAGTAATCAGCTATGTCATTTTTCAGTTTGGGCCAATAAAATAATTTCCTAGTGGTTGTGATTGTCTTCTAATAACCAGGATGACTAGCATATGGTTTTTTGTGTAGTTCATCCATCATGAACCTCTTCAAGTCATCACAATTTGGAATATACAATCTACCTTTGTAAGTGAGCAGACCATCATTCAGCAATTGATAACCCTCATACTTCATCCATGTGGCCTCCTGCTCTAAGTATGATTTTACGGTCTTGAAAAATGCATATGTTTCTTATACACTTTTGACTCTCTCTCTCTTTGATGTCCGTTTCACAGGTGGTTACAGCTTCCAAGTGAATCACTTTCATACTTTTGCTAAGGGAATCCACCACCCTCTTTTATTTTCCTTTGATATGTTTGATTTGGAAATCAAACTCACTAAGGAGAGCCATCCATCTAGCTTGTCTAGCATTGAGATTTGGTTGATCAAACAAATATCTCAACCCACTATGGTCTATCATAAGCACAAATCTTCTACCTAGGAGGTAATTCCTCCACATTTTTAAAGCATGTACTATGGAAACCAACTGTAGATTGTGGGTCACATAATTGATTTCATGCTCATTCAGTTTTTTGGATTCATAGCAAATCACATGTCCTTGCATAAGGACTCCTCCGAGCCTTCCTTACAGGCATATGTACACACAACGAAGTCCTTGTTTGGGTCTTCAATCTCCAGTACAGGTGCATTGGTTAGAAGGTATTTCAGATCTTGGAATCTTTCTTCACATTCTGATGTCCAAATGAATTTAATCCCCTTTTTTTGAAGGGAGGTGATTGGGCAAATGATCTTGGAAAATCCTTTTATGAACCTTCTATAGGATCCTACTAGGCCCATAAAGGATCTAATATCAGATACATCCTTTGGAGTAGGCCAATCCATAATGGATTTGATCTTGTCAGGATCAACCACCACTCCTTCCTCAGAAATAACATGGCCCGAGTAATGGACTTGTTTCTAGAAAAAGTCATACTTACTAAACTTAGCATAGAGCTAATTTTCTCTTAGCACTTGAAGCACTAACTTGAGATGTTATTCATGTTATTCCTTATTCTTAGAATATATTAGGATATCATCAATGAAAACCAACACAAATCTATCCAAGAAATTACTGAGTACATTATTCATTAAGCACATAAAATTTGTTGGCACATTGGTAAGCCCAAAAAGTACCACCACAAATTCGTAGTGACCATTTCTTGTTCTAAATGTTGTTTTGTGGATTTTTTCACCCTTAATTTGGACTTGATGGTATCCACACCTAAATTCAATCTTGGATAAAATTGTAGCACCCCTTAATTTGTCAAACAATTCATCGATCCTTGGTAAGGGATAATTACTCTTAATGGTCATCGTATTGAGTTTTCTATAGTCTAAGAACAAACTGAGGGTGTCATCCTTCTTTTTCACAAAAAGGATGGTGATCCCCATGGGGGCACACTAGTCCGAATGTATCCTTTTTCCAACATCTCCTTTAGTTGTAGTCTGAGCTCAACTAGCTCGAGTTAACTCATTCTCTAGGGTTTTCTAGACACTTGCACCTCTACGGGTACAAGTTCTATTGAAAAGTCAATATCTCTTCTTGAAGGTAGACCTGGTACCTCTTCTGGAAACACATATTTATACCCTCTTAATATGGGGTGGTCCTCTACACTTGGTTTATTTTCCTAAACAAAGTTCAACACTTGTATTTCATACAAAGGACATCTTTTTCTGCAATACTTCTTCACTTGAATGGTTGATATTTGTCTCACTGAGACAGGCTTTTGAATCCCTTGTAGGGTTTTTTTTCTCCCTTCTGCATCTTCATATTCCAAAGTTTTATTGTAACAGTCCAACTTAGTTTTATGGATAGCCAATCAGTCCATGCCAATCAGGAGGTCATAAGATCTTAAAGGCAGTATGTTTAGAGTGGCTTGGATGGGTAGTCCACTCATAGTGATTTGGCACGCTGGTATGACCTTTGTTACCTTTATTTTGGTCCCAGTCGCTAGTTGTACCAGCCATGATTTAGCATGTTTTACTTGTTGCAATTTACATTTCTCAACAGTTTGAGAGGCAACACAACTCATAATAGAACCAGGGTCAATTAAAATGGAAACTAGTTGGTTGGCAATCATACCTTATGTTAGCACTGAAAGTCACACTTTGACTACTAAATTGTAAGCTCAACACCCATCAGTAAGTTTAAAGATAAGTTTTTTATGATGATGTCAAGTGGATCAAAACTCAGTCAAAACAGTGAAATCACAGAAAGTTCCAGAAAGGATGTATCAACAAATGAGGTATTGGCTAACTTAGATTAGGGTTTTGCAGAGTAAAATGGATAGATAGAAGACTTAATGAGAAAATAAAATGTCTACCACTCACATCAGGAAATACCAGCAGACATCTGAAAAAAGTCTTTTGACATAAGAACTTCTTTAATCAAAAGATAAACTTTGAAAAACCATAGCAACATCCCAACGAAACCTCCATTACAATACAGATACAATAAATCAAATGAATCATTCAAATGACAGTAAATCGTAGTAAGATTGAGATAAGATAATGTAAAGAAATCGATTTCTATTAATCAAAAAGTCTCAAGTCTGATACACAAAATCCATAGGGTGGCTTTGTAATTCCACAACTTCAAAAAAGTATGAGTCTCATTACAATCCTTTGAACCCTTCAATGATTTTGAATCTCTATCTTATAGCCTAGGTTGTCAATGAAAACTTTACAATTTGAATTTCCCTTCTTGCATAGGATTCCCACACCTAAAGGTGGAGTAACTACAATTTTTCAACAAAAAAGTAAAAAACTGATAAAAACTAGGAACATGCTAGTAACCTCCTTGATCATATTAAATGTGCTTGATGACGTGTGATCTGAGTGCATATCCCTTGGTTAGGTGTCCCTCCAGCATTCAACTGAACTTATAGCAGTTTTCATAACCTTATCTTCCCATTTGGAAACCGTTTGTTCCTCCAAAAACTCTAGATCAGGAGTTCACAACGCAGTTCATAGTGCCAAACTATATCAGCCAGTTCGCATCGCCAGGCGCTGCAAACTCTCCTGTAGTTGCTCTGTTTGTTTGAAAATGCATCAAAAACACTCCAAAATTGTCTCAAGTGTCAACAACTGCTATAATAATATATGATAGTGTTATAAGACATAGGAGATCTTAATACATTCTCAATTAAATCCTGACTTATCAATCATTGTTGGAATATTGGTTGTTGTCATTGATGTCAACCCTAGTCATGGGTTTTGGACGCAAGATTGATAAAGGTATTTGGACATGAAGGACAATGCACATGCATATAAAACACCCATGAATGGATAGTATACATCATGTTGTTTCTGGTGGTATGTGGCATGTCACGTGGATCCTCATGGTTGAGGAGAAATGAATTTTTGAAGATGACAAAGTGAATTGAAGAAGGAAGTACATGTAGGCCCTGAAGATAATTAAAAAAAAGAATTACAAAATAAGAAACTGTCAAGTCGACCCTAATGTTAAAATGAAGTGACATAAATGGTATAAATAAACATCATTATACATTCATTTTGATACAAGTCGAATTTCAGAGGAAATAAGAAGTAAAGAAGGCCGGATTTCAAGGGAGGATGAAGTCTTTTGGTGATTTGTTCTAAGGTATGTTATTTTCATGTCATCTTACCATTTTTTCTATAACTTTTTTTATAGAACGATTCAGATGGTGAAATTGCTATGGTATTGAGAAGACATATCAAGGTACCTTTGGTAAAAATTTCATCTCTTGATTCGCTATAATTACGGAGATACACTCTGTGCAATATAGGGTTTGTGACCAGTCCTGGAGCTAGTCAATAAACAGGTGTTCCAGGTAAAATAGTCATAACTCTTCATCAAGAATCCAAATGAAGTGGAAAAATTTTCATTAGAAATAGTGTGTACTTTATTTTCTTGTGTGCGATTTTTAGAATCGGATGTTAATTATTGAGCGTGAGGCATTCTGTGCAAGTTCACTCTCCTGAATAGACCAAAATTGAATAAAGTCTACCATTCTTTCTATAACCTCTTTTTGGGGAGGATTCAAGGAGTGAAAATTGGAGGAGTTTAGGAGAATACATTGAGTAATATTATCTACAGGATCAGATTACTCCAAGAATTGAAGAATTGCATAAATTGAAGAAGTCTCAGGAAGCATTATCAGGTTCTATGTGATGATTGTTTGATGGTGATGATTTAAAGTAAAGTTTTGTTATCTCTCATATATTCTTGGGTGGAAGGAAGGGGCAATGATGGAGAGTTCAAATATCTCTTGATATTGGAGGATTGTATCTTCCTTTTGGAGGTTTATCCCTCCCTTTACATTTGGAAGCTGTAGCTACCTTTGGAAGTCATTACTTCCCTTGAACAATAACTATTGATCATTTCTCATATATTGTGCATGGTGTACTGTGGTGTATTTGTGTAACTCTTATACTATTGTTCATTTAATATTTGATATCATTGAATGGTTTAAGTATAAGTTGAAAAAGATTTTAAATTGTACTTGATATTGATTCACCCCCCTCTCAATATCAACAATCATAACTGTCTTCAAATGAGCAAAATACCAAAATAGAAAACTGTCAAAAATGGTATGATTCAAGGTGTCCATTTCCTTCACTTTTTGACTTTCGAGATCCTCCTGGTGGAAGAATTAGCTAATAGATCCAAATTCTTCTTAGACAGTTCCTCTCTGAAAGGTTTCAGCTCCATCTTTATCCCTCTGATCTGACTCTGGTAGGCCATATTTTTTCTATACAAGTTTCTAAGTTGTCTGTGGACAGGTCTAAATATTTTAGCTATAAACTTAACCTTTTCAAGAGTTCCACGATACATATCCATAAGATCATTTACTTCTTCTTTTCAACCAACTCCTCCCTTTTTAGTTTGTCAATTTCAATCCTTGCCTCTTTAAGTTGTTTTGTTTAGCCTCTTAAAGGTAGGATTTTATGGAGGAGTGGTTGTGTCTACAATTTCAAAGGGATCTTTGATAGGTACATTTTTTCCCTTTCTCTAGATGGGGGCTCTCACTGACACTTTCTCTACAATGCTTTCCTACTTTCTTGATTCTCTAGTAACAGGTCTCTTGGCCTTGACCTTGTCTGCAGTAGGTGGTGAAGAGAACGATAACATTCTCCCTCTCATACATGTGGCTCTAGCTGAAAGAGTCTCCACTGGACTAGGAGCTGGCAAAGGTGAAACCTATCTTTGTGGGGACTGAGAAGATCCTCCTTCTTCTACATGTTCCTTTGTTGCTTTATATTTCTTAGTAGACCCTATGCTCTTCTTTTTCTTATTCATCTCCAAATGTAAATTCTTGTCAACCTGATGAGGGATTTTTACCTTATACTATGGGTTAGGAGCAATGTTAAGATGAAAATTGGAAGAAGTAATGAATTATTCTCATTCCATCTTTCTCTTTCTTAATTCATCCATCACCAACATCTTTATCAGTCCTAAATGAAAAACACATGTATCAACTTCCTTAGACTTATCCTGAACCCTATCAAACAATTTTCCAATACTTATGAACAAGTAGAAAGGAATATTCATAGCATCTTTCCCTATGAAGTGTAGGAGTAGTATTATGTAATATTGATAGATCATGTTAAATCTCCCTTCACAGGTAAAGTATCTTTGAATCATCTTCAACATTTAATCAAAACCCTATGACATATGGTTTATGGGCACACCCTTTGACAAATTGTCTTCTTGGTGTTCTGGTTTGAGGAATTCCCTTGAAAAGGCAACATTCAGAGTCATGTCCTTGAACCATCTCTCTCCAGTACTAGGTATCTCAGTGGCTGCTGATATGGTCCTATCAGATACCTCAAGTTCTAGTATCCCAACCTTGGTCTTGGTTCCATCAAAGTTTAGTGCAAATTCTTTATCCACCTCTGGGTGCCCTCTCTTCATTTTCTAACAGAAGTTAATACAACCCACTCTTTGGAAGACCTCCCTGATCAGGGGCTCCTTAGCAAATAGCTACATATCATACGGATTTGTCCTCACAATGTCTCCACCTTTATGAACCTTATTTTTTTTATTATCCATATGTGCTAGCTAGGCAGGTTTTGTCACAGTACTGAAAAAATTACCCACAGTAGAGAGGAGCGGAGCAGAGGAAATGACTACTGGAATCAATAAGAAAAGGCCACACAGACCTCTCATAATGAAAATGTTTCTAATTAAGGATGAAATATTTTAATAGTGAGGTTATCTTCATAAAGGACTGTGAATAGATGGTGAATTGGAAAAAAATGTTGCTTTGCAAGGATGTTCGAACAAAGAGTTCACAACACTGGCTAACCACACAGAGTTTGCAGTGCCAGAGTTAGGGTTTGGGAAAAGTTGTATGAAAAGAGTGATGTAGAGGCAAAGGATCATAATATAGGGTAATTCAAGCCCAAGAATGTTGATGGTTTCAAGAGATAAACTGGAGAGCCAGGGGAGATGGTTTTGGATTTTCACTACAAGTCTGTGAGATAGTTAGCAATGCCAGAAATCCAACTCGCAGCACCATACAAAGGAGAAGCCACTAACCCATTTCCAGGCCTCAAAACAAGGTGGGAAATCTCATGAAGTACCTGGTATCCTGGATATGGAAGTTGATATATTTATATCTTCTCATGAGCGCCTGCAAGTGGTATAACCGCCAACTCATCCCCTACAACCAATTCAGAGCAAAGTGCGCAGTGCCTGTCTGTAACACCAGTTCGCAATGCCAAGCTAGAGGATATTTTGCACACTCGAAGAAAATGGTTAAGACATTCATAAAAATGATCCATGAATATTGATTTAAATTCAACTCTGAAATCAAGTAGATCTCCAATGACATGACCTTTTAAGAGAAATGATGATAATAAATTAAATATGTACTTTGAAGGTGTTGTGAACTCTCCTAGTGAGTTGGAAGCATACAACTTAGATTAGATATGACATTTTAATGAGTTGAGTGACAAGAAGATGGGGTCAGTGTACATCATGGAGAAGGTGACATGTCAGGGTCATAATGATAAATTTGAAAGATGTGACTCAATGACTTTTAACCAAAACCAAACTAATCATAATTTATTCATGCCAAAAAATTGAAAAATTGCTATGGGAAAAGGGACCTAAAACCTATAACCTAAGGTAAAACTATGACTCGAAATCAAACTAAATATTTTTATTGACCCATGACAATCTATGTGATAACATTGGCTCCATAGGGAATGGCCTGCTGCCAAGAACAAGTAGTTTCAGTGTCTTATCCAAGGGCTATGGGGTCATTATTCAAAAGAACAAAAAAAAACTAAAACTGATATTTACAATGGAAGCGAAAGCCACTCATGGATTTAAGAAAAATATTTCTTCAAAAAATGCCCATTAACTGGACCACCAAAAATTTTAGAGTCTTCCAAGTTCTGCAATTTATAAGTGTTATTTTGAAAAACTTCATAAATATTGAAAGAGCCAATCCATAAGGCTTTGAATTTACCATGTTTTCCCTTGTCTTTCCTTTGTGCATCCCACTTCAGAACTAGGTCTCCCAACTAGAAATATTCTTTGTTTACCTTCTTGTCAAAAGCTTGTTTGATCTTTTGTTGATGACTATGTGCTTTATCAAGGAGTTGCTCCCTAGTTTGTTGCGCTTCTAATAGTTGATGCACCCTCCTAACGATATCATCTGGTTCTCCTTGTTGATCTTGTAAAAAAATTTCCACGGGTAATGCTGTTGGAAATATGGCTACAGCATAGATGACGCAGACGGTCAAGGTTGTCATTGATGGCAATCGGTTGGCTTATGGAACACGCACAAGAGATGTTGGAACATAGAAGCTAGAACGCAAATGCTGAAACACAAATGTTGAATCTCAGATGCTAAAACGTAGATGCTGGAACACGACTGTTGGAACACGAAGCTGGAACACGACTACTGGAACACGACTGCTGGAACACGACTGCTGGAACACGACTGCTGGAACACGACTGCTGGAACTCGAATGCTGGA
>ML779925.1:102152-126262 GCA_009831015.1 Picea engelmannii | reverse complement strand
TGTGTTTATAACTCTGGATTTCACTGTAAAGACTCACTGCCACTAAGATTAATGGTTCAAAGTAAAAAATGAGAGTAAATTGTTAATAATCTACACTAACTGATTCACCCCCCCCCCCTCTCAGTTAGTTCATACCTGTAACAAATGCAAGTTGATAAGGAAAGACATCCTCAATTCCATAGACCAACTTAAAAGGGGTAGTACCAATTGATCTCTTGGTGGTTACTGTATCTTCCTAGAGAGAAAATTTCACCTTTGAATACCAATATTTGTTGTTATCCTCCAGCAGTTTTTGGATGATCTTTACTAGACTTTTGTTATATGATTATACAACCTACCTTTGTAAGTTAGCAGACCATCATTCAGCAATTGATAACCCTCATACTTCAGCCATGTGGCCTCCTGCTCTAAGTATGATTTTACGGTCTTGAAAAATGCATATGTTTCTTATGCACTTTTGACTCTCTCTCTCTCTTTGATGTCTGTTTCACAGGTGATTACAGCTTCCAAGTGAATCACTTCCATATTTTTGCTAAGGGCATCCGCCACCCTCTTTTATTTTCCTTTGATATGTTTGATTTGGAAATCAAACTCACTAAGGAGAGCCATCCATCTAGCTTGTCTAGCATTGAGTTTTGGTTGATCAAACAAATATCTCAACCCACTATGGTCTGTCATAAGCACAAATCTTCTACCTAGGAGGTAATTCCTCCACATTTTTAAAGCATGTACTATGGAATCCAACTCCAGATCGTGGGTCACATAATTGATTTCGTGCTCATTCAGTTTTTTGGATTCATAGCAAATCACATGTCCTTCTTGCATAAGGACTCCTCCAAGCCTTCCCTACAGCCATATGTACACACAACGAAGTCCTTGTTTGGGTCTGCAATCTCCAGTACAGGTGCATTGGTTAGAAGGTATTTCATATCTTGGAATCTTTCTTCACATTCTGATGTCCAAATGAATTTAATCCCCTTTTTTTGAAGGGAGGTGATTGGGCAAATGATCTTGGAAAATCCTTTTATGAACCTTCTATAGTATCCTGCTAGGCCCATAAAGGATCTGATATTAGATACATCCTTTGGAGTAGGCCAATCCATAATGGATTTGATCTTGTCAGGATCAACCACCACTCCTTCCTCAGAAATAACATGGCCCAAGTAATGGACTTGTTTCTAGAAAAATTCATACTTACTAAACTTAGCATAGAGATGATTTTCTCTTAGCACTTGAAGCACTAACTTGAGATGTTCTTCATGTTCTTCCTTATTCTTAGAATATATTAGGATATCATCAATGAAAACCAACACAAATATATCCAAGAAATTACTGAGTACAATATTCATTAAGCACATAAAAGTTTTTGGCACATTGGTAAGTCCAAAAAGTACCACCACAAATTCATAGTGACCATATCTTGTTCTAAATGTTGTTTTGTGGATTTCTTCACCCTTAATTCAGGCATGATGGTATCCAGACCTCAAGTCAATCTTGGAGAAAATTGTAGCACCCCTTAATTTGTCAAACAATTCATCGATCCTTGGTAAGGGATACTTACTCTTAATGGTCATCGTATTGAGTTTTCTATAGTCTAAGCACAACCTGAGGGTGTCATCCTTGTTTTTCACAAAAAGGCTGGTGCTCCCCATGGCGGCACACTAGGCCGAATGTATCATTTTTCCAACCTCTCCTTTAGCTGCAGTATGAGCTCAACTAGCTCAAGTTTACTCATTCTCTAGGGTGTTCTAGACACTTTCACCTCTACGGGTACAAGTTCTATTGAAAAGTCGATATCTCTTCTTGGAGGTAGACCTAGTACCTCTTCTGGAAACACATATTTATACCCTCTTAATATCGGGTGGTCCTCTACGCTTGGTTTATTTTCCTAAACAGATTTCAACACTTGTATTTCATACAAAGGACATCCTTTTCTGCAATACTTCTTCACTTGAATGGTTGATATTTGTCTCACTGAGACAGGCTTTTGAATCCCTTGTAGGGTTGTTTTTCTCCCTTTTGCATCTTCACATTCCAAAGTTTTATTGTAACAGTCCAACTTGGTTTTATGGACAGCCAATCAGTCCATGCTAATCAATAGTTCATAAGATCTTAAAGGCAGTATGTTTAGAGTGGCTTGGGTGGGTAGTCCACTCATAGTGATTTGGCACACTGGTATGACCTTTGTTACCTTTCTTTTGGTCCCAGTCACTAGTTGTACCAGCCATGATTTAGCATGTTTTACTTGTTTCAATTTACATTTCTCAACAGTTTGAGGGGCAACATAACTCATAATAAAACCAAGGTCAATTAAAATGGAAACTAGTTGGTTGAAAATCATACCTTATGTTAGCACTGAAAGTCACACTTTGACTGCTAAATTGTAAGCTCAACACCCATCAGTAAGTTTAAAGATAGGTTTTTAATGATGATGTCAAATGGATCAAAACTCAGTCAGAACAGTGAAATCACAGAAAGTTCCAGAAAGGATGTATCAACAAATGAGGTATTGGCTAACTTAGATCAGGGTTTTGCAAAGTAAAATGGATAGATAGAAGACTTAATGAGAAAATAAAATGTCTACCACTCACATCGGGAAATACCAGCAGACATTTGAAAAAAGTCTTTTGACATAAGAACTTCTTTAATCAAAAGATAAACTCTGAAAAACCATAGCAACATCCCAACGAAACCTCCAATGCAATACAAATACAATAAATCAAATGAATCATTCAAATGACAGTAAATCATAGTAAAATTGAGATAAGATAATGTAAAATAATTGATTTCTATTAATCAAAAAGTCTCAAGTCTGATACACAAAATCCATAGGATGGCTTTGTAATTCCACAACTTCAAAAAAGTATGAGTCTGATTACAATCCTTTGAACCCTTCAATGATTTTGAATCTTTATCTTATAGCCTAGGTTGTCAATGACAACTTTACAATTTGAATTTCCCTTCTTGCATAGGATTCCCACACCTAAAGGTGGAGTAACTACAATTTTTCAACAAAAAAGTAACAAACTGCTAAAAACTAGGAACATGCTAGTAACCTCCTTGATCATATTAAATGTGCTTGATAACATGTGATCTGAGTGCATATCCCTTGGTCAGGTGTCCCTCCAGCATTCAACTGAACTTCTAGTAGTTGTCATAACCTTATCTTCCCATTTGGAAACCATTTGTTCCTCCAAAATCTCTAGATCAGGAGTTCGCAATGCAATTCATAGCGCCAAACTATATCAGCCAATTCGCATCGCCAGGCACTGCGAACTCTCCTATATTTGCTCTATTTGTTTGAAAATGCATCAAAAACACTCCAAAATTGTCTCAAGTGTCAACAACTACTATAATAATATATGATATTGGTATAAGACATAGGAGAGCTTAATACATCCTCAATTAAATCCTGACTTATCAATCATAACTATCTTCAAATTAGCAAAATACCAAAATAGAAAACTGTCAAAAATGGTATGATTCAAGGTGTCCATTTCCTTCACTTTTTGACTTTGGAGATCCTCCTGGTGGTAGATTTAGCTAATAGATCCAAATTATTCTTAGCCATTTCCTCTCTGAATGGTTTCATCTCCATCTTTATCCCTCTGATCTGACTCTGGTAGGCCATATTTTGTCTATACAAGTTTCTAAGTTGTCTGTGGACAAGTCTAAATATTTTAGCTATAAACTTATCCTTTTCAAGAGTTCCAGGATACATATATTTAAGATCATTTACTTCTTCTTTTCAACCAACTCCTCCCTTTTAGTTTGTCAATTTCAATCCTTGCCTCTTTAAGTTTTCTGTTTAGCCTCTTAAAGGTAGGATTTTATGGAGGATTGGTTGTGTCTACAATTTCAATGGGATCTTTGATAGGTACATTTTTTCCCTTTCTTTGGATGGGGGCTCTCACTAACACTTTCTCCGCAATGCTTTCCTAATTTCTTGATGCTCTAGTAATAGGTCTCTTGGCTTTGACCTTGTCTACAGCAGGTGGTGAAGAGAACAATAACATTCTCCCTCTCAGTCGTGTGGCTCTAGCTGAAAGAGTCTCCACTAGACTGGGAGCTAGCAAAGGTGAAACCTCTCTTTGTGGGGACTGAGAAGATCCTCCTTCTTCTACATGTTCCTTTGTTGCTTAATCTTTCTTAGTAGACCTTGTGCTCTTCTTTTTCTTATTCATCTCCAAATGTAAAGTATTGTCAACCTGATGAGGGATTTGTACCTTAGACTGTGGGGTAGGAGCAATGTTAAGATGAAAATTGGAAGAAGTAATGAATTATTCCCATTCCATCTTTCTCTTTCTTAAATCATCCATCACCAACATATTTATCAGTCCTGAATGAAAAACACGTGTATCAACTTCCTTAGACTTAGCCTGAACCATATCAGACATTTTTCCAATACTTTTAAACAAGTAGAAAGGAATATTCATATCATCTTTCCCTGAGAAGTGTAGCAGTAGTATTATGTGATATTGATAGATCATGTTAAATCTCCCTTCATAGGTAAAGTATCTTTGAATTATCTTCAACATTTTATCAAAACCCTATGACATATGGTTTATGGGCACACCCTTTGACAAATTGTCTTCTTGGTGTTTTGGTTTGAGGAATTCCCTTGAAAAGGCAACATTCAGAGTCATGTCCTTGAACCATCTCTCCCCAGTACTAGGTATCTCAGTGGCTGATGATATGGTCCTCTCAGATACCTCAAGTTCTAGTATCCCAACCTTGGTCTTGGTTCCATCAAAGTTTAGTGAAAATTCTTTAGCCACCTCTGGGTGCCCTCTCTTCATTTTCTGACAAAAGTTAATATAACCCACTCTTTGGAAGACCTCCTTGATTAGGGGTTCCTTAGAAAATAGCTACATATCATACGACTTTGTCCTTACAATGTCTCCACCTTTATGAACCTTCTTTTTTTTATTATCCATATGTGCTAGCTAGGCAGGTTTTGTCACAGTACTGAAAAAATTACCCACAGTAGAGAGGAGTAGAGTAGAGGAAATGACTACTGGAATCAATAAGAAAAGGCCACACAGACCTCTCATAATGAAAATGTTTCTAATTAAGGCTGAAATATTTTAACAGTGAGGTTATCTTCATAAAGGACTGTGAATAGATGGTGAATTGGAAAAAAATGTTGCTTTGCGAGGATGTTGGAACAAAGAGTTCAAAACACTGGCTAACTACACAGAGTTCGTAGCGCCAGAGTTCGGGTTTGGGAAAAGTTGTATGAAAAGAGTGATGCAGAGGCAAACGATCATAATATAGGGTAATTCAAGCCCAAGAATGTTGATGGTTTCAAGAGATAAACTGCAGAGCCAGGGGAGAAGGTTCTGGATCTTAATTACAAGTTTGTGAGATAGTTAGCAGTGCCAGAAAGCTAGCTCGCAGCGCCATACAAAGGAGAAGCCACTAACCCCTTTCCAGGCCTTAAAAAAAGGTTGGAAATCTCATGAGTTACCTGGTGTTAGCAATCAAATAATTCATTCTAAAATTTGTTTTGATATCATATCATAAGATGATAATAGGGTAAAGATTTATTTATAAATCGTTAAGTTTTAAAGTATATAAAATTGGATTTAAATCTTATTACCCAATGAAAAAATGATGTGGAATCTCAAAATATACCAAGAAACAAATTTTTTCTTTCACCAGCTAAATGAATTTTTCACAGTGTAGTAATCCAGTGAAAGTCTCCCTTTTCACCAGCTAAATGATTGTTTTCAAAATGTAGTGAGCTGGTGAAAGTGCAGGTTTTTCAGCTGATAAATTGCCTTGGGAAAAATCAATTTTCTGAGTTGTGGAGATTATATTTTACATTCTCAAATAGTTGATTGACAACTAGACATCCTAATATTTCCAATGGTACTTTCAGATCTTCATTTAGAGCTCAGGAAGATAGTCAAAAGTTCTCCACAAGATGAGGCATCATTTTCAGAAATTTTCCAAAATGTATTATTTTGGTCAAAAGGTCAAATTCGACTTGGTTGAGTTTATTAAGGAGAATATGATGATGAATAATCATATATATTATCAAATATCATCCATTAGTGTAGGTGGCACTTCATTTGATCAATATAAATATTCTAGAGATCAAATCCTAAAATGTAGGAATATGACTAGATTTGGAAATCTGGATTTTCCTGTTTTAGTCACTTTCTTGGGAGACAAATTATGATCATATAGAAGGGTATTGTTAGAAAATGAAGGAGTTTTTTCATAAGAATGGGTGGCTCTTCAATAACCTCTCTCATTTTTCCAAGATCTTTTGTGATTTGTGAAATATAGGTCAATCTTTGAGCACCATATTTCTAGAAATTAAATACTATGTTTTTCTTGTTTTAGTCTCTGTCGTTAAAGACTGATTCTGATGAGTTTTAATACTATATTTAGAAAATGGAGTTTTTTTTATAAGAACGGGTGGATATTCAATAACCTCTCTCATTTTTCCAAGATCTTTTTTGATTTGTAGGATATAGGTGATTCTTGAAGCAACATTTTTCCATAAATTTATGTCTTTTCCAACCACCTCACAATTTCGAATTTGAGATAAAAAAAGAAGTTATCAGATCCATCTTTTGAGGATCTTGAAAACAATTTGTAAATATTATTTAAGCTCATAGATGTAAGAGGCAAAAAGGTTCAATCTGGGATACAGTTTTCTATTGTAATAGACTCGTATTTGATAATAGAATCACAGTCTTCTTTTGTCTTCAATATCAGATTGATCATGCACTTCATCTTTCTGCACTTCATTTTAGTTTGTCTTTGCTTCTGAGGAATGTCATATCTTTAGTAATCTCATAAATTTGAATTGAAGAACATCTTTTCTATCTTTTATGACCCTGCACTTTGTTGTATTTGGTTATCAAGATTAGTATTCTTCATCCCCTGTTTAAACTATTTTGTCTGATTATTGATTTCTAAAAGCAGTGTCTTATTTGAATGTATGATGAGTTGTCCATTTCATTAGTTATTGAGTTATCCCATTGATCCAAGCATATATAAATTATCTTATCTTGAGTTACCAAGCATATTTGGCCTACAACACCAAAGAGTTTCTTGGAGTGATAACAAATTGGCGTCGTTGTCGGGGAGAGGAGACTGAAGCTCGGCTTTCCTAGGAGACGACACAGAGTTGATCTTTGATGATAGACAAAGATTAGACATTCTCTTGGTTGTAATCACTATCTGGTGACTCCATGAAGGACGGATCTGTTGGTGACTCCATTGGTATATAAATGAACCAAATCTTAGAAAAGAGGTATGCATTATGCAATTTCTCAAGTATTTCTGGTTACCCTCATCTAGTACCTAGTAGAGATGAATGGGAACACAACCTTCCCAGATTTCGAGGAGAAGAATGGGAAGTACCAGCTGACCATTTGTTAGATTTTCATGAGTTTATTCATCAACTCCAGATCATACATGAAGATGTTAAGATTAAATTTTTCAAGTATTCATTAGAGGGGATAGCCCTTGATTGGTGCAGGTCTCTTTCAGCTTCAAGCATTCACTCATTGGCAAGTTTTCATTATGCTTTCCATTTTTTTTGTAAAGATGAATTTCCAGCTGAAGGTCTCTTTGAAGATTGTTGTGATGAATTTGATAAGCATGTTCAGCAGGAAGTAGTCTTTTCTTCTGTTTGTCACAATGAACATTATATTGTTAAGGAAGATCTTCATGATACAAATAACAATTGCATAGTTGTAGATGCATCAGGCCCTATCTCTGTTGCACCTACTGCCTTTGATTTGCATGAAGAAACAATTAGAGAAGAAGATTTTTCTGAACTTTTTCAAGAGGTTGCCTATGATATGTTTTCACCTGTGATTGGGGAGAAGGATATGAAGACTGTCTGTCTTTCTTCACATGATTCAGGAGTTTTCTGATCACCTATTGTTGATAAGTATGCAGATGCAGTAGAGAAGATCCTTACTTCAAAGGATGTTGATTTAAGAAGCAGCCAGCCCATATATGACATTTATGAATTTGATTTCGACGAGCCTTTTTATTTGCCCATAAAGGAACAACATCATGTTGTAGTCATCCATTCCATGTTTGCAGAAGACATTAAATATGATGAGTTTAATATGGCCAAAGATTTCAGGTCTTCTCTTTTGTTTATAACGCCTCATGAACATAAAATTGAAATCACCTACGAAGAAGATATCGAAAAATAAGGGATTGGCAATCCAGTCAACTCACAACTATTTTCAGATTTGCATAAACCAGTTTTTGGCAGCCATATATTAAAGGTCGAAGAAATTCTTGAACAGCAAGCAGAGGTAACTGTGTTTGGTTATCAATCTATTTCTTCTTTCTATGATCCAGTGGCCATCTACATGAAGATGTTTTTATGGAATTTTTCAGCTGTGCAATTTTTAAAATGGAAGTAGATGTTGATTGTAAATATGTATTGCAAGTTGAAATTCTGCTACACATAATGAAGTTTCCTCTGAATTTATCTACATGCAAAGGATTCTTGTAATTAGTCCGATGTTATCATAGCTTCATTGGATGCATGATGTCACATGATGAGCCATTTTTTACTAGTTAGGAGGAAGAGTAGGCAGAAGAATAAGCTCGCCATACGAGCAGCTAGATCTTTTCAGTTGTTGAGTTCATAAATAAGCAGGGCTGGCTACAGGCAAGGTTACAAGTTTGCTACAAGTTTTCAGATGATAAATTGTAAAGGCTAAATGACTCCATGCCCAATACTAAAGGCACAAGGTCTGCTAGGTTCTTGGAAACCTTGCACGGAGGTATCCATCCCAGTTGGAGCCAGATTTTAGCGATCAAATAATTCATTCTAAAATTTGTTTTGATATCATATCATAAGATGATAATAAGGTAAAGATTTATTTATAAATCTTTAAGTTCTAAAGTATATAAAATTGCCTTTAAATCTTATTGCCCAATGAAAAAATGATGTGGCATCTCAAAATATACCAAGAAACAAATTTTAGCTTTCACCAGCTAAATGACTTTTTCACAGTGTAGTAATCCGGTGAAAGTCTCCCTTTTCACCAGCTAAATGACTGTTTTCACAATGTAGTGATTTGGTGAAAGTGCAGGTTTTTCAGTTGATAAACTGCCTTGGGAAAAATCAATTTTATGAGTCGTGGAGAGTTTGTTTT
Organism: Picea engelmannii; assembly: GCA_009831015.1. Taxonomy (NCBI): domain Eukaryota; kingdom Viridiplantae; phylum Streptophyta; class Pinopsida; order Pinales; family Pinaceae; genus Picea; species Picea engelmannii. The sequence continues at coordinate 117,113 of ML779925.1, read as the reverse complement.
ACACGCTCAAATATTTTATTGAAAACTAGCAATCCTAATCTTTCCAATGGTACTTTCAGATCTTCATTTAGAGCTCGGGAAGACAGTCAAAAGTTCTCCACAAGATGAGGCATCATTTTCAGAAATTTTCCAAAATGTATTATTTTGGTCAAAAGGTCAAATTCAACTTGGTTGAGTTGAATAAGGAGAATATGATGATGGCTAATCATATATATTATAAAATTTCATCCATTAGTGCAAGTGGCACTTCATTTGATCAATAGAAATATTCTAGAGATCAAATCCTAAAATGTAGGAATATGACTAGATTTGGAAATCTGGATTTTCCTGTTTTAGTCACCTTCTTGGGAGACAGATTATGATCATCTAGAAGAGTATTGTTAGAAAATGAAGGAGGTTTTTCATAAGAACGGGTAGCCCTTCAATAACCTCTCTCATTTTTCCAAGATCTTTTGTTCTTTTTTAAATATAGGTCAATCTTTGAGTACCATATTTCCAGAAATTAAATACTTAGTTTTTCCTATTTTAGTCACTGTCATTAAAGACCGATTATGATGATTTGGAATACTATTTTTAGAAAATGAAGGAGGCTTTTCATAATCATGGGTGGATTTTCAATAAAATCTCTCAGTTTTCCAAGATCTTTTGTGATTTGGAGGATATAGGTGAATCTTGGAGCAGCATTTTTCAAGAATTTTTTGTCTTTTCCAACCACCTCACAATTTCGAATTTGAGATAAGAAAAGAAGTTATCAGATCCATCTTTTGAGGATCTTGAAAACAATTTTTAAAGATTATTTAAGCTCATAGATGTAAGAGGCAAAAGGGTTCAATCTGGGATACAATTTGCTATTGTAATAGACTCTTATTTGATAATAGAATGACAGTCTTCTTTTGTCTTCAATATCAGATTGGTCATACACTTCATCTTTCTGCACTTCATTTTAGTTTGTCTTAGCTTCTGAGGACTGTCATCTCTTTAGTAAGATCATAAATTTGAATTGAAGAACATCTTTTCTATCTTTTATGACCCTGCACTTTGTTGTATTTGGTTATCAAGATTAGTATTCTCCATCCCCTGTATAAACTATTTTGTTTGATTATTGATTTCTAAAAGAACTGTCTTATTCGAATGTATGATGAATTTTCCATTTCATTAGTTATTGAGTTATCCCATTGATCCAAGAATATCTAAATTATCTTATCTTGAGTGACCAAGCATCTTTGGCCTACAACCCCAAAGAGTTTCTTGGAGTTGTAACACCTGGTATCCTGGATATGGAAGCTAATATTTTTATATCTTCTCAGGAGAGCCTACAAGTGGTATAACCGCCAACTCATCCCCTACAACAAATTCAGAGTGAAGTGCGCAACGCCTGTCTGTAACATCAGTTCGCAACACCAAGCTAGAGGATATGTTGCACACTCAGAGAAAATGGTTAAGACATTCATAAAAGTGATCCATGAATATTGATTTAAATTCAACTTTAAAATCAAGGAGATCTCCAATGACATGACCTTTTAAGAGAAATGATGATAATAAATGAAATATGTACTTTGAAGGTGTTGCAAACTCTCCTAGTGAGTTGGCAGCGTACAACTCAAATTAGATATGACATTTTAATGAGTTGAGTGACAAGAAGATGGGGTCAGTGTACATCATGGAGAAGGTGACATGTCAAGGTCATAATGGTAAATTTAAAAGATGTGACTCAATGACTTTTAACCAAAACAAAACTAATCATAATTTATTCATGCCAAAAAATTGAAAAATTGCTATGGGAAAAGGGACCTAAAACCTATAACCTAAGGTAAAACTATGACTCAAAATCAAACTAAAGATTTTTATTGACCCATGACAATCTATGTGATAACATTGGCTCCATAGGGGATGGCATGCTGCCAAGAACAAGCAGTTTCAGTGTCTTATCCAAGGGCTATGGGGTCATTATTCAAAAGAACAAAAAAATACTAAAACTGATATTTACAATGCAAGGGAAAGCCACTCATGGATTTAAGAAAAATATTTCTTCAAAAAATGCCCATTAAATAGGCCACCAGAAATTTTAGAGTCTTCCAAGTTCTGCAATTTATAAGCGTTATTTTGAAAAACTTCATAAATATTGAAAGAACCAATTCATAAGGCTTTGAATTTACCATGTTTTCCCTTGACTTTCCTTTGTGCATCCCACTTGAGAACTAGGTCTCTCAACTGGAAATCTTCTTTGTTTACCTTCTTGTCAAAATCTTGTTTGATCTTTTGTTGATAACTATGTGCTTTATCAAGGATTTGCTCCCTCGTTTGTTGCGCTTCTAATAGCTAATGCACCCGCCTGACCATATCATTTGGTTCTCCTTGTTGATCTTGTAAAAAAATTTCCATGGCTAATGCAATTTGATAAGGAAAGACATCCTCAGTTCCATAGACCAACTTAAAAGGGGTAGTACCAATTGATCTCTTGGTGGTTACTGTATCTGCCCAGAGAGAAAATTTCACCTTTGAATCCCAAGATTTGTTGTTATCCTCCAACAGTTTTTTGATGATCTTTACTAGACTTTTGTTAGAAGACTCTTCCAAGTCATTACCTTGAGGGTAATAAGGAGTAGAATGAATGAGTTGTATTCCAAACTTTTCAAAAAACTTGACCAGGGGTTCATCTTTAAAAGTTGCAACATTGTCAGTCATAATCTTGTTAGGACATCAAAACCTTGACAAAAAGTCTTCCAGGAAGCCAGTAACTACTTTATGTGTTGCATTTCTTCTAGGAATGGTTTCTATCCACTTGGTTAAATAATCAATGGCAGTCAGTATCCAACAATGTTAGCCACTTGAAGCTGGATGGATTTCTCCAATGAAATCTAATCCCCATTGTTGGAAAGGACCAAATTCCATTATGGGATTCAAAGGTAGGGATTTTAGTTGTTGTTTGCCTGAGAACTTCTGAAATTTATCACAAGCCCTGATATTTGCATAGACATTAGTGAATAGACTCTAGGCCAAAAGTACCTAGTTCTAAATATTTTATATGATGTGGTCCTCCAAAAATTATGGCCTCCACACAAGCTATCATGAAATTCATACATGGTTTTCTTTGCCTCATCTAGGTCTAAGCATCTTAGGAGAACCCCAACAAGATCCTTCCAATACAAAACATGATCAATAATGCAGTATCTTATTGCTTTGAGTTTTAAATCTCTCACCTTAGTCTTGTCAAGTCCAGGTGTGGGATGCAATGTCTACAAGAAATGTATAAGGTCCTTGTACCAATTACTCTTTGTCAATTTAGGACTAACTTTTGAGTTGTTGCTAGCAATATCAGTCTAATGATATACAGAATTTTCATTCATAAAATTAACCCCAAGTGATTTACAGTTTTATTCAGCTAATAGCCTAGCTAAACCTTTCCCTTTTACCAAATTAGTAGGCTTCATTTCAAGGTCAAACTCCAGAATTTTGGCAATCCACTTACTCCTCTTTCCATCTATGTCAGGCCGGATTAAGATTTCTTTCACAAAAGTTGAAGGGACATACGAAATAATTCTGGAATGAAAAATATATACCCTGAAGTATTTGATTGATTTAACCAAAGAATAAGCTTGATTTTCCATAATAACATACCTCACCTCTGTATCCCTTAATTCCCTGCTCAAGAAAGAAATGGGTTGCTCCATCCCATCTGTGTTTTTCTGAAGAAGAACAACAATCAATGTGTCATCTGAGGCAAAAGAAAATATCATAAATTCTTTTGAATAATCAGGCCTGATAAGAACAGGTGCCTCATTCAATGCTTTTTTTATTTGATCAAAATAATTCTGAGCTTCAAGAGTCCATTTTACCTCATTTCCCTTTCTTAGCATAGATGTGATAAAATTAACCAATTCAAAAAAATTAGAGATGAATCTTCTCAAAAAATTTATTTTACCCAGGAAATATTGAATCTCCTTCTTGTACCTAGGGAGAGACAGAGTCTTGATGGCCTCTACTCTACTCGGATCAATCCTTACCCCCTCTGCTGAGACAATGTTCCCCAACAGCGTACTCTCTTTCATAGCAAACAAAGACTTCTTGGGATTGAGTGACAATCCAAACTTTCTACATTTTAGGAAAACTTTCTTCAAATGATGATAATGTTCCTTATCAAATCTTGAGAACACTGTAATGTCATCTAGATAGATGACAACAAATTTGTCCTTTTCTCCAATGAAGGCAATATCCATTGCGCACTAGAAGGTTGCCCCTGCATTTATGAGACCAAAAGGCATTTTGGCATACATGAATGTGCCCCGAGTAGTGAAAGTTTTTTTCTCTATGTATTCAGGTAAAACAAATATCTTATTGTAGCCTGAGAAGCCATCAATCATGGACATCCTTGATGAACCAGTCACCCTTTGCAAAATATGTTCCATCTTAGGCAGTGGATAATTGTATTTCTTGGAACTCCTGTTTAGATTTTTGAAATCAACAAAAAGTTTTATTTCACCATTATTTTTCCTCACAGGGACTAGATTAGACACCCACTTAGATTACCTCAAAGGTATGATGATGTTAGCATCAAGCAGCTTCTTGACTTCCTTTTCCATAATAGGCAGCAACATGGGGTTAATCTGTCTAATTTCTGCCTAAATGGTTCGGTATCGTATTTCAAAGGAATTTTGTGTTCAATGATGCTTGTATCATAAGTTTGTAGGTACTCATATTTCCAATAAAATACAACAGAAAACTCCTTTAATAATTTCACATATTCAGACCTTTGTTCCTCTGACAAACTGCTAGACAACTTGACATATTTTGGGGTTTGCTCAGTACCTAAATTTCATTTTGTCACATCAGCTTCTTCATTTGAGCCCTTAACATTTACAACCACGTCATTTCTCTCAAACAGTCTCTCCAAAGGGACCAATCCTTTGGGAATATGGTTACTAGCCAATTGGACAATCTTGTGGTATGCAATTTTGTTCAGGAATATCTTAGCATGAGGGTTTTTCTCAATATCTTGATCTTGATCAATGTGAAGAGAAAAAAACTCTTCCATAGTTTCCAGAAATATCTTAGTCTCAAGATCATCCTCAAAAAATTTCCAATGTTTGATATTGTCAGGAATAGAGGGCCTATACTTCACTTCTACATCATACTTGAGTTTTGGGGGTAATGGGATTTTGAAATTGCTAGCAAAAATAGCCAAAGAATCAGCCATAGAATTCTCTTCAATAGGAACAAAAGAGATGTTAAAAGCTAGGAAAAAATTATCAATGAGATCCCATGCCTCATTTCTATAATTCTTTGACCTTGGATGCTTTGCTTGATACATATTTCTTGTCTAATGCACAATCAATTTTGCATCCCCAAAAATTGATAACTCCTCATTTTTCATATCTTTAGTTTCCCTCAACCCCAAAACTAGAGCCTCATACTCTGCAACATTATTTGTAGTTTCAAACTCCAACTTATAATACAAGGATATGACTTCTTGAGAAGGAGAAATAAAAACCACTACAGCACCAACACTTTCTTTAGAAGAGGCCCCATCAAAATACATCTTCCAAACTTGGGTAACTTGAGGAGGTATCTCACACATTGTTGGAGGCTTCTTTTTGATTTCCAAGGGTATCTGGGGAACATTAGTAAGTTGCAAAATATTGGAACCCAAATCAGTGTCAACTGCATAAATAGGATGGTTTGTGGGATTAGCTTCATCACTAATAATGTAAGCTAGTTGTGCTTCTCTATACAGCCTTTTGTGCTCACCTCCAAACACAGGAATAGTGGCATATGAGAGGTCCATATACTATTTTTCCCCCAATATTTTAATCCGATACCTTGACAATAACATCCCAAACTTAGGGGGAACATCGAAAACTACAATATCCATGAACACAGTCTTGAAACAAGGTAACAACCCGGTATTTAATCACTCCAAGGCATTTCACCTTCCTAGAGTCAAAAAAGTATAGATCATGATATGTTTTGGTAATTTCAAGACCCATCTCATCCATGAAATTTTTAGGCATTAGGTTATCAGATGCACCTGATTCCATCAAGCAATTATGCATAATTTTATCATGAACGTTCAATGAGGTATAAAAGGGAGGAGAGGAGTCATCCCTATCTTCTACTAAGGGACCCAATATTACTGTTGGTTTTTCATATTGTAAATTCATTGAGTCTATTGAGTGTGAAGTAGGCTCATGCTACAGCATTTTGGAAAGGTACCTCTTAAATTCATCATTCTTTATAAACTTTAAAAATGGGATTGGAATCTTAATTTTTTATATTTCATTTTCAAAGTTGAAGGAAGAAGGAGATTTCAGGATCTCTTTAATTTCTGGAATAAGGGCCTTAATCACAGGTTGATTGTTTGGTTCCTCATTTTCTTTGCTGGTTGTAGTCATTGTTTTAGCATAACATTGGAATTACTATGTTTTCCTTCCTTCTGTTTAGACCTCAATTTGTACTTGTTTTGATTTTCTCTTGTTTTCTCTCCTTTGCTCAATTCATTTAGTTGACTGTTCATAAGATATTCTTCATAAGAAGACTGATTTAAATGAGGGGAGGTAGAGGTGTCACCTAGATAGTGAATTTCTCGATCTGCTCCTTCATATTCTCCTTCTTCATCATCAACCATTTTATTTTGAAGAGGAGTCTGGACCTTTTGGTCATCTCTATTTCTTTTATCTCTTTGAAGGGTCTGAGGAGCATTATTTTGTCTTCTGAAATTACCTCTCTTGCCAGTATCTTATGTGTTTCTATTAGTTTTTATTCCCTCAAGTTTCATTTTTTCCATTTATGTAGAAAGTGATTTAACCAATTTATTCAATTCATCCACCTGAGGGTTGACACCAGAAGAATCAGAAGTTGAAACATCAGCTTTTTGTTTTCTTCTCTCTCTATCAGATTTTCCTCTTAGTTTATGAGATGCCAATATATTTGATTCCACCTCCAATGTTGCATCTTTCATATGAGCTAAAGAGATAGATATTCTCTCTCTCAATAGGAGGCAAAATTCAGGATCAAAGGCACTAGCATAAGTTATTTCAGCAGAGGTTTCAGTAGGTTTTATTTCTGTAGGGATTTTATTGTACATTTTATTAAACCTTTTGAAAAATATCTGAAACTGATTACCCTTCTTTTCTCTTGAGTGACTCAAACTTTGTAGTATAATACAAAAAATATTTCTTATCACCCCAATGCCTTAAAAATACATCATCAAGGGCTTCAATCCCATCAATTGATCCAAGAGGTAAACCCCTAAACCATTTCATGGCTTCACCATCAAGGATTTGTACAAAAACTCTCATCCATACATCCTCATTTTCAATATTTAGATTATCAGCATAGCTATAAAAAGCTGCAAGATGCTCCTCTGTAGTTATTTCCTCTTCTCCTGTGAACTTGGGCATGTACTTAAGATAGTATCCTATTGGGAGAGAATTCATAGGTTGAGGCGGCACAAGAGGAGCATACCTAGCAGCCACTATGGCATCCATCCTATTTCTAGGAGGGTTTGCACCTGCCATTTGATTATGAAGAGGAGGATTATAAAGTCTAGGAGAATTAGGGGGAGAATTGATTAGTATAGCTACAATCTGAATGATGGGTAGCTTAGGAGAACGAAGAGTATAGGATGAGGAAGTTTCAATCTTAAAAAACGGAGGCTAAGCCTTGGAAGAGGATGGTGAAAATTCCAAGGGAACTGAGGTTCCTTCTTCTTTGGTCACAGAAAATTTAAAAGGGGGAGGATAAGGAGAACCTAGGGTAGGAAAATCATCTAGAATCTCAAGCATAAATCAACTTACAACATCAAGTGAGACAAGCACTTCAAAATTTTCAAATCTTTCTTATTTCAACTGGGGGAAAAAGAGGAATAATCTACAAGGATATCTCCAAGATTTAATTTTTTAGGAGTTTCAACAAAAGGTAAAAGAAGAGAACTAGATACAGCTACTGGTGTTTTTAAACTAGAATCGGGAAAGTTTCCAGTTGTACCTAAAACAGTAGATGAAAATCCTTCTTGAGAATCTTTTCCTTTCTTGATGATCTTCTTTGGGTCAACTTCAGGTGTAGCCAAAGGTAAATGTGGAGTATACCTAGTATGTCTACCTTTAGGAGCCACAACTAAAACAACAGAGTCGCCAGGTGCAAACTGTAGTCTTCAATTTACTTATTACTATGCACCCTCAGAATCAGTATTTTATCTGTCGTTCAATCCAAGGGAAATGTTTACAATCTGTTCCCCAAAAACAGTGCCAAGAACATTAGCACTAGAAGTCACACTTTGACTGCTAAAGTGTAAGCTCAGCACCCATCAGTAGGTTTAAAGATAAGTTTTTTATGATGATGTCAAATGGATCAAAACTCAGTCAGAACAGTGAAATCACAGAAATTTCCAGAACAGATATAGCAGCAAATGAGGTCTTGGCTAACTTAGATCAGGGTTTTGAAGAGTAAAATGGATAGATAGAATACTTAATGAGAAAATGAAAATGTCTACCACTCACATTAGGCAATACCAACATACATCTGAGGAAATTCTTTTGACATAAGAACTTCTTTAATTAAAAGATAAACTCTGAAAATCCATAGCAGCATCACAATGAAACCTCCATTGCAATACAGATACAATAATTCAACTGAATCATTCAAATGATAATAAATCGTAGTAAGATTGAGATAAGATAATGGAAAGAAAATGATTTCTATTAATAAAAAATTCTCAAGTCTGATACACAAAATCCATAGGATGGATCCGTAATTCCACAACTTCAAAAAAGTATGAGTCTTATTACAATCCTTCAAACCCTTCATTGATTGTCAATCTCTATCTTATATCCTAGGTTGTCAATGAAAACTTTACAATTAGAGTTTCCCTTCTTACCTAGGATTCCCACACCTAAAGGTGGAGTAACTACAATTGTTCAACAAAAGAGTAACAAACTGCTAAAAACTACGAACATGTTGGTAACCTCCTTGATCATATTAAATGTGCTTGATGACGTGTGATCTGAGAGAATCTCCCTTGGTCAGGTGTCCCTCCAACCTTCAACTAAACTTCTAGTATCTTTCATAACCTTATCTTCCCATTTGGAAACTGTTTGTTCCTTCAAAACCTCCAGATCAGGAGTTCGTAGTGCCAAACTGTATCAAACAGTTCGCAGCGCCAGGCAGTGCGAACTCTCCTATAGTTGCTCTGTTTGTTTGAAAATGCATCAAAAACACTCCAAAACTATCCCAAGTGTCAAAAATTGCTATAATAATATATGATAGTGGTATAAGACATAGGAGAGATTAATACATACTCAATTAAATCACGACTTATCAATCATAATTGTCTTCAAATTAGCAAAATACAAAAACAGAAAATTGTCAAAAATGGTATGATTCAAGGTGTCCATTTCCTTCACTTTCTGACTTTGGATATCCTCCTGGTGGCATATTTAGCTAATAGATCCAAATTATTCTTGGCCATCTCCTCTCTAAAAGGTTGCATCTCCATCTTTAGCCCTCTGATCTAACTCTGGTAGGCCATATTATGTTTGTACAAGTTTCTAAGCTGCTTGTGGAGAGGTCTAAATATTTTCGCTATAAACTTATCCTTTTCAAGAGTTCCATGATACATATCCATAAGATCACTTAAATTCTTCTTTTCAACCAAATCCTCCCTTTTTAGTTTGGCAATTTCAGTCCTTTCCTCTTTAAATTGTTTGTTTATCCTCTTAAAGGTAGGATTTTCTAGAGGAGTGGTTATGTCTACAAGTTCAATGGGCTCTTTGATAGGTACACCTTTTCCCTTTCTTTGGATGGGGGCTCTCACTGACACTTTCTCCACAATGATTTCCTTCTTTCTTGATTCTATAGTAATAGGTCTCCTGGACTTGACCTTGTCTGCAGCAGGTGGTGAAGCAAACAATAACTTTCTCCCTCTTAGACCTGTGGCTCTAGCTGAAGGAGTCTCCACTGGACTGGGAGCTGGTAAAGGTGAAACCTCTCTTTGTGGGGACTGAGAAGATCCTCCTTATTCTACATGTTCCTTTGTTTCTTTATCTTTCTTAGCAGACCCGATGCTCTTCATTTTCTTATTCATCTCCAACTGTACATTATTGTCAACCTGAGGAGGTATTTGTACCTTAGATTGTGGGGTAGGAGCAATGTTAATCTTAAAATTGGAAGAAGTAATGAATTCTTCCCATTCCATGTTTCACTTTCTTAATTCCTCCATCACCAGCATATTTATCAGTCCTTAATGAAAAACACTTGTATCAACTGCCTTTGACTTAGCCTGAACCCTATCATACATTTTTCCAATACTTCTGAACAAGTAGAAAGGAAAATTCATAGCATCTTTCCCTGTGAAGTGTAGCAGTAGTCTTATGTGATATTGATAGATCATGTTAAATATCCCTTCACAGGTAAATTATATTTGAATTATCTTCATCATTTTATAAAAACCCTCTGACATATGGTTTCTAGGCACACCCTTTGACAAAAAATTTTCTTAGTGTTCTAGTTTGAGGAATTCCCTTAAAAAGGCAACATTCAGAGTCATGGCCTTGAACCATCTCTCCCCAGTACTAGTTATCTCAGTGGTTGTTGATATGGTCCTCTCATATACCTCAAATTCTATTTTCCCAACCTTGGTATTGGTTCCATCAAATTTTAGTGCAAATTCTTTAACCACCTCTGGGTGCCCTCTCTGCATTTTCTGACAAAAGTTAATACAGCCCACTCTTTGGAAGACATCCCTAATCATGGGTTCCTCAGCAAATAGTTTCATATCATAGGGATTTTTCCTCACAATTTATCCACCGTTATGAACTTTCTTTTGTTTATTATCCATATGTGCTAGCTAGGTAGGTTTTTTCACAGTACTGAAAAATTACCCACATTAGAGAGTTGGGGAGCAGAGGAAATGACTACTGGATTTAGTAAGAAAAATACACACAGATCTCCCACAGTGAAAATGTTTCTAAGTAAGGATGAAATCTTGTAACAGTAAGTTTATCTTCATAAATGACTGTGAATATATGGTGAATTTGAAAAAAAGGCTACTTTGTAAGGATGTTGGAATAGAGAGTTCGCAGTGTTGCCTAACTGCAGAGAGTTCATAGCACCAGAGTTAGGGTTTGGGAAAAGTTGTATGAAAAGAGTGATGTAGAGGCCAAGGATCATAAGATAGGGTAATTCAAGCCCGGGAATGTTGATGGTTTCAAGAGATAAGTTGCAAAGCAAGGGGAGAAGGTTCTGGAGCTTAATTACAAGTCTGTGAGATAGCTCACAGTGCCAGAAAGTTAGTTTGCATCACCATACAAAGGAGAAGCCACTAACCCATTTCTAGGCATTAAAACAAAGTGGAAAATCTCATGAAGTACTTGGTATCCTGGAGATGGACGTGATATCTTCATATGTGCTCAGGAGTGCCTGTAAGTAGTCTAACCGCCAACTCATCCCCTACAACCAGTTTGCAGCGAAGTGTGCATCGCATGTCTATAACACCAGTTCGCAGTGCCAAGCTGGAGGATATTTTGCACAGTTGGAGAAAATGGTTAAGACATTCATAAAAATGATCCTTGAATATTGATTTAAAATTCAACTCTGAAATCAAGGAGATCTCCAATAACATGACCTTTTAAGAGAAATGATGATAATAAATGCAATATGTACTTTGAAGGTGTTGCGAACTCTCCTAGTGAGTTGGCAGCGTATATCTCAGATTAGATATGACATTTTAATGAGATGAGTGACAAGAATATGGGGTCAGTGTACATCATGGAGAAGGTGACATGTCAGGATCATAATGATAAATTTGAAAAATGTGACTCAATGAATTTTAACCAAAACCAAACTAATCATAATGTATCCATGCCAAAAAAATGAAAAATTGCTATGGGAAGCGGGACCTAAAACCTATAACGTAAGGTAAAACTATGACTCAAAGTCAAACTAAAGATTTGTATTGACCCATGAAAATCTATGTGATAACACCTTCCATCTCCACCATTGAAGCTTGGTGGTCAGCTTGTCTATTATCCAAGGATACATAGATATGTGGCATGCTCCTAGCCACATCATTGATTGTGGTATCCTCTTAGATGTTGTAGACTCTCCTATGTGGGAAGTCACTCAAGAGATGTTCTTCTCCACAACCCCAACATTTCAAGGGTTCTCACTTTGTGTTATCAGTCTTACTTGGGGCTCCTCCAAAGGTTTTAGCACCACTCTGAGATGGGAAATTCTTTTGATACACACTTTTAGTAGGAAGGCTCATCTTAGAACCTTTCCCTTGGTTCTTAAATCTTGAGGGTTTAAACCCCTTCTTCTTGAATCCTAAATTAATTTTCTTCTTCCAGTTCTCATGAGGTTATACCTTATTCTTGAATTGCTCATAGAAATACCTTGCCTTCCGGATAGTGTCTTCTAAGGTATTTGGCTCATGAAATTCAATTATGTCCTAGAAGGACTGAGGAAGTCCACTACTGAATCGTTGCATCTTTACCTTTTTGTCCTTTATGTAGGGAACATACCTCATTATCTCAAGGAATTTGTTGATATATTTGTTTATTATGAGTTGTCCCAGCTTGAGTTCATATAACTCCTTTTGTCTTCCCATCAAATTATTTCTATGGCAAATACTTCTTCTTGAAGTATTTCTCAAATTGTTTCCATGACAAGTCCTTTCCATGGATTCCTTTCACATTCTTAAGGTCCTCCCACCAAATGGATGTCTTTCCATTTAGGTTGAAAATGGTTATTCGAGCCTTTAAGTTTTGAGAGTAGTCAGGTACTTTGAAGTACTTCTTCAAGCCAAGCAACCAAACTTTTTCTTCTTCCCCCTTCTTGATCTCTCCATCGAAAGTGGGTGGTTTGGATTTCTTAAACTCTTCAGGATCATGGCTCTTAGAATGTTTCCTCTTCTTTCTTCTCCTCTAGGAATATGAACTAGTTTTTATATTAGATGATTCCTTGGAGTTGTAAATTTCCTCACCAGAGGACTCTTCGGATGAGTGTCTCTTGGCTCCTTGTTGGGCCTTCTTTGAGGTGCTCCTCCTTGTGTGTCCACTTTCAATACCATGCTTTTGTATCTCAGGTGGAATTTGATTTTTCTTAATATGATGTATGTCCACATGAGTGGTTGTTGGTCCATGTTGCAGTTTTCTTTGTATATCTGATAATCTCTGCAGTAAGACTGCATTAATTTTCGTTTGTTTTTCCTGCTCTTTTATCAACCTTTCATTGTTAGTGTTACAACTCTGCAATTATGCCATGAGGATTCTTACGGTTTCATCCAAATATGGAGGGGTTTCCACTGCCCTCCTCTCATCATATTCTTCCTCTCTATTGTGGGAGATTTCTCCCAATTCATGGTGTGTCGCCATCCTTTATGTTGTAGTTTTCTAACAGTCCATTGATTGCTTGAGTGTTGATAAAAAAAATTATGTTAGTTAATTATTTACTAGTTTAGGAATGGCACATAAAGTTGATAAGGTGGAGTCATCTTCTACATTTGGAACACCAACAACACATAGTTCAGACTTTCAAACATAAAACAACAGTAGGAAGTCTCATCCCTCTCTTCAGCAGAGGTTTAAATAGGTCTTCTTATTAAAGGGGTAAGTTAGGGTGTTACCCTTTAAAGTTCGCTAACAATATTTTAAGCGACTCATTCATGAGCCCAAGCAGGACAAGTATTCTAACTTGGCTCTAATACCAATTTGTAACACACCCGGCCCTTAAGAACCCTTTCTAGGGATGGGGCATCAAACTTTCTCTTACTTTAATCATCTCAAATCATATCTATGAGGTATCCATCCTCTTATACTCATCTATATCTTTCTAACAACTGCTACCAGACTCAAAACCGAGCTATGGATTGCAAGTTAAGGCCTCTCAAAGTTCTTCGAGCATTATCATTTATGGACCACATGGGTCCACCTCATTCATATCATCCCCAAGTTCCTACATCCATGGGTAAAATCCATCCACTTTCCAACCCAATAGTGGGTCTTGACCGTCATTTAACACACGGGCTAGAGGGGGGCTCGGTGTTCGATGTTGAATGCCCCTTTTTCCTTCCTACATGCATGTCCTCCAGAGTCCTGAATTCCTAAACTCCCGAAGGATCCAGAGATCTCTCCACATGGCTCTGGCCTTCGGGCCTTTCATCTTATCTACGAAAAAAATGCCCCAAACCTTTGGACACCTGAAGTGTCCACCCTCGCACGTGATTACGTATAGAACACAGTGGCAAGTATAGGTGGGTCCCAAGTATTCCACATGCCATATTACATATAGAACGGAGTGGTTTTATAACACCTCCATTCTCCCAAAGTAGGGCTTCACTAGACTTTCCTCAGTGTAGATCCAATGGCCAAGGGGACTCCTGAATACCCCCAGATATATGGCTCGCGTTACTTCGTGACTGATAAATGGATCAGGGTTTAACGATGGGGTGGGTCTATCTGCCATGGTTAGGGAAAATTTCAGGTGTCGATCAACATCATGGGTAACCATAGAAACCAGTTTCCTTTGATCAGTTTACAAATGGTAAGTTCATAACACACCGAAGCTCCAAACTCCCAGAGTTCTGAATCCAGAAAGGCTTCGCTCCTTTCGAGCCTAGCGCAGGGTTCCCAAACCTGGTCATATGGGTCCTCCTAAAATTTGTGTGGGCTACACGCTAATACCTTAGTCATGAATTGGTTAAGTACATGGGCATGATCCCTCATTCATACAGGTGAAGGTTCTGAAGGATGGGCCCTCCTTCCACAGAGTTTGAACTTGGCATTCCCATGAAGGTAGATTCAAGAGGTCGAAAATACTTAAGAAATCTAGTTAATCCTACCCCTACTTTCCTACAGAATCATGTCCCATAACTCCCTAGTTTCTAAGCTAAGGTAAACAGAAGACCATTCAAAAGAATGGATTCATAGAGAGACAACACACATTTCTACCTTAATCATTCAATACATA
>ML779925.1:57260-79878 GCA_009831015.1 Picea engelmannii | reverse complement strand
TTTGTATCATCTTGGCAAGCTATGTATTCCACAGGGTGAAAGAATCAACATAATAAGAGAAGCCCATTCTTCTCTTATTGCTGGTCACTTTGGTGTAGGCAAGATGGTGGCTAATTTGCAAAGGTATTGCTATTGGCCTAAAAAGAATGAAAGTGTTTCAAGATATGTTCGAGGATGTTTGTTATGTGCCACAAGAAAACCTAGCAATCGAAATTTGGGTTTGTATACTCCACTTCCGGTTCCTTCTCGTCCTTGGGAAAGTATTTCTATGGACTTTGTAGGAGGTCTACCTATATCTAAAAAAAATCATGATTAGCTTTATGTTGTGGTTGATCAATTTAGCAAAATGTGTATTTTGATGCCTTGTAAGAAGCAGGTTACAGCTGAGCAAATGGCACAAATGTTCTTTCAGCATGTTTGGGTACATTTTGGATTGCCTAAATCCATTATTTCAAATCGAGATTCTCGATTTATTGGGAGCTTTTGGTCAAGTTTATGGGCACTCATGGACACCAAACTGAAAAAGAGCACATCTTTTCATCTGCAAACTGATGGTCAAACAGAAGTGGTCAATAAAACAGTGGTGCATCTTCTTCGTGGTTATTGCAGCAAGCATCCTAAACTTTGGGAAGAGCATTTACACTACATTCAACATGATTACAACTGAGCTAAGCACTGTTCAACTCAAACATCACCATTTGAAGCATGTTTTGGCTATTTGCCCAAATCTCCCTTAGATTTTATCTTTGGGAAAGATATTGCTATTGATGGTCAATATAACATTGATAGGGCAGAAAAGTTCATTGAACAAATTCAGTCGATACATCAGATGGTACAAGAACAGTTGGAAAAGAGTCAAGCCAAGTACAATACAAGACATGACAAGCATCGTGTTGATCACAGTTTTCAAGTTGGAGATAAATTTTGGCTTTACATTAGTAAGGAGACGCTTAAAGGAGAAGGTAAAAAATTGAAACCAATTAGATATGGTCCTTTCAAGATTCTTGACAAGATTGGTAACAATGCCTTTCGTTTGGATTTGCCTCCTTATATGCAAATGTATGCAGTTGTTAATGTTGAGAATTTGAAATTGAATGAGCCTCCTTTGATTGATGATCAAGGAGAACATGTTCAGATTCCTTCTATAGATGATTTCTCCCCAGAATATCTTACAGAACTGCATGAAGACACAATCCTTGACAAGAGAATGAGAACTTCAAAACGAGGAAATGTGGAATATCTTCGAATTGGTCTTAAAGGCACAAATCCAAGAAAAGCCAAGTGGATTGAGGTTGGAAAGGTGAGGGAACTATACCCTCATCTTCAGATAGACTGAAAGTAGACTTTTGGAGGTCCAAAAGCTTTCCAATGGGGAGGTGTGATTTAGGGGATCATTTTTTTCTCAAAATTCAAATTGCTTGGAATCACTTCAAATCGAATGGGTGCATAGGTCTCGTCGTGACGAACCCAACGCAACTCGTTCGGGTTCAAACGGATGTTGGATGAGTGAGACATCGCGTTCTGTTCAAATCGTCAAACAGGCAAAAAAATTTGTTGATTGTACAGTCTGTACGGATGCTGATGTGGCAAGGTCGTACGATGACGTGGCAGGGCCATACAATGATGTGGTAGGGATGTACACTGATGTGGCAGGGATGAGTTGGTGGAAAATTGGTAGTTGGACGATCGAATCATTTCTTGACATGTGGCATATTTGTGGTGAATGGATAGGTGACACATGGCCCAAGCAAGGGCTGCCACGTGTCACCTGGGCATTGGATAAAATTTGTGTAGTCGGAAGGACTTGACCCCGCGACCTCCGGGAAGGGGTAAATCTTTGGGAAGGGCTGCCCAACTAGCGCGCCCACTATGTGGTTCTTACCACTATACAGTTTTGATTTTATTTAAGTTTGAATTATATTGTAGTTTGGGTGCGGACAGGGCTAGGGATAAGCCCTAGCCCCCGTTCATATACGTATAACATATGACTACCGGCGTGCATAATTCAAACGGAGTCAACAACACGTATGACCAGTGGTTCATACATTGCGTGGGATTTTAATTACCAACGGTTTAATCCACGCACCGACACTTGTCTATTGCTCATTTGATTGGAGTTTAGCCCTTTTCTATGCGTGGTCACGTGGCCATACGCCCAACGGTTTGGCGGTTAGGGGCTAGGTTCCCTAACCGTCCTACAGTTTGCATGGTTTTCAGTTATGCACCCGATGCTAGGTTTTAGCATGGAAATGAGCACATGAGCTAGGTTGGACACACAGAGGTGCAATTTGACGATCTAGAGACAGCAAGTTTGAAGGGGAACTTCCAGGAAGCTTGTCTTCTTCAATTTTTTGTCAAATCAGGTGCCAAAAAAGCCTAGCTAGGGGTTTTTGGACGTTCTGAAGCCATTGGAGACATCTATTTGGAATTTTGAGCATTGTAAAGCACATATTTTATCACTTTGAGCAAATAATATAAAATATCCATTGGAAGCTGGACCAGGAGATGTAGCCCAAGAGAGGGGTGAACTCTTTTATCATTTGCTATGTTATGTGTTTACTGTTCACTGTTATTTGCTACTTATTATCTGCATCTTGAATGTGTAATTTCTATAAAAAATTGTGTTTTCAAATTGATCCTTTTGCATAAGAACACTTGAATTAAAACTTGCAAATATTTTCAAGAATACAAGCCTTTATCATTTTCAGATCAATGGGCCAGTCTATCGCCGCTCTCTACTAGAAAATGAGGAGATCAAACGTCATGTCCAAGAACTTCTCCACAAGGGTCACATCCAACCCATCTCATCACCTTATGGAATCCCAATCATTCTGGTGCCGAAGAAAGACATGACTTGGCGACTCTGCATTGATTATCAGGATTTAAATAAAATCACAGTCATGAACTGGTAACCGATTCCCTGAATCAACGATCTCCTTTATTAGCTCAAGGGGGGGAAATACTTCAGTAATATTGATCTGAGTCTGGCTACCATCAGGTTCCAATAGAACCAACAGACATATGGAAAATATGCTTCAAGTCAAAAAAAGGTATTTTTGAATGGTTTTTCATGCCCTTTGGTTTGAAAAATGCCCAAGCAACTTTCATGAGGATGATGGACGATATATTTCGGCCTTTCACTAATTCATTTGTGGTGGTGTATCTGGATGACATCCTCGTCTACCAAAAGACTTGGGCAGAACACTTGTAGCATATTCATCATGTTATTCACACTCTGTAGTAGCACAAACTATATTCCAACTTGAAAAAATTCTCCTTCAGCATGGACAGGGTCCAGTACTTAGGCTACAATGTTGATGTGCATGGTGTGCATGTTGATCCAGCCAAGTTCCAAGACATTTGTAATTGGCCATCCCCAACCACGCTCACTTATCTTTGGAGCTTCTCAGGCCTTTACAATTTCTATCGAAGGTTCATGTTGGGATTCTCCCATATTGCATGGGCCCTCATGAAAATAACCAGAGGTGGTGGTAAGGAAAAATTTGTGTGGGGCATGTCCCAACAAAAAGCGTTATATGATCTGAATCAATGCTTGTGCTCCACCACAATGCTTTCATTACCTAACTGGAAACATCCCTTTGAGATCAAGACAAATGCTTTAGACTATGATGTGGGCCCAGTCATCACTCACAATGGCCACCCCGTAGTCTATCATAGTGAGACACTGTCAAATGTCGTCTGTAAGTACCCTACTTATGACAAAGAAATGTACTCCATTTTGAAATCCTACCACAACTGGAGGCATTACATTCTCAGGAAGGAGACATTCATCCACACTAATCATAAGCCATTGTAGCTCATGCACACACAATGCAAATTGCAGAATGACCGCCATCAAAAGTGGTCCACATATTTGTAGCAGTTCCACCTCAACATCAAGTATAAAATAGGAAGTACCAACCGAGTCGTTGATTACCTCAGTCGACCTCCACTCATGGAACTCACCACGGTTCTTGATTCTTATGGCCACGAGACCTATGGATGGCCCCACCTTAATGAGGTAGATCCTGAATTCGCCAACACCTACCAGATGTTGGGTGCAATCACAACTATCACCAATTTCCATATTCAGGATGGGTTATTGTGTCATTTGGGCCATCTATGTGTTCCATCAAGCGAGCGAGCAAAGATAATTTGATAATCCCACTACAGTAGGGTGGCAGGACACTTCAATGTGGAAATGATAGTGGAAGTGTTCCAACAACATTTCTACTGGCCGAAACTTCGACAGGATGTCAGCAAGTATATTCGGTCCTGCATTGCCTGCACCATTGCCAAATCGGTCATTGAGAAACAAGGCATGTACACTCCTCTGCTTACCCCTGACAGGCCCTAGGAATCCATCTCAATGTACTACATGTCATGCCTTCCCTCCATTAAGCAGGGAAATGATTGTGTTTTTGTTGTTGGTAGTCTCTTTTCCAAGATGGTGATTTTGGTTGCCTGTAAGAAGAGCATCAAAGCAGGGGCCACTACCAAGCTCTTCTTTGAAAGAGTGTGGATACAATTTGGGATACCACAAACCATTATCTTAGATCCAGACATTCAGTTCCTCGACAAATTATGGTCGAGCCTCTGGTCACTATTGGACACCAAGCTCAACAAGTCTACTGCATCCACCACCAAATGAATGGCCAAACCGAAGATGTCAACCGGATGATCGTGCACATCTTGCACATGTACAATGCCAAGAAACCATGCACCTAGGATGAGAATATTCCATATGTTTAGCACAGATACAACAGAGTGTTATAGCAAGTTTTTCCTCACCCCATGCAACTTTCTTAGAAGGCCTTTCCATTTCCCTATGCAAACTTGAAGTCCCTTGTTGTGCCTTCCAGAGCCAAAAAATCATATTTTTCCACATCTGTGCACCCTACCATTTAGACAGCATGCGTATACGCAGGTTGTACCACTACAACCCACGTACAATGAGTTTGGTGCTCAAAATTAAAAATTATGTCGAGTTTCCATGTCACGTCACGAGATCCATGATCCTTGACCTTCCATATACTAGAAATTCTCTGACTCAGCCCTTCAATTCCATTTGAAGGCTATAAATTGAGACATATCCATGCCATGGAGAGGAGAATGATTCAACTTTTGAGAGCAAAGATACTCTGGAGAAATTTCACTTCACATTCAGTCTACATCCCTTTATCCTTGAAAGTCTTAACACATTGTTCATCCCCCAAGCTCTTCCTTATTTGATGGAGAACCTTATTGTCTCCCTTATATGAACTTTCCTTTGCTGGAGGATTGAAGTGGTGTAGGCCCGGTTGGAGGGACTTAGTTTCTCTATTCCGATGTTTGTCGACACAAAATTTTGTCACTTATACACTTATGTTGATCATTTTTAATAGAAATACTCTTTTCTTGTCCAATTGATATCTTGCAAATATTTGAATTATTATTCCATGGGTATATTTGTCATGTATGTTAATGGATTATGCTAGTTTATATGTTAACATTATTTATTATCACCATATGCTTGTGTATCTTGGTTGTTGAGGACGAGTTGCAGGTATAAATCTTTGAGTTGTGTGCTCAACGGTGGTCTTCATCGAACGTCCAAACGAGGTAGCCTCTTGATCTTGTCCTGTTAACATTTTATTTATATAGTATACTTGGGATTAGAGTTGATTTTTTCATGTCATTCCGTCTATTGTGGTTTACCCCATGCCATAGAGTGATTTTCCTCATAACATAATTGGTAACCATACTAGGGAAGATATTATGTTGTGGGGTTTCGGGTGTTTTTCTTCTTGATCTTCTCTCTGTTAGCATGAGTTTCCTTGTCTCTTGATTGCTTGGAAGCCTATTTTTACCTTGTATCTGATTTTATTGGCTTAAACCTTTCCCTGACAGTTTTTTAATACATATACGTGGTTTTTCCATTGACAGACATGTACATACATGAGTTTGTCTTCTATAGGGAATGTACATATGCAAGTTTTCCTAAAACAGATGCGTACATATGCGAGTTTTTCTAAAACAGTCACGTACATCAACTTTTTGGGCTTCCTAGCTGAGTTTGGCGTTTGTTGGGTGAGTTTTGTTGGTTGTTCAGTCTTCTTGGGTCTCTTTCCTAGATGTTGAGTGCCTATAGGGTGATAGGAAACCTTATTCTTATCGGCAGTTTTTCTTTCTTATCATATTTTTCATTGGTTTTCCTTGCAGCTTGGTCTGGGTGTTGGCTTCTTGGTATCCTGCTTGGATTTTCTCTTTTTCCTTGCAATAGGGTCTGTATATCAAGTTATTATTCAGTCCTTGCATTTTTCGTTTCTTTATATCGAAAATACAAACAAAAAAATTCTCATTTGCATTATAGAATTTGCTTTTTTTTGGTTATTTAGTATTGATCTTGACATACATGGAAGGATTGCATATTATTGAAATTGCATAATTGCATTGAAAGTTGCATTTGAAAATCTTACCATCTTTTGAGAATTTAAGATTAGGACTTAGCATTATATTCATATTCATTTCATTGATATGATGAGTCATAACATCATCAGTTTCACGACCGTATATCTTGAGTAAACAAAGCCATTAAAAGTAATGTTGAATAATTAAAATTGATTAGAAACGATTTTGTTTTTCAGAGTACACAAACAAGCTTAGGATATAGGGCCTTGGACTAGGATTTTGTGAGTAAACTTCTCCAAGGCTATCGAACTAAACATATGTGTCTGACCAGAGAGTGGTGAAATCCATTGCATAATTAGTGACGTCGGGACGCTCCTCTCACACTGGAGTTAAGCACGAGGTAGCGCAAAGTTGGTTGCAAAGATAGCCCTCTAACACTTTCTTAGTGTAAGAGATATTTCTAGGGATCTGTTTGTATTTGGGGGTATTTCTCGTACCTTTACCTCTGTGAGAGGTGGTGCTTTCAATATTTTGGGCTTTGTTACCCTGCCCATGCAGTGGACCTGACTTACGACTGTTCACCTGTGAATTGGTTATATCATGGTAGCTTTAGTTCCTTGACATAGGTAGCCACATAGGTTACTTGCAGGGGTTATTCTGCAAGTTCCCTGAGTCAGATAAAGGTCAGACAGCACACAACCTTTATGGAGGATTACCTCTATGGGGGGATCTAACTGACTGCACTGTTAATCCCACAAGGGCCCTTATAATTGATTCGGATACCTCCAATATTTTGAAGGGAGTCTCAAACCCCTTTTGGGGGAGGCATACCTACTCTAGTGAGGGAGGCCCCTTTTCAACTAGTATATCCTATTTGTTTTCATTTGTCCTTTTTGTTTATTTTGGTGTTCTCTTTGATTGTTAGTTGGCCCTAGGATTTTGTCTTTATATCTTGTGTCTTAAGTCATCATGGAGCCAAACCAACTTCCTCGTAGGTCTCGTCATTTGTTGAAGTTACCACCGCACCTTGAGTCTTTGCCTTCTAAGAGGCACAAAGTTACTAAACGTGGTACACATATCTCCACCTACCAGACTTGTGATTATACAACTATGAGTATTGAGTCGAGTGCAAAATACATGGGGAGTCCTTCGACTCCTATACCTACTATAGTCAATGGGGTTCCTTCTACTCCTTTAGCCACGATGGTTGTAGTATCGGAGGCTCCCATCATTACTCCTATCAGGCATGTGGTTGGTACTTAACCTATAGTAACGAACCCTTTCGGGCCCCTTTTTGGTATGCCTAGATATAATTATCAGTACATAACTTCAGCCTCTAACAGTTTCTCTTTTGGTATTCCAAATATGACATCTCAACTTTCATCCTCCATCTCAGCGACTAATGCAAATCCTAGTATTGGACCTGGGGGCATGGCCCCTCTGTATACTCCTCTATCGTTTGGTGGAACTCAAATTCCCCAAACAAATCCTTTGGTCGGAGGTCAGCCTACATTCTCTTTTGGGTCTAATCATGGTCTCAATTATCCTGGATGGAGTACTCAACTGGGTAGACAAGCCACTTCCTTTGTTCTGTCCTTTACCTTTTCCTCCTCTACATCGATTCCATCTAATACATTTGGTATGGTGAATCCACCTTTATCCTCTGGATTTACGCCTGGGGGAGGTCGGTTTCATACTATGGGAAACCCCTAACCTGGTTCTCCTCTAGCTGGGGGTAATTTTATAACCCTCATTATTTTTTCTACAGGTATGGTTCCCACACAACCTTTTATGAATCGGTTTGGAGGAGGATATTACACTCCCGGGTAGGGCCATGGTGTATACCAAAACCCTGGATGGGTTGTAATCCCTCAGAATCAATCTTTCCCGGGAGCATGGGCTCAAATGTTGCAACCTTGACTCCCTTTTTTGGCCACGCTTAATTTTCCAAATTTATCTAGATTAATGAATGACCTAGTGTGTCACAATCTTTCATGGTCCCCCGTCCCCACTAATCTTTGTTCGGATATTCCAAAATTTGAGGGAAAGACTGGCAAGGATCTAGGTTATCATGTTACTACTTTGCATCTTTGGTTCTCGTCCAATTCTCTTAATGATGATTCTATTCATTTGAGACTATTTCAACGCATCTTCATGGGGGTTGCAGCAAAATGGTACATTGAGATACCAGAGGGAACATATGGTAATTTTAATCATATGGTTTTAGCCTTTCTCAACCACTTCCAGTTGTAGGTTCATTATGACGGCGGCATAGAACTCTTGTCAACCCTTTGCCAGGATAAGGCCATGCATATGTCAAACCATATCCAAGAGTGGCGCAAACATAAGAGGTTGATTAAATCCTACATCCCTCTAGAATTTATGTTGGAATGGTTCCTTAAATCCCTATTGCCTTATATTTCGAAGGATGTTTCTACACCTGAGGTAACCTCTGAGGAAGAAGCTTTTTTCAAAGCCCAGAAATTGGACCTCATATATGCCCAGTCTAGGATGTTGTATGAAATTATTCCTGACGCACTAAGGTCAAATTATGACCCTAGACAAAATCTTGGGCCTCATGTTGATGGCATTATAGGCTCTGCAAATACTAAGTCTACATACTTGGTGATGAACCAGTTGAAGGAGTTGTCTCTAATCTAGTTTGTAGCAAGAAAAGATTCATCTTCATCCTCTACTCCCACTCAATTGATGGATGTGCATTATGTACAGTCGTCGACCAACCCAAATGGTAACCAGCAACCAAGAGGGAATAGAAAGAAAGGACATGGTAATAATCATAAGGGTGGGAGAAATAATAATAAAACCAAGGATGACAATAGCAATGATAGATTGAGTAATAATGTTGGTGAGGGAAAGAAATCAAAACGAAAGGTGAAGTTTCCTTGTAAACTTTGTAAATATGATCACCTTACCCACTTATGCCCCAAACTTGAGGAAGCCTCGAGGCTCTTGTCTCAACCTCCCATTGTGTTGAACAATCCATTTTTGCATAATTAGCACATGGCTTTAGGGTCCTCCAATACCAAAAATGCATCAAGAGGGAATTAAAACCCCTCGGCGCATGAAGGTGACCATCTATGTGTTAATATGGTCAAGTCACAGATTAATGTAGCCACTCGATCTCGTGATTATGGTTCTTCACAAACTGTTCCAGGTCCAGAGTCTCCCCCTCCTCTAAAAACACCCTTACAGATCAAGAATCCAGAGCCCCACCTCGTATTTCGAAAGGAGTACGAAAACGCTATGCCCACAATCCTAAGTCCGGAGCTTCCCAGAACTATTTGATTTTTGAGGATCTTGGTCAAACCCCTTATGCGATGTCGGCTTTGGAGGTTCTCCAGACATGTCGTTCACAAAGGAACACCATGTTATCTGTTTTAGGAGATCAAGACCTATGTGGCTCAAAGGTTATTAAGTTTTACGTCACGGATGTTCAGCCTCTCCTTCCTTACCATGTGGCCTTTCAAATCTATGTGGATTACTCAAATTATACCATCAAACGAACTATTATCAATGAAGGTGTTGCAACATGCATGATGTCCTTAACCTGTTGAAAATCCATTCGTTCTCCAAATATTTCTCAATCTATTACTATGTTCACCGCATTTGATGGTCATTCTTTTCAACCCCATAAAATTATTTCCACTTTTCCCGTAAAGTTAGGTGGGAAGGAAGTGGAGTTTGATGTCGAGGTGGTTGATGTACCCCTTGACTATAATTTACTGCTAGGGTGAAATTGGACTTATTCCATGACCGCGGTCATGTTATCCATTTTCTGCACTTTATCCTTTCCTCATGAGGGGAAAATAGTGACGATTGATCAATTGTCCTTTGCGCATGCTAATCCTAATGCATTGGTTGGACCTTTGATCCTAGTGATCGATAATTCTCAGTTGAAAACTGAGGATATTGGTGTCAGAATTTATTCCTCTCTCATTGGTACCTTTGATTTCATGACACCAATTCATCACATTTATACCATTTCCAGTGAGTCTTCATCGTCAATGAGGTCCATTCCTTTCCTTACTTTGTATTTCAATGACCCTTGGACCCTGCCTTCCTAGACTCTATCAGGCGAACATCAATCACAAATTGGAATGGAAATTCCATTGTCAACAGCAGATGTTGCGTATCAAGTTGGTCTTAACATTTCTACTGACCTAGATCATGTCTCCTGGAAGACAGACGAGGAGGATCTTTTTCCCGAGCCCGTATGGGCCACCCAAATGTCTTGTTCACATGATTTCCTTGATGATACTTTACCTTCAGATGAAGCCATATTATAGGCCATGAATGGTCTCGATAGGCCATGGGATGATATGCATCATCGCTCTTACTTCCTCCCAGTGTTAGAATATAGAATATTGTGTGCTCGTTTAACCATTGACGATACCCTTGTCACCCAACTATAGGCCGAAGCCACCCTCCGAGCACCTTGACCTTGACTGAGAATTACTCTGGAAGCAAACCCTAAGCTAGATAACCATACAAGGTGTAGTGCATATTCCTCCAAGGATAGTGCACCAACAATAGTTGATCAGATAGTCCAAACCCTAGCCAAGAGATAGTCCAAGCCAACATTGAAACTGTTAGTTGCAACTCTCCTCCACACGTGCACACCAAACTGGGAACTGCAATGCGCACCAGTTGTTGTCTACAATTATAAGATGTGTCAAAACGAGAACTGGCACCCTGTATTTATATTGGTTCTGCCAGATTTGCTAGGATCGACTTCTCCTTTTGGATATGTGTCTATTCAATATATTATTATTATTTCTGGCTGACTTCTTCTCTTGGAGGCTAATAACATAATATAAATTATCTTCTTGAGCCGACAAGACTTCTAGGTTTATTAGCCAACTCATTAGGATTTTCTCTTGCTTTCCGGAGTCTTCTATTCTCGTCAGGTTCACACGTGGAGGTAAATACCTCCCGCAACTACCATAATATTAACACCCAGAACTTGTTAGGATTGAGCAGGACAACTTTAGATCTACCTTGAGTGAGATGATCGGTCACGATGTGGTTCAACTAGATATGCACGGTGTTTATGTCGAAGGAAACATGGAGAATATTTCTCCTACCATCATGATCGACATCTCTCATATTCCTAGAAAAATTGAAAATGTATATATCGGTGTGGATTGTTTGCCTAAAGAAATTCAGATCTACATCGATCTCTTCAAGGAATTTCATGACATATTTTCTTGGTCATATAAAGAGATTCCAAGAATCGACCCTAACATTGTCGAACATGAGATCAAGACTTATTTGGATGCTAGACCTGTTCGACAATGCCTTAGAGTTGTTAATCCTAGGAAGACCCCTGCTATTAAGGAAGAGGTAGAGAAGCTACTCAATGTTGGTTTCATCTACCCAGTTCCTTTGATCGAATGGGTGTCCAATACCGTTTCTATGAATAATAAACAAGGAACCATTGTGTATGTATGGATTTTTGAGACCTGGAGAAGTCTTTTCCTAAAGACAACTTCCCAACACCTTTCATTGATTATATTATCAATGAGTGTGCGGGAAGCGAATTTTTTTCTTTTATGGACAGATTTTCAGGATATAATCAAATTCAGATCAAACCTGAGGATCAACACAAGACGACATTTATTTGTCCTTGGGGCACTTTTTCATATCGGAAAATGTCTTTCGGCCTTAAAAACATCGGAGAAACCTTCCAATGTGCCATGACCTTTTCTTTTCATGATGTCAAACATATAGTCAAAGATTACCTTGACAATCTTGTCACTCACTCTCGCAAGACAGTAGATCATTCCACTCACCTTCAACTAATTTTTCAAAGATGTCATTATTATTGCATGTGTTTAAACCCTCACAAGTGCATCTTTTGCATTAGCTCTGACCATTTCTTAGGGTTCTTAGTCTATGAGCATAGGATGATGGTGGATCCTATGAAGGTTGAGGCAATACTTTGATTGCCTCCCCCGCACAACATAAGACAACTTCAGGGTTTACAGGGGAAGGCTAACTTCTTGTGTCAGTTTATAGTGAACTATGCCAATATAACTAAGGTTTTGTGTGTCTTTTTAAGAAGGATACTTCGTTTATATGGGATGAGTGAGCCCAGAAATCCTTCGATGCTCTAAAGAAATCTTTGGCATCGACACCTCTGTTGAAGCCTCCTGACTACAGTAGATTTTATTTACTTTTTATTGACACCTATGCTGAAGATGATGAGCTCCATGATCACATTGTCTACTATCTTAGTCTAAATTTAATCGGTCATGAGCTTAAATACTCTCACATCGAGAAGCTAACCTTAGATGTCGTACATTCAGTCCAGAGATTACGACATTATATATGGCTCTGCAAAACTATTGTAGGTGCAGATGTCAATCCATTTCAATATATCCTTACTAGGCATATCATAGGGGGGAAATACAATAAGTGGATTGTTATTTTTCAATATTTTGATCTCGACTTTGCGTCGGCAAAGTCTAATAAATCACTAGTTTTTGTTGAGTTAATATCAGACTTCCCTTGGCTATGTGAGGACGTCATTCATGTCGATTCATTCGTTGATCAACTTATCTTCCTTATCTCATCGGCGAACCCCTAGTATGGAGACATTTTAATCTATCTTCAAACCTTGAAGCTATCCCATCATCTATCGAGATACGATCGACGACATATACGACATCAAGCTAAAAACTTCCTTATCATCGGTGAAACTTTGTACCGTTGAGGTGTAGATAATATTTTGTGTCGTTTCTTGACTCATGAGGAAGTTGATTCGGTCCTTAATGACTGTCATAGTGGGTCTTGTGGTGGTCAACTATCTGGGTTTGCGACAGCCCAAAAACTTTTGCGAGCTCGTTATTTTTTGTCGTCAATTTTTAACTATTGCGTCGAAGTGGTCAAGAAGTGTCACCCTTGCCAGGTGTTTGCTCAGAAAATGTGTTCGCATCTAGACCCTCTTCACCCAGTGATTATCATCAGTCCCTTCACTAAGTGGGAGGTAGATTTTATGGATTATAACCCAGCTTCGGTTGGGGGGCATCAGCATATTATCGTGGTCTTGGATTACTTTACTAAGTGGGTAGAGGCCATGCATACCATTAAATCCGATGGTAAGACAACAACATTTTTCATATTCAACCAAATTATAGCCTGGTTCAGAATCCCAATGGAGATTGTCACTGATCATGGCAATCACTTTCAGAATGAAATGATGAAGGAATTAGCATCAAAACTAGGTTTTAAGCATGGTCATTCTTCCCTTTATTATCCCCAGGAAAATGGACAAGTAGAGCCATTGAATAAATCTCTCAAGACCATTTTGCAAAAAACTGTCAACCAGAGTAAATCTGATTGGCATCTAATGCTTTACCCTGCACTTTGGAAATATAAAACCTCGGTTAATACTTCCACTGATTTTTCTCCTTTTCAGTTAGTACATGGTGTGGAGTCGATTCTCCAAATTGAGTGTGATATCCCTTCTTTCAAGCTGGCAATTTAGCTCCTACCTGACACCTCAGATATTGAAGAACGGCTCGTACACCTAAAGCATATAGATGAGCAACGTCGAGATTCCCCTACGGCTATCGAAGAGAATAAATGGTGTGTTAAGTTTTAGTATGATAGGTTTTTCTATCCTTGGTAGTACACTGAGGGTGACTTGGTCCTCCTATATGATGAAGCCAAAGAACCATTGGGGGAAGCAAGTTTAACCCCATGTGGCACGGTCCTTATATTGTGCGACGTGTTTTGGAAAAATGAGCATATGAGTTGGAATATTATGAAGGGAATATGATGAGTGAGTCCAGAAATGGGCTCTAACTTAAAATATATTATGCTTGAGCCCTCAATCTTGGGTGTGACTCTTTGTATACGAGGGTATCTTAGTGTATATATATTTTTTCCTTTATGTCAATCGAATTGCTTAATGATTTTCCCTTGTTTGGAAGATGTCAATGTTATATTCAGTTTACTTAGGATTCACAAATAGTGCCATTCGTCATACACGAAACATGGCTTCTGTTGCTTGGGTTGTTTACTCACCCGAGGGTCAACTGGTGTATTTAGGTGGTGTTTGTCTAAGGCCATCAATGAATAATGTGGTTGAGTATAGCGCCATTATAAATATTTTACATGACACCATTTCACATGGTGTTCGGTCTTTAGAAGTTCTCCTGGACTCCCAGTTAGTAGTATGTCAGTTAAACAACAGTTATTGTGTGTGAGACCTACTCTACTTTGATGATTCCTACGAGTACGAATTTTGGAATGATACTTTGATTTTATTACTTATAATCACATACCTAGAAGTTCTGATTATGTATCTGATGCATATTCTAATTATGTTTTGGATTGGAATTTTTCACATAAATGAAGTAAAGAAAACACATCCATCGATGTACACATTGTAACATATATAAGTAAAGCTGAAGACCAACATTTTTATATTTCATCTCTTCAAAAAATATGGTGTCATAGTACAAAATGGGGCTCACACCCTCAAACTACATATATGGCCGATAGTGACCATGGCATCTACACATGTGGCATTGGATGCGTATCATGATAGCACACTAGGGCATTTATGAGACACTAGAAGCATCACACCCATGCACGGGGCACACCCACCATCTATCATTGCATGGCCTCTGGCAAATCCTCCACCTGAACCATAGGAATCCTATGCGACAATCGAGACAGGTTCCCCTGCACATTTTTTAGCACTCTCTCTGCATCTCCTCCCGCTGGCTCAGCTCCCTGGTTCCTCCACCGATGTCGTGGGAATCCATATGGTCATCACAGACCCACATCTTCATAAAAAAGTAATTATCAATACTTGATACCATCCAAAAATATTTTCATTTTTTATTCTTTAAAAAAAACACAAAAAAATGAAATATATATAAAATTGTTTCATACCTACATCATCGTAGGCGGAGCCTAGTGGAAATGTAATATTTGGATCTCCTATATAGTTTATCCCAACATAAGGGTAGTCATATATGGCTATCATCTGTCGGCGCCACCAGAAGACGAACTCATCATTGTAGGGGGTTGGCACCCTACCATCTCCTAACCACCTTATCACATTGGTCCACCGTGACATGGATGGATCACACAGTCCATGTGGAATGATATCTACTCTAGGGCTTAAACCTGGAACCCTCTCAAATAAAAAACTACACAAGATAGATGCAAACCCGAAGTTACTCTTCCTCCCTTATTTATAGTCTACCAGTTGGCTCTTCATGTTATCCAATAGTAAGGTGCACTAATCATAAACTGTGGGTTGTAAACACTTCACTATGTAAAACATGAGTGGCCTTGATGCCTAGTGCAATGAGGCTGACCGTGCGATTCATGTAAGAATGAGAATGACGATATTCAAACTCAGGTTCTCAATTTCCCTGATGGGGATTTGGCTCCCTACTTTTTCTATGCCTGCAACACAATGGGTGGCAATGTAATCCTCTATGTTCATACCAACCCCAACCCCCCAGACTTTGAGGTTCACCACCTCACCCGACGAGACAATCTTGTAATGAAATAGATTTCATCTACTTCAATCCTTAATGGTTTCCCATCGAGATTTAAAGCCTCTCTATCTGGATCCCAAAATTTTACTAACATTTGAAGAAATCTCACTTGAGCCCTCATTCCTTTGAGAGCCCAAAACTTGTAAATCCCATGTTGATTTAGAGAAACTTGGGCGCCTGCATCTCTTTCCACTGTTGCATCTACTTCCTCATGCTCTCTCTCTCTCCATTCAAGTACCATCCTACAAAAGGGAAACCATTTTTTGAGTCAATCTCTTTAAAAAACTAAGTTCGTGGACTTGTACATGGGTTGTAATGTTAACATTCGTGTGTAGGGCCATATATACGCGAGCAGGATTTTCCTTGACCGTGTACATGTATGCATATACGTGACTTGATGAACTACAGCTCGCGTACACCCTAATTCATAATTTGCGCCCTCTAAAACTCAAAAAATGAGAACTAAATTGGAACTTTAAACCACTAAAAATGAAGAGGAGAGGAAGGGCACTTACTTGGTCCAAACAGTTGTCAATTTTGTTGCTCGTAGCTCCCACAATCGGCACTTGAATATCATGGGAAAAATGGTCCAAAATGCACTATGTGGGAAAAAACTCAAATGGTATGGTAAAATTGGTTATTTTTACTATTAGTGGAAAATTTGCATCCACTTTACATAGTTTTTGCTAATTTTTTGACCTAGTGGACTAATAGTGCAGTGGAAGGAGTTAGTTTTAGTGGTTTTGTCCAAGGATTTTTGCGGTTTCTAGCGTCATTTCGCCCATTCATGACTTCGGCAGGTATTTTCTTTTACCAGCATACAGGATAGGTCTTCACTCCATTTTTCATTTTTGCATTATCCTATGAATGTGATATGTATCCCTTAGGTACGAACCCATTTATTAGTGACACAGAACCTTCTTTCTACTACTAGAAGTGTCACTATTGAGTGGTAGAGGCTTACCAAACATGGGTGCGCTAGTTAAAAAATTTGTGCCATTTGGTGCCCATCTAAAGATTATTCCATAGGACCAGGAGTCCCTTATAGTTCCAATATGACTTTGCGTTCGAACCTCATATTCTTAATCATAAGCATTCTGACCTATATCTATGGGACTCCCACCGAGTCTTGGTTAAGCTCTTTTACGACTCTATAAAAAGAGAAAATATTGTTGAGTGAACTTGTCTCTTTCACACTCACTAAATGGCTTTGAAAGGATGTCTATTTGGTGTAAGTTGAATCCCTTTTCGGACCAAGTAAACTAATTTCGAAAAAATAATACTCTAGTCACTAGTGGCTAGAAGAGTTCTCCTGGGTTTTGTTATATACTTTTTCGGGCCTAGTGGACTAAATTTATGAAAAAGGACATTATTTGGATTTAAGTTGTAATTGCATTCCATTATCTTTCTTGCAGTATTGAGCCTATTATCAGTTCTCTCTTTCTCGTTATAAGCCTATTACCTCAACAATTTGCATCACTAGCCAAGCAGAGCCTTGTTTATATCCTTTGCATCTTGACACCTTGTACCCTAAGAGGAAACATTCCCCCGAGTGTCCATGCCTCACGTGCACTTCCTTGCATTGAGCATAGGTATGTTCCACTATTTGGAACTAGTTTCTTAATCCCGACACTCATTTCCTCTCTTGTGTCATAGCATTTATTTGCCTATGAAAAAACAAAAAAAAGAGCAAGAAAAGAATATTATCTTATATTGGAAACAATCATTCTGCCTTTGAATAGAGCACAAAATTTTGAGTCCATTGTCATCCAAAGTTTGGTTTTAGTATGATCTTAGGAAGATAAGCTCGTTACTTAGAGTTTACTCCTCTAAATGGTTATTCTTTTGGTCCCTATGGAGAGTTTGTTGATGCTTCCTGCATCACTAAGCTTTATCATTAAGTCTATGCTACCTGAGTTATCCATTTGTCTCATTCTCTTGTTTAAAGGAAGTCTATAAGCCTGTGGTGGCCATTTCTCAAAACTCTTGACTTTGCATGTTAGCCATACCCTCAGTGTGTCTCATAATCACATGGAGTTGTAGTCCTATCGTGCACCCTGGTCCTACTTTCATTATGGGTAGGTAACCTTGAACCCAGCAATCAACATCTCCTCATTGGTCATTGACTGGGGGGTTTCCCTTGTGTTCGACGAAAAAAAATATATTCACACATTGGGATTCATGCAGTGTCTTGGATTCCATTATCCTTATTGGTGGTTTCCTCTCCTTTGTAGGTTGTTTTCCTTATTGGATGTTATTCAGAGGGTCTTTTCGTGCACTATTTACTTCTGGTGCATGAAAAATATGCATAGGGTCGCTGGTTCATGAAAATCCTCTTCATATGAGGTCCTCCGAATCATCAAGCTATTTCTTTGTACCTCGTGCTGACTGGTGAGAGATTCCTTAATGCTCTCCTTTTAGTAGGTCTCCTTCCATCGAATTCATCTCATCAATTATGGAAATGAGGCCTAGAGTATTATGACTACCAAGAGGCTTGCAGTCATTAGTGGCAGGTTCTCCCCCCGCCATCGACAGTTGGGAAGACATCAATGTCTCCCGATCGATTGAGTATTCAAGTGTTCGACCTCAACACCTTTATTCACACTTGTAAGAATGTAATCGGTGCCTTGATACCTACTTTCATTATCAGTAGGATGTCTCGTGTTTGTTAATGGTATCCATTAATGACCGGTAATCAATGAAGTCTCATTGTGTTCCACTTCAACCCATCTATTCACTTGATGTAGACTTGCACCTTTGGTGGATCGTGTAGAAGACATTCAGTTTACAGTAGCATCTTTCCTAAGTTGTTGTTGTCATTCATTGGACCAGTACCTCTATGACTTCGGTGATCATGGGAGATCAGATTGCACTCCATTGTATACAGATATCTTCATATTGATATTGAGATTGGTTTTCACTGGGCCTTGTTTGTGACTATGACTACCTATGGCATGTGTCTACTTTGTATTGACTATTCATGGCCATGAACATCTATTATGTATATTTCCACATGGATCTGCAGTGTAATTCAAATTGGCATCCATGTGTACAAAGTCATTATGAATTGTAATATTCTCATGAGAAACTAGCACTTCCACCTGAGTCTCCATCACTCCATTTCTGGGAATTATAATGTATTTTGATCATCGCAGATACTCCTCTGAACTCACACATTAGGGGGCATCTGTTATAGCAAGTTTTTCCTCACCTCATGCAACTTTCTCAAAAGGCCTTTCCATTTCCCTATGCAGACTTGAAGTCACTTGGTGTGCCTTCCAAAGCCAAAAAATCATACTTTTCCACATATGCGCACCCTAAAAGTTATATAGCATGCATATATGTAGGTTGTACCACTACAGCCTGCTTACATCGATTTTGGTGCTAAAAATTAAAAATAATGTCAGGTTTCCATGTCACATCATAAGATCCATGATCCTTGACCTTCCATATGTTGGAACGCTCTGACTTGGCCCTTAAGTTCCATTTTAAGGCTATAAATTGAGCCATATCCAAGCCATGGAGAGGAGAAGAATTCAACTTTTGATAGCAAAGATACCCTGGAGAAATTTCACTTCACATTGAGTCTGCATCCCTTTATCCTTGAAAGTATGAATTGACGCAGCCTGCACCCTCTACCTCGACAGAGACCTCTGCGTTGACCTCCCGGTCTTAAGGATAGTTCAAAATTCACTCTTGAGCCGGAGTGGCTCCTTCAATTCCTCCCTGGAATCATTATTCAAATGTGACCCGCAGGTCTATTTCAGCGCCTTACAACCTTGTGGTCCGGTCCCTTCTCCGTTCACCACAGAAAGCCACAATCGGGTTTCGAGGTTTTCAAAATCCTGATGTCACGACACTTCGGCTCCCGATTTCCCGATCTCCATTTTCCTAATATGATCCCTTTGTGCTTTAGCCCCTCCTGGCTATGCCCCTAGTCATGTGACCTGCCTTTATATGACCGCAGTCATACCTTTTTATCGAGGTTCGGGGTTTCGAATGTCGAAATGCACTAAACCTCTTGTCCATGGAATCCCTGATTTCCCGATTCACAATTTTCCAATGGATAACTTTTCCTTTTGGGAAATTTCTCGACAATCGTGATTGTCGCCACGCATCCTTCTATAATGGACGGTCTTCGCCACTTCGAGGTTTTCTCCGTAGAAATTGCTGATGCCTTGTTATGATGGAATGACGTCAATTGGGTCCCACACGGAGCTCTCCTCTTTTCTGAAAATCGGAATTCACGATTTCGAACTGCACGTTCCCCTTGTCTCCAGGACTCACGAAATGTCGATTCCTGACTTCCTCTGGATTTCTGACATGCATCCCAAGTGGATGGATGGTTCAGATTGATCCTCGATTTTCGCCAACTGCAAAATCAAAAAACTTACCTATGTGAGTCCCGATGATCAAAATGTCGATGGGCTTCTGATCTCGTCCACGTGTCCCAACTGATGGACGGCTCCGATCGTTTACAGGGATTCCAACAGGGATTTTTCCCGATCTCTTGCTCACAGAACCTCTGATTTGCCGAATCCTGAAACTCCAATGGAGTCTTCCCTTTCGTAACTTTTCTCGAGATATTGGATCTATGCCACGTGTCCCCTCAAGATGGGCGGTTTTGATTCAACCCCGAGATTTCGAGACTTTCGATGCCCTAATGACACAAGTTCCCTGTCAATTTAAAACCCCAATTGTCGAAATGTCGACGGGCTCTCAATGATTGCCACCTATCTCCTCAAGATTGATAGCTCAGATTGATTCTGGTATTTTCACTCTAAAATTTCTCGATCACTCGTCCTCGTGATTCCCGATTTCACGAATGCCTAAATTTCGATGTCCATGCCTCTCGTCGGAACTTTCCTCCTCCTGTTCACGAAGCTTAAACTCCGCGCAACTCCTAGTCAATCCAATGGATAACGGGTATTTCTGTGAAGATCCTACGGTCCACAATCTCCTGAGCTTGAACTCCGGACGCAGCCATAACCTCCTCACTTCTCTAGCAGATCTGACGGCTGGCGGGATTTCGCTAATCCTCCCAATAGATTTCTGACCGTTGATCTCTTCCCTTTGATGGTTTCTCCATAAGGAAACCAAGGACTCTCCCTAAACTTATCTGCTTACACTACAAACTTCCAATGCCCCTCAATGTTTTCAAAGGCTTTACTCCTCCTGAGCTTCTCACAACTTCGAGCCTTAGAAAAGACTCTAGCACACACTCTTTACACAACCTTCAGACACCTTCAAATGTCAACTACTTTGACTTTGTGCACACCTGTAGCAGTAGTCCTTCGATACTTGGCTCAGGTCCGCAACCCTGAGACTCTCCTTGGCCTGCGCACTCCTTGCACGGCACCTGTGCCTAATCGCACTCTGAGGAAATGAGAACAATCGCTACCTCTCCTGAGATTTCAGAGACAACCCTCTGAACTCCTTGTTGATGCACTCCTTGCGGACAAATCAACTGCACTCCTTGCAGGAATCTTGCTCAGACAGAGAAACAATTGAAACTCATTCCTTCCTCCTTCCAGACTTCAAACTCAGACCATGAAATCACATACACAGCATATAAAAGCAGATGTATAACAGGAATCAAACATTCATGAGCATATCATTCAGCATCAATACACAGAGAATAAACACAAAACCATGAATTTGAATCAATCTCTTTCTATTAATCCAAATATCAATACATGGGTGTTCTTACTCAACCCTCTGCTTCTCTTCTATGCTCCAATGCTTCTAACTCTGATCCTCTTACAATGCACAATGAGGGTGTCTATATCTCGTTTCCCTCTTGCGCTCTACAACTGTCTAATCTAGAATTAAATTCTATCTACCTGCATAAATGCCTTCTACCTACTATGGACGAGAGCGAATCGCTCAAGGTCCTTTACAATACATAAGTACACCTCTCCTTAACTATCACATTTAATTTTGTCGCATCCACTCTTCAAAATTTTTAAACAATTTAACATATGCTCAAAATGTGTGGCGCTTTCCCCCACGCTCGCTTGATGTTGATGATGCTCCTGCATCATACTCCCTCGCTTAAAAAATTTCATGGGCTCCTGTCCATGAGCTCTTGCATGGTCTGTCCATGCTTCTGAATCTCTGCTTCATTCTCCCAGCTAGCATCTTCAACTGGATGGCCTTTCCACTTGACCAAATATTCGAAGTATTCCTTCCTTCTGGTCTTCTTGCCAATTATTTTGTCTAGTATGCTTTCCATTTGTGGCTTCTCTGCAACTGGCATCTACTTTTTCCACTGAACCACTGACTTTTCATCACTTGTTCTTGCTTCCTCAGCTTTGTATGGGTACAAATCTGAGACATTGAATATTGGAGAAATTCCGATCCCATCGAGTTATTCAATCTCATAAGTGTTTGCCCCAAATTTCTTCAAGACCCTACATGGCTCGATTTTCTTCATCTTCAATTTATTATATGTTCCTCTCGGGAACCTTTCCTTCCTCAAATGTGCCAGAACCAAATCACCAACCTCAAACTAAAGTTGTCTTCTATATTGATCGGCTCTGTGCTTATACTCCTGACTCGAATTCCACAATCGCTCCTTCACCCGACTATGAAGTTCCTTCATCATCTCTGTGAACTCTTCTACACTAGCGCTCCTAGTCGCAGTCTGTTCTGAATCACTCAATTCAGAAATTCCTCTTGGC
>ML779925.1:41442-57210 GCA_009831015.1 Picea engelmannii | reverse complement strand
TCTTCTTCTTCGAAATGATAGGCATTCTTTTTCTGTTCTGTACATCATTTACAATTGAGCACCAACTCAATGTGAGGCTGCTACCTTTGTTTTACAAGCTGCAACTTGTTTGAGAGCTCCAACTCTCTGGTTTCTCTAGCACCTACTAGAAGGAAGCACCAACTCCCTGTGTATTCTAGCACCAACTGGATGGAAGCACCAACTTTCTGAAAGTTCCAGCACCAACTGGATGGAAGCACCAACTTCCAGTTACACAGGCTCCAACCTGCATAACAGAGAACACATGTTCTCCCTAGCACCACCCTGCCACCCTAGTTTCTCTGGTTGCAACCAGATGGAAGCTACAACTTCTTGTGTTCAAGCACCCACTTGAACTTCTGAGGACAACAGTATTCCCGAGCACCTCCCAACCTCCCTAGAATATCAAATAATAAATACACAGACAACTTATCCAGATAAATCACTTCTTACCATTTTTAATCTGTTCTGTAAATCTGGTCTTCAATAGATTGTTCTGCAATTCTTCTCTTCCTCAACAGATCAGCTCTGAATCACATTCTTCTGTCATTATGTTCTTCTTCTTCTGCTCTGTCTCTCATTCTTCTTTGTCTCTCTTTTACATTTCATTCCATTTTGTATATCTCTTCAAATTTCATGCTCAGCCTCTTCTCCTTTCTTACTGTTTCATACTTTTTCAATTCAGAACGACCAACCTAATTCAGTCTCGTTCATATTCTTTTATACAAGCTACCTTGATGATTCCACTTCCCCTTCCAATCGGTAATACAAGGACATCTGTCTTGGAAACTGAAACGCTAACCGATTTGTCATCATCAGTTCGTTTCTCTTAACTGATTCATAACTGAAGCGTTAATGTATGAGGAAGAACAGCAGCCCTCTGATCAATTTCAAACTTTATCCGCCCCATTAGATAGTCTTTATAATTCTTGCCTTTTAAATCGGGTTTCGGCATTCTTCATGTTCAATGTTCTTTTCACTTATAAATCCCGATACACAAAATTCCATATATCGGTCGAATCAACGATCCAGATGTAATTTTGGCTCAATGGCTACGATTATGTCACGATATCTCATATCGCGATTTCGAAACTCATGTTGCAATCCTTACCATATCCTGATTCATGAAACTCCGATGTAGAGTTTGATCAATGGTCCGGGTGCGATCTTGTCTCAATGGTTACGATTATATCGCGATATCGCGTATCGCGATTTCGGCATTTCTAATGTTGCAAGTTCTTGTCACTTTCAAATCGCGATCCCCGAAACTCCGATGAGAGGTCAGATCAATGGTCCTGATCATTTCTGGATCTGACGGTCTGGATTCAATCACGATTTCGCATATCGCGAAATCGGAGTTTTCGTTGCATTGTGTTCTTTGCATAATGAAATCCCGATCCCCGATAATCCAATACAGGCTATGATCAATGGTCCAAATCACTTCTTATCCAACGGCTGTGATTCCATTGCAAAATCGCATATCGCGATTTTGGGTTTCTCGTTGTCAAGAGATTTTGACATTTCAAAGTCCCGATCCCCGATCCCCGATACTCCATGAAGAGATTCAACGGTCCAGATCACTTCTAGCTCGACGGCTCAGATTATATCTCGCGATTTGCACATCGCGATTACTCCCACTTCTCCTTGTACTTTAAAGGGCATGCAGGTTATCTTTGATCTGACGATGATCGGGTCTTGCGCTTGGATCTAACGGTTACTGAGTCATCTCCACAACCATAACTGTACTCACACTCCATACAGAGATTCAACAGTCCAGATCATTCTTATTCAACGGCTGTGATTACATCGCGAAATCGCATATCGCGATTTCGGAGTTCTTGATGTCAAGATATTTTGGCATTACAAAGTCTCGATCCTCGTTACTCTGTTGACGTCACACGTGGTTTGAAACATGTTAAATAATGCCACATGTCACTCTGATTCGTGACTTACCTGTGCATGAACTGTTGAATCTTCCTGCCACCTGTCATTACCTGGTTGTGCCACATGTCCCTAGCTGACATGGACTGTTGTCGTAAATAAGATTGGCGGTCTAGATCTCATGTTGATCTGACGGTGCAGATTCAGTCGGGATTTCGCATATCACAAAATCGAAATTTTTGTTGTCAAGTGAACTGGACATTTCAAAGTCCCGATCCCCGAATCTCCGATGACTTATCTCCCTCGCAACTTCTGCAAATCTGACGGTTGTTGGCCTTTCGGGAAATTTGAATGGGATCCAACGGTCACTAGATCGTTGTCTTCCTTCTTCTCTGCAAACTCTTGCTACGCGTGTTTTCTTCAATGATGTTCCTCCTGAGCTTTTACGTCTGAATCCCCAAGGGGTTTTATCCTTCATATCCTGCCATCTCCGTTGTTGCCATCAATGACAAAAACCATCAACAGGCATTCGTTGCTTGTTCAATATTTGCCAACAGGCTGCACGCCATAGACAACCTGAAATGGACTTTTCCCTATGCTCCTATTGACTGAGTCATTATAAGCAAACTCTTCCTGCAGCAATATACTATCCCACTAGTTGTGGTGTTCTGTCACCGGGCTTCTCAGCAAGTCTCCCAGACTTCTGTTCACCACTTCTGTCTGTCCATCCGTATGAGGATGATAAGCTGAACTAAAAGACAATTTAGTTCCCAGCTTCTTCCATAAGGTCCTCCAGAAGTTCCCTATGAACTTCGTATCTCTATCTGAAACTATACTCCTTGGTAAGCCGTGAAGTCGAATGACTTCTTTGAAAAACAAGTTCGCAATGTGAGTTGTGTCACTGGTTTTCTGACATGGAATGAAGTGTTCCATTTTGAAAAATCTATCCACCACCACAAAGATTGAATCAACACCTCTCTGTGTTCTTGGCAACCCCAATTGAAATCCATGCTAATTTCATCCCATGGCCTCTCTGGTATGGGCAATGGTTGATAGAATTCTGCATTATGTCTCCTTCCCTTCGAATACTGGCAAATTGTGCATCTTTCCACGAATCTCTTGACTTCCACTTGCATTCCTAGCCAAAAATATGACTCATTAAGCTTCGCGAATGTTTTGTCATGACTAAAATGTCTGGCCAATCCTTCACTGTGTTTCTCCTTTAACAAGTTCTCCCTCATGGAGCACTTCGGAATACACAGTTGATTGCCTTTGAACAACAATCCTTCTTGGATCATGTATTCTATCCATTGGCTTCTATCTCTAAGAACTGGATTCTCAACTGCTTCATACGCTTCTTTAAATCCTGATCATCTACGTACATGTCCCTGAGATCATCAAAACCCAGCGTTTTGACTTTGAACTCCTGCAACAGTAAACACTTCCTGCTCAAAGCATCAGCAACTTTGTTAGCTGTACTAGAAATATGTTTAATTACAAAAGTGAAATTTTGCATGTATTCCACCCATTTTAAATG
Organism: Picea engelmannii; assembly: GCA_009831015.1. Taxonomy (NCBI): domain Eukaryota; kingdom Viridiplantae; phylum Streptophyta; class Pinopsida; order Pinales; family Pinaceae; genus Picea; species Picea engelmannii. The sequence continues at coordinate 53,774 of ML779925.1, read as the reverse complement.
TCTCTGATTCAACTTTTCCTGTTGAGTCACAAACTGCAGTGCATGATTGTCACTGTATAAAACAAACTCTTTGGGAATCAAATAATGCCTCCATTTCTTTAATGCCTGTATAATAGCATAAAACTCCTTATCATAAGTGGAGTATTTCACTTTCGCTTCATTCAGCTTCTCGCTGAAGTATGCTATTGGCCTGTCTTCTTGACTCAAGACTGCCCCTATCGCAAATCCACTTGCATCGCACTTTACCTGAAATGTCTTTTGGAAATTCGGCAACACCAGAATTGGTTGTTCCGTAATTTTCCTTTTCAACAGGTTAAAACTCTTCTCAGCTTCTTCTATCCAGTGAAAAGATTTATGTCTTTTCTTCACTGTATCCATCATTTCTGCACTAATTCCACTGAAATTTCTGATGAACTTCCGGTAGAAACTAGCCAATCCGTGAAAACTTCTCACCTCAAATATGTTCTTCGGTGATGGCCAATTCTTGATCACTTCCACCTTATCTGGATCCATATTCAATTTGTCTGCAGAAATAACAAATCCCAATTAAATGAGTTCTATCTTCATGAATGAGGATTTCTTCATGTTTATGAGAAGCTTCTCTTGCTGTAATCTTTTCATCACAATAGTCAAGTGTTTCAGATGCTCGTCCCTTGTTTTACTAAAAATCAGTATGTCATCTAAATACACAATGACAAAATTCCCGATGAACTCTTTCAGGACTTCATTCATCAACCTCATAAAAGTGCTTGGCGCATTTGTTAAGCCAAATGGCATAACAAGCCATTCATACAACCCTTTGTTTTTTTTGAATGATGTCTTTCACTCATCACCTTCTCTCATACAAATCTGGTGATATCCGCTTTTCAAATCAATCTTTGAAAAATATTTTTCTCCACTCAAGCAATCCATCAGATCATCCATCCTCGGCAATGGAAATCTATACCTGATGGTTATCTTGTTAATGGCTCTTGAATCAGTGCACATCCTCCAGCCTCCATCTTTCTTCGGACTGAGCACTGTTGGAACAGCACACGGACTCAAGCTTTCCCTGACCAAGCATTTGTCCAACAACTCCTGGACTTGTCTTTTTACCTCTTCATTCTCTTGCGGCGTTAATCTGTACGTGGCTTTATTTGGTAAACTAGCTCTTGGTATGAGATCAATATGATGGCTCACACTTCTGATCGGTGGCAATGAACGAGGTAATTCATCCACTACTATATTAGTGAACTCTTCCAGCAGTTCCTGAACTTCTTCTGGAAAATCATCCATTCTTGTGCTAGTCAGAACAATCTTTGGTTTTCTGACCACAATGAATTGTGGATCCTCCTTCTTCTTAACCTTTGTAAGAAGCTCCTTCCCACTCATGAGAAGTACTATGTTGCTTACTTTCGGCTTCACCTCCTTATCTTTGATTGGAAGCAACATGTGAGTTCTCCCATTCTTTTCTAAGGTGTATGTGTTCATCTTCCCATCATAAATCACATTTATGTCATATTGCCATGGTCTACCCAGCAATAAATGACAGACATCCATAGGAACAACATCACAGAGTATCTTATCATTATATCCCCCTATTTTAAACTCAACTAAACATTATTTAGTGACATTTACCTGATGTCCCTTTTGTAGCCATGAAACTTTATATGGACTTGGATGTTCAATCATCTCCAGCTCCAGCTTTTCTACCATCTCCGTTGAAACGAGATTATCCGTGCTACCACTATCCACAATGACCTTGCATACCCTATCTTTGGTTTTGCAAGCAGTCCAAAAAAGTCTATTTCTCTGGACTGAACTCTCGATTTCCTTTTCTGGGGTCAAAAGGACTTTTCGCATCATCAGCGATCATCTACCTTCAGCGTCTTCTGCCTCCACATCTCACCTTTGTGCTTCGGAAATGTGAGTTTCTCCACCCTCTTTCTTTTTATCAGGACACTCATAAGACTTGTGTCCATTCTTTCCACATGTGAAGCATTTTATTACTCCACCTCTTCCTCTTCCTCTACCTCTAGTATGAAGAAAAGTATTATTATCAGCATACCCTCCTCTCTGCTCAGTATGTTGCCCTCTCTGTTCAGCATATTGCCCACACTGTGAATTTACACCTCTCTCAGGTCCAGTCTGAGGTTTCTTCTAGTCTTCCTTGGGTTTCTGATTTTTATCTTGGACAACTGATTTTCCTCTGGCTTGCTTCTGCCTCGACCTCTCTGACCTTGCTTTCATCTCAGCTTCTTTTCTACTTTTAGAGCCATCTAATAAGCATCTTCCACCATTCGGATGGTCAACATACTCATCTCATCCTAAATCTCATATCTCGGGCCATTCATATACCTGGCTACTTTTTCATCATTACTTTCACGATGACCTACCCTGATATTCAGCCTGTAAAATTCCTCAGTATATTCCTTCACTGTCATCAGCTTCTGTCTCAGGTTCTGCATCCTCCTGAACAGAGTAATCTAGTAATCTCTAGGGATGAATTTTTCCTTCATCTTTGCAATCATCCTGTCCTAGCTCTTAATTTTCTGCTTGCCTTGGCAATGCTTGTCCGCTTGTAGTTCATCCCACCACAATGTTGCATGTCCTTTTAATCTCGTGATGGCATGCTTGACCTTCCTGTCCTCTTTAACATCTTCATAGTCAAAGTAGGTGTCTAGAGCTCTAATCCAGTCTAGAAGCTCTTCTACATCCAGATTTCCCTCATAAACTGGAATGTCCATCTTCTCCTTTGCACCCATTCTTGCAACAGCTTTAAGCAAGCGTTCATTTGATGCATCTTTTGATGTGACTTCTTCTTCTCCATGTCTAGCATCATCTTCATTTTCGGACTCACTGATATCTCCTATATCATCTGTGCGTTTTTGTCTTATCTCCATGTCTACAAGTCTGGCGTGTATGTTATGTAGATCTCTTTCTACTTTTGGATTCTGCACATGTCTACCCCTTCCTCTGGACGTCTCCCTTTCCTCCTCTGGATCGAATGATTGTCTATCTCTTCTTCTAGGCAGCATGATGAATCTTCTTCTTCTCTACTATAGAAAAAAAAGAACTTTTCTGAAGCTTTGATACCAAACTGACGCAGCCTACACCCTCTGCCTCAACAAAGACCTCTGCACTGACCTCCTAGTCTTAATGATCGTTCAAAGTTCACTCTTGAGCCGGAGTGGCTCCTTCGATTCCTCCCTGGAATCGTTATTCAAATGTGACCCGCAGGTCTTTTTCAGCAACTTACAACCTTGTGGTCCGGTCCCTTCTCCGTTCACCACAGAAAGCCACAATCGGGTTTCGGGGTTTTCAAAATCCTGATGTCACGACACTTCGGTTCCCGATTTCCCGATCTCCGTTTTTCTGATATGCTCCCTTTGTGCTTTAGCCCCTCCTGGCTATGCCCTTAGTCATGTGACCTGCCTTTATATGACCGCAGTCATACCTTTTTATCGGGGTTCGAGGTTTCGAATGTCGAAATGCACTAAACCTCTTGTCCATGGAATCCTCGATTTCTCGATTCACGATTTTCCGATGGATGACTTTTCCTCTTGGGAAATTTACCGACGATCGCGATTGTCACCATGCGTCCTTCTAGAATGGACAGTCTTCGCCACTTCGGGGTTTTCTCCGTGGAAATTCCCGATGCCTTGTTATGACAGAATGACATCAGCTGGGTCCCACACGGAGCTCTCCACTTTTCAGAAAATCAGAATTCGCGATTCTGAACTGCACATTCCCCTTGTCTCCAAGACTCACGAAATGTCGATTCCCGACTTCCTCTAGATTTTTGACACGTGTCCCAAGTGGATGGATGGTTCAGATTGATCCTCGGTTTTCGCCAACTGCAAAATCAAAACACTTACCTATGTGAGTCCCAATGATCGAAATGCCAATGGGCTTCTGATATCGTCCACGTGTCCCAACTGATGGATGGCTCCAATCGTTTACAGGGATTCCAACAAGGATTTTCCCCGATCTCTTGCTCACAGAACCTCTAATTTGCCGAATCCTGAAACTTCGATGGAGTCTTCCCTTTCGGGACTTTTCTTGAGATATTGGATCTACGCCACATGTCCCCTCGAGATGGGTGGTCCTGATTCAACCTCAGGATTTCGAGACTTTCGATGCCCTGATGACACAAGTTCCTTGTCAATTTAAAACCCCGATCGCCAAAATGTCGACGGGCTCTCGATGATTTCCACCTGTCTCCTCAAGATGGACAGCTCAGATTGATTCTGGGATTTTCACTCTGAAATTTTCCGATCACTCGTCCTCGTGATTCCCGATTTCACGAATGCCGAAATTCCGATGGCCACGCCTCTCGTCGGAACTTTCCTCCTCCCGTTCATGAAGCTTAAACTCTACGCAACTCCTGGTCAATCCAATGGCTGACGGGTATTTCTGTGAAGATCCTATGGTCCACAATCTCCTAAGCTTGAACTCCGGATGTAGCCGTAACCTCCTCACTTCTCTGGTAGATCTGACGGCTGGCGAGATTTCACTAATCCTCCTCACGGATTTATGACCGTTGATCTCTTCCCTTTGATGATTTCTCCAGAAGGAAACCAAGGACTCTCCCTGGACTTATCTACTTACACTACAAACTTCCGATGCCCCTCAATGTTTTCAAAGGCTTTACTCCTCCTGAGCTTCTCACAACCTCGAGCCTTAGAAAAGACTCTGGCGTGCACTCTTTACGCAACCTTCAGACACCTTCAAATGTCAACTACTTCGACTCTATGCACACCTGTAGTAGTAGTCCTTTGATACTTGGCTCAGGTCCGCAACCCTGAGACTCTCCTTGGCCTGCGCACTCCTTGTATGGCACCTGTTCCTAACCGCACTCTGAGGGAATGAGAACAACCGCTACCTCTCCTGAGATTTCAGAGACAACCCTCTGAACTCCTTTTCGACGCACTCCTTGTGGAAAAATAAACTGCACTCCTTGTAGGAATCTTGCTAAGACAGAGAAACAATTGAAACTCATTCCTTCCTCCTTCCAGACTTCAAACTCAGACCATGAAATCACATACACAGCATATAAAATCAAATGTATAACAGGAAGCAAACATTCATGAGCATAGCATTCAGCATCAATACACAGAGAATAAACACAAAACCATGAATTTGAATCAATCTCTTTCTATTAATCCAAATATCAGTACATGGGTGTTCTTACTCAGCCCTCTGCTTCTCTTCTATGCTCCAATGCTTCTAACTCTGATCCTCTTACAATGCACAATGAGGGTGTCTATATCCTGTTTCCCTCTTGCGCTCTACAACTGTCTAATCTAGAATTAAATTCTATCTACCTGCATAAATGCCTTCTACCTACTATGGACGAGAGTGGATCACTCAAGGTCCTTTACAATACATAAGTACGCCTCTCATTAACTATCACATTTAATTTTGGCGCATCCACTCTTCAAAAGTTTTTAAACAATTTAACATATGCTCAAAATGTGTGGCGCTTTCCCCCATGCTCGCTTGATGTTGACGATGCTCCTGCATCATGAACACATTGTTCAGCCCCCAAGATCTTCCTTATTTGATGGAGAACCTCATTGTCTCCCTTATATGAGATTGCCTTTGGTGGAGGATTGAAGTCGCGGAGGCCCAGCTAGAGGGACTTAATTTCTCAGTTCTGATGTGTGTCGACATGGAATTTTGTCACTTGTACACTTATGTGTTGATACTGAGAGGGGGGTGAATCAGTATCAAGTAAAATTTAAAACCTTTTTCAACTTATACTTAAACCATTCAATTATATCCAATGATCAATGAACAATAGTATAATATTTACACCAATACACCACAATATACCATGCACAATATATGAGAAATAATCAATAGTTATTGTTCAAGGGAAGTAATGACTTCCAAAGGTAGCTACAACTTACAAATATAAAGGGAGGGATAAACCTCCAAGAGGAATATACAATCCTCCAATATAAAGAAAGGGTTTACCTCTCCATTCTTGCCAATTCCTTCCACCCAAGAATATATGAGAAATAATACAACTTTACACTAAATCATCACCATCAACCAACCATCACATAGAACCTGATAATGCTTCCTAAGACTTCTTCAATTTCTGCAATTCTTCAATTCTTGGAATACTCTGATCCTGTAGATAATATTACTCAATGTATTATCTAAAACTTCTCCAAGTTTCACTCCTTGAATCCTCCCCAAAAAGAAGTTATAGAGAGAGTGGTAGACCTTGTTCAATTATGGTTTATTCAGAAGAGCGAACTTGAACAGAATGCCCCGCGCTCAATATTTAACATCAGATTATGAAAATCGCACACAAGAAACTAAAGTCTGTAATATTTCCAATCAAAGTGTTCCCACTTCATTTTTATTCTCTATGAAGAAGTAATGATTGTTTTACCCAGAAAACTTGTTTATTGACTAGCTTCAGGACTGGTCAAAAACCCTATCTTCCACAGAGTGTATCTCCATAATTATAGCAAATAAAGAGATGAAAATTTTACCACAGGTACCTTGATATGTATTCTCAATACCATAGCAATTTAACCATCTGAATCATTCTATAAAAAACATTATAGAGAAAATGGTAAGATGACCTGAAAATAACATACCTTAGAACACATCACCAAAAGACTTCATCGTCCCTTGAATTCTGGCCTTCTTTACTTCTAATTTCCTCTGAAATTTGACTTTTGTATCAAATGAATGTATAATGATGTTTATTTATACCATTTATGTCACTTCCTTTTAACATTCGGGACGACCTGACACTTTCTTATTTTTAATTCTTTTCTTTAATTATCTTCAGGGCCTACATGTACTTCCTTTTTCAATTCACTTTGTCATCTTCAAAAATTCATTTCTCTTCAACCATGAGGATCCATGTGACATGTCACCTACCACTGGAAACAAAATGATGTATACTATCCATCCATGGGTTTTGTTTCTGCATGTACATTGTCCTTCATGTCCAAATACCTTCATCAATCCTGCGGTCCAAAACCAATGACTAGGGTTGACATCAATGACAACAACCAATCTTCCAACTTTATGTTGATCATTTTTAATAGAAATTCTATTTTCTCATCCAATTGACATCTTGCAAATATTTGAATTATTATTCCATGGGTGTATTTGTCATGTATGTTAATGGATTATGCTATTTTATATGCTAACATTATATATTATCACCATATGTTTGCGTATGTGGGTTGTTGAGGACAAGTTGTAGTTATAAATCTTTGAGTTGTGTGATCAATAGTGGTCTTCATCGAACCTCCGGATGAGGTAGGCTCTTGATCTTGTCTTGTTAGCATTTCATTTATATAGCATACTTGGGATTAGAGTTTATTTATGTGTGTCATTCTATTTGTTGTGGTTTACCCCATTCTATAGGGTGATTTTTCTCGTAACACAAAGCCATACATAACTCAACTGGCCACAACCCCTTTCAGGTGGGGTTGGGATTTCAACCATTGGGTCCCATGGATGTTTCACTGCCCCTTGCAGCCACCCAGGAAGACTCGTCACATGCTCCAACTGGAGCTGAAAAATCCACCCGGTTCATTGAGAGGATCCAACACCATACACCAATAGATTTAGGATATTATATAGAAGTCCAATGCCAATTACAAATAGCACCATGATCAACATTGGGTACCACACCCATTTCAGGTGGTGAAACAAAGTTTGGTTTCACTTGCAGAAAGAACGCCTTACAAAGCCTCATCGGAAGATTCTTCCACTCCATTATGAACCCTACACCATCACCAAGGATGTGGGTGACAATGCTTTTGATCTTCCCCCATTCCTTGGCTTGCACCCAATATTCAATATGGACCTCCTTCGGCCTTATTTTCCACCTTTATTGGACACCTCAGAGATAGCAGAACAGTTGACACCAACATAACTCAACCCTAACTGCATGGAATAGGAATCCATTGATCATATCATGGACACACAGTTCAAGGGCACTCACCAGCAAAGGATCTATCTTTATTGGGTTGTCAAAGCAGGGAATCTCCTGCACCAAGGCAAGTGGCTCACCCTGGGCAAAATTCAGTAGAAATTTCCTCATCTGATGGGGGAACTCAATGCAATGGATACCATTGCTTACTAAGAGTGGAGGATTGATCCAGGAGGATCTCAGTGGCCACCCACCTTTTCCAACTAGCTCAAAACATTTTTTTAGCAACTTACTATTTTTAGCATTTTTTCGGTTCCTTAACTTATGGGGCCATTTTGAGAGCCTAAACTATTATTTTTAGCGACCAGGAACATGAATGATAACATGAGGCTCTGAGTAATCCCCCTAAATTAATCTCCTCATCAATACCTTTCCAATGAGCTGTCGTGCACCCTAAATGGAGATCGAATGCAAAAGTTACGACCCCGGTAAGTTGATGTACTAACTTACCCCAACGGGGCCCACATGACTTTTGGCACTTCATCTCCTAGGGTTAGTTTTTTGTATATATAGGGTTTTGGAATTAATTTTTATTGTAAAAATCCCTTTAGATCCTCATTGTACTTATCTTCTTGCGAATGAGTGTAGTCGTCACATCTCTTCTTAGAGATAAGTTGCCACCATTCTAACAAGCTTGTTTTCAGTCTACATTTTACAGTTTTCAACATATTTTTTATTGAATAGAAACCAAGTTTTATTATATCTTTTGTATTGTTCACTATGTCTCTGTGTTAATATTAAAAATTTGTGGTTTCATTTCGTTCCACTCATAAATCTAGATCAGTGGTATCAAAGCGGTCTGCTCCTTGTCGGGTTTTTTAATGCGTATCCCTGACGCGGTCAAGGTATAGACATTTGGGTCTCAAGCTTGTTTCTCTTAAGGAAAACTTCTCTCGCACCCCCAAGAAATCATCCATGGCAGGAGAAAATAAAGACGATGGGATAGGAGATCCTTTCAAAATGTTGCTTGAGGAATCCCTTGAGCGACAGAGGAACAAGATGATGGATGACTTTGCATGAATCCTTCGACGGATGTCGACAAGCGAAACATCCACCTCAAGCGGAGGCACCACCCCCTTCAAGGTACAGATCATTTTTTATATTCCTATATTTGAAGTTCAAATATATTATGATGTTGTAGATAAATGGTTAAGCCTTCTAGAAGGGTATTTTTTTGTCCACAACTTTTCCGATAGAGAAAAGATTACATTTATGCTCCTCAAGGTCATCCCCCATGTCAAAGATTTGTTGGAGACTTTCTGTGAGAAAAAGGAAATAGAGGGATCAAAATTATATGCAAATGTGCCCACTTGGGGTTCCTTTAGGGATGTTATTAAGGAAAAATACTACCATGTTTTAAGTTATGATGACTTGTATACAAGATGGACCACACTGCGGTAGGAAAGAGACTAAATAGTGCCAGAGTTCACTAATGTCTTCCATACCTTGCACACCAAGTTGGGTATCAAATATTCTGAACGACCTCTCGTGCTCAAGTATCACAGCAATATGCATATATACATCCAGACATAAATGGATTTTTTGGACATATCATCCTTGGGTGTGCCCTATCGATATGTCGTCAAAATTAAGCAAAAGTTGAAACAAAAGACGCAACAGTTTGTGTCTGGGAACCCCTCATGGCAGAAGAAGGACAAGGGAAACCCCAACCCATGGAAAAAATAATCGAGAAAAGATGCACAAACTCAGGAAAACCATTCCAAGCCACAAGAAAATAAGGACAATGCGAATATGCAGAAAGATATCGGGAAGTGGTGCGACTTCCATAAGATCCCCTGGCATAACATTGTTGATTGCAGCTCAAAGTAGTCATCGATGGCTGAGGTAAAATCCTATGAATTAGATGTGGGTTCTGACTTTGATTCAGAACTAGAAAAGGGGAGATGGATCATTGACATGGAACCCAATGCCACCGTTGCTACCACCAAGATCCAGCATGGTGAACCTGATGAGCCATAGAAAGGCGAGCACCTCTTTCATTCAAAAATGTGGGTAAAAAGTACTCCACTTGACTTCATCGTTGAAAGTGGTAGCCAGAAGAACCTCATCTCAGCATAGGCTTTCAAATGGCTAGTCCTACCAACAATGTTGCACCCGTAGCCCTACACCATCAGATGGCTCCGTCAAGGAAGTGATCTTCGTGTCAGCCAACAATGTCATCTGTCGTATGGCATCAATCCATTCAAAGATGAGGTATTGTGTGATGTTTCTCCCCTTTAATTTTGTGATGTTATTTTGGGGCAACCATATTTATGGAAACGTCGTGTTGTATATTATTCTAGGCCTTGCAGTGTTATTATTACATTGAACAGGAAATTGTACATGATAACCAAGGTAGTCCCACCTAGTGTTATTTCCTTTATCTCTGTCAAGAAATGCAGGAAGGTCATTTCTCAAACTGGGAAGTTTGTCTTCTTCGAGATTCACTCTCAAAGTGAGCGAAAGGTTGCAGCCACATCCATGGCCTTCGTGGTCGACCTCTCCATGTAGCAGAAGCAAGTGGATATGGTCATGGAAGAATACAAAGACATATTCTCATCACCTATTAGGGTACATCTACACCTTTAGGTCGAGCATTCCATCGATCTGACAACTAACGCACCACTACCAAATGGGCCAGTCTATTGCCACTCTCTGCTAGAAAATGAGGAGATCAAGTGTCAGATCCAAGAATTGTTCCACAAGGGGCACATCCGACCCAACTTATCACCTTATGGAAGCCCAATCATGTTGGTTCAAAAGAAAGATGGGACTTGGAAACTCTGCATTGATTATCGGGCCAAAAATAAAATCACAGTCAGGAACCGATACCTGATTCCACGAATAAACAATCTCCTTTATCAACTCAAGGGGGGAAATTACTTCAGTAAGATTGATCAGAATTCTAGCTACCATTAGGTCCCAATAGAGCTGAAAGACGTATGGAAAAATGCCTTCCAGTACAAAGAAGGTATTTTTGAATGGTTGGTCATGCCCTTTGGTTTTACAAATTCCCCAGCAACTTTAATGAGGATGATGGACGATATCTTATGACCTTTCACTAATTCTTTTGTGGTGGTGTATCTAGATGACATCCTCATCTATAGCAAGACTTGGGAAGAACACTTGCAGCATATTCAACAGGTTCTACACGCTCTGCGGCAACATAAGCTATATTCCAACTTGGAAAAATTCTCCTTTGGCATGGACAAGGTCCAGTACCTAGGCTACATTGTTGATGTGTATGGCCTGCATGTTGATCCAGCCAAGATCCAAGTCCTATGTGACTGGCCAGCCCCAACCACGCTCACTAGGCTTCGGAGCTTCTTAGGCCTTGCCAACTTCTATCGAAGGTTCGTGTTGGGATTCTCCCATATTGCATGGGCCCTTAGCCAAATAACCAGAGGTGGTGGTAAGGAAACATTTGTGTGGGGCATGTCCCAACAGAAAGCATTTGATGATTTGAAGCAGCGCTTGTGGTTTGCCCCAGTGCTTTCATCACCTGACCTGCAACATCCCTTTGAGATCGAGACAGGTGCTTTAGACTATGATGTGGGCATAGTCATCACTCAACACAGCCACCCCGTGGCCTATCATAGTGAGACACTATCAAATGCCATTCTTAAGTACCCTACTTATGACAACGAAATGTAATCCAATGTGCAATCATGTGCCAGTGAAGGCATTACATTCTCGGGAGGAGACGGTCATCAACACTCATCATAAGCCACTGCAATTCATGCAAACATGAGGAAAATTGTAGAATGACCGCCATCAAAAGTGGTCCACATGTTTGTAGCAGTTCCACCTCAACATCAAGTATTAAACAGGAAGTACCAACCGAGTCATTGATTGCCTCAGCTGACCTCCATTCGCGACACTCACCACAGTGCTCGATTCTTGCATCCACAAGACCTTTGGTTGTCCCCACTGTTATCACTCCAAGAAACCCTTTGTGGTTGCAGACCAAAGGTGCTTGGTAACTTAAGAAATTATAAATAATGAAAGGTTGGATCAATGGGATAACAGAAAGTAACTAATGAGAAGACAACTCACAATGTAATCAAATGAAACAATGCTCTCCAAGATTGGTTAAACAGTAAAATAGCTTTCAGTGGGTGAAGAAAAGATTGTTCATAAACCAGTACGAAGTAGGGTCTAATAAACAACTAAGAAACTGGTTATCATGTCATGAGCCAAACAATGGGATGACAGCCATTCAAGACTTGACAACAAGATAACAGTGCAGAAAAAATGTGGAAAACTGACACCAAAATGGAAAGGAACCTGTGATCTGTATTAGAAAATGAGAGTCTTAGTACAATAGCCCAATGTGTATCCAGGACTGAACCCTTTCTTCTTCAAATGTTCCTGGCTT
>ML779925.1:0-27426 GCA_009831015.1 Picea engelmannii | reverse complement strand
ATCCTGTAGATAATATTACTCAATGTATTCTCTGAAACTCCTCCAATTTTCACTCCTTGAATCCTCCCCAAAAAGAGGTTATAGAAAGAATGGTAGACTTTATTCAATTCTGGTCTATTCAGGAGAGTAAACTTGCACAGAATTCCCCGCACTCAATAATTAACATCCAATTCTGAAACTAACACACAAGAAACTATAGTCCGTACTCTTTCCAATGAAATTTTTCCCACTTCATTTGGATTCTCTATGAATAAGTTATGACTATTTTACCCGGAACACCTGTTTATTGACTAGCTTCAGGACTAATCACAAACCCTATCTTCCACAGACTGTATCTCCATAATTATAGTGAATCAAGAGATGAACTTTTTACCAGAGGTACCTTGATATGTCTTCTCAATACCATAGCGATTTCACCATCTGAATTGTTCTAGAAAAAATGTTATAGAAAAAATGGTAAGATGACCTGAAAATAACATACCTTAGAACACATCACCAAAAGACTTCATCCTCCCTTGAAATCTGGCCTTCTTTACTTCTTATTTCTTCTGAAATTCAACTTGTATCAAATGAATGTATAATGATGTTTATTTATACCATTTATGTCACTTCCTTTTAACATTAGGGCCGACCTGACACTTTCTTATTTTTTAATTCTTTTCTTTAATTATCTTCAGGACCTACATGTACTTCCTTCTTCAATTCATTTTGTTATCTTCAAAAATTCATTTCTCCTCAACCATGAGGATCCACATGACGTGTCACATACCACTAGAAACAACATGAAGTATACTATCCATCCATGGGTGTTTTATCTTCATGTGCATTTTCCTTCATGTCCAAATACCTTCATCAATCTTGCGGTCCAAAACCCATGACTAGGGTTGACATCAATGACAACAACTAATCTTCCAACGGCATGTCCCATCAGAAAGTGTTCGGTTATCTGAATAAATGCTTGTGCTCCACCCCAGTGATTTCATTACCTAACCTACAACAACCCTTTGATATCGAGACATATTATTTAGACTATGTTGTGGGTGCATTCATCACTCAGCACAGCCACCCTGTGGCCTATCATAGTGAGACACTATCCTATGTCATATGTAAGTACCCTAATTATGACAAAAAAAAGTACTCCAATGTTAAAGCCTACCATTAGTGGAGGAATTACATTCTCGGAAATGAGACAGTCATCCACACTAATCATAAGTGATTGCAATTCATGTAAACACAAGGAAAATTGAAGAATGACCACCATCAGAAGTGGTCCACATATTTGCAGCAATTCCACCTCAACATCAATTATAAAACATGAAGTATCAACAGATTCATTGATTGCCTCAGCCAACCTCCAGTCGTGGCACTCACCACAGTGCTCAATTCTTGCGGCCATGAGATCTTCGGATGGCCCCACCTCTATGAGAAAAATCTTGACTTCCCTAACACCTACCATATGTTGACCGCAAACACATTTGTCACCAATTTCCATCTTCATGATGGGTTGTTATGCCATCTGGGCCATCTATGCATTCCATAAAGCGAGTGAGCGAATATGATTTGGGAATCCCACTATAGTTGGGTGGAAAGACACTTCAGGATGGAAAATACAGTGGAAGTCTTGCAGTGATATTTCTATTGGCCAAAACTTCGACATGATGTTAGAAAGTATATATGGTTCTGCACTACCTGCGTCATTTCCAAACCAACCATTAAGAAACAAGGCATGTACACTCCTCTGCCTACTCCTAAAAGGCCCTGGAAATCCATCTCAATGGACTACATGTCGATCCTTTCATCCACCAAGCAGGGAAACAACTGTGTTTTTGTGGTTTTTGATCACTTTTCCAAGATGGTGATTCTGGCCACCTGCAAGAAGAGCATAACAGTGGAGGCCACTTCCAATCTCTTCATTGAATGAGTGTGGGTACACTTTGGGATCCCACAAACCATTATCTCAGCTCAGGACAGCCAGTTCCTCGACACATTATGGTTGAGCCTCTGGTCACTGTTGGACACCAAGCTCACCAATTCCACTGCCTTCCACACCCATACGAATGGCCAAACCAAGGTCATCAATCGAATGATCGTGCAGATCATGCGCATGTACAATTTATGTTGGGTATGTGTTATATTGAAAAAAAAAATCCTCAGGAAATGTGTCGCATTTTTTCCTCGTTTTTCATGTTGCCTTGATTTTCATGTCCATTGTTGTGCAGTTTTTTGGCACATGGTTTTTGAGGATGGTTTTCTATTTCTGGTTAAGGAATTAGGGTTGTTGACTAATACAGGTCATTGGGTTAGGGTTTTGGATGCTATTAGCTCCTATATGTATATTTTATTGTAAACAATGTATCACTATGAATGAATATATAATATGTTGTTTTTCCCAGTTTGGGTTTCCAAGGGGAAAATATCTATGTAATGTTTGTATTTCCCATTGTATCTTTTATGTTCTTTTAATGAAAATATGTTTGCAGTAAATATTGTACAAGGTTAAAATCTACAATTCCAAGCACCCCCACACTTGGGATGAGAGTCTTCCCTATGTTCAGCACAGCTACAACAGATCCATACATATCTCAACCGGCCATAGCCCCTTTCAGATGGGATTGGGATTTCAACCATTGGGTTCCATGGATGTTGCACTACCCCTTGCGGCCACCCAAGCAGACTCATCGCATGCTCCAATGAGAGCTGAAAAATCCACCTAGTTCATTAAGTAGATCCAGCACATCTTCCAACAATTTCAAGATATTTTACATAAATCCAATGCCAAGTACAAACAATGCCATGATCAACACCCATTTCCACACCAGTTTCAGGTGGGTGAAAAATTTTGTTTGCACTGGCAGAAAGAACGCCTTACAGGGCCTCATCGAAAGCTTTGTCCACTCTATTATGGACCCTACACCATCACCAAGGCTATGTGTGACAATCCCTTTGAGCTCAACCTTCCCCCATTCCTTGGTTTTCACCCAATATTCAATGTGGACCTCCTTCGGCCTTATTTTCCACCATTATTAGACACCTCAGAGATAGCAGAACAATTGAAATCAATAGATCTCAACCCTGACTGCATGGAACAAGAATCCACTGGTCATATCGTGGACACACAGGTCAAGGGAGCTTGCTGGGAGAGGATCCAACTTTATCAGGTTCTCAAAGCAGGGCAGCTCCTGCACCAAGGCAAGTGGCTCACTCGGAGCCAAATTCAGCGAAAATTTCTTGATCTAATGGGGGCACTCAACACAATGGAGATCATTTCTTCCTAAGTGGGGAGGATTGATCCAGGAGGATCTAGGTGGCCACCCACCCTTTCCAACTAGCTCAAAAACGTTTTATGGCAACTTACTATTTTTAGCAGTTTTTCAATTCCTGAACTTTCGGGGCCATTTTGAGGGCTTAAACCTCAAATATAACAAAAAGGCTCTAATTGAGCCCCCTAAATCAAGCTCCTTGTCAATACCTTTCCAATGAGATATCATGTTCCTCAATTATAATAAAAGGCTCTAATTGAGCACCCTAAATCAATCTCATCGTCAATACCTTTCCAACGAGCTATCGTGCGCCCTAAACGGAGATTGTATGCAAAAGTTACGACCCAAGGAAGTTGATACACTAACTTACCCCAACGAGGCGCACATGACTTTTGGCACTTCATCTCCTAGGTTTAGGTTTTTGGATGTCTAAGGTTTTGGCGTTCATGTTTATTGTAAAAAGGCATTCAAAACCTCATTGTACTCATCTTCTTGTGAATGAGCATATCCGTCACATATCTTCTCAGAGATAAGTTGTCGCCATTCTAGCAAGCTTGTTTTCAGTCTGCATTTTACATTTTTCAGCATATTTCTTATTTAATAGAAGCCAAGTTTTATTGTATCTCTGTTATTCTTCATTGTGCATGTGTGTTAATATTATAAATCTATGGTTTCATTTCGTTTCGCTCATAAATCCGGATCAGTGGTATCAGAGCGGTTTGCTCCTTGTCATTTTTTTTAATGCATGTCCCCGACGTGGTCAGGGTATAGAGAGATGGGTATCGATCTTTTTTCTCTTGAGGACAACTACTCTAGCACTCCCAAGAAACTATCCAAATACAAAACTTGGGCTTTTAAGCCACATGTACAACAACTAAAAGGAAAAGAACCCTCTTAGGGTGACACATCATCAAAAATGTCCCCTTTCTCATAGCATCTAGCCTCCAAAGGCCCTTCAACGCTTGAGTTATGCCTTAAAAGATGCAACAGTCATCACCAAATCCCCAAGCACACAAGTCAGCCTTGAAATTACATTAACTTCAGACAAATGTACAGGTCGGCCTTGTGTAGTACTATCTTAGGTCGGCTCAGCAAATATCATTTCCAGGGGCTATATATACATGTACATATGTCAAATACTATCCATGAACCCAATCCTTCCTTTATCATCCTCCTCTGTAATTTCGATGTATTGTTTAGGGTGAATTTTCTGTAGCACTTACATTCTTTCACGGGTTGACATACCAACGCAAGCCTTAAGGATTCTGGAATTACAAGAAAGGTTGACCAAGAACCAGTCAACAAGGTATCACACCCATTTCCCAGACATCTATAGCGGGATATATTTGAAGCATACCTAAGTCACAAGTTTTAACCCTTCCATTGTTGACTCAAAATGTATTGTTGGCTTGGTGTTTCACAGGGTATTGCACCTGGTCATTTTATGAATAACATCAGAGTTGTAGCAAGACCAAAACCTGCTTGCTTATGCCTAGGACCATATGTAGTATTTGTATACACAAGATGGATTTGAAATCTATCACAGGATTAATTAGGAAATATGCTTACAATTTTGTTATTGGTATTTTCCCAAAATTCCTGAAAATATCTTGGTCTTAGTACTCTAATTATATCCAACTAGCGTACAAGTGGTTGGAGGATTTTGGTTACATATAATCAATTTTTTAAACAGTAGTGACAACAGCCACATCCCCTTTTCTATGTTGTTGGCTTCTCTAGTCCCAAGTTGTACATGGATCTGCACATATTTGTTACCAAAGGCTCCACAAATGCTTGCTATGAACTTCTCAACATGTTTATAGATGAATAATTTTAAGATGTTTGTTTAGAGATGCCAATAGTGTCATGCTTGTAGTTTCCATAATCTAATATAGTGCCTTTGATAGTCCCATATTCAGTTTATAATCCCCT
The DNA here is from genome assembly GCA_009831015.1 of Picea engelmannii. Classification (NCBI taxonomy): domain Eukaryota; kingdom Viridiplantae; phylum Streptophyta; class Pinopsida; order Pinales; family Pinaceae; genus Picea; species Picea engelmannii. The sequence goes on along the minus strand of ML779925.1, from coordinate 22,234 downwards.
TCTATGGGCATATACTTTCCTCCAAATTTCTTCGGCATTCTTATTTCCATGTCCTTCAAGAGACTCACAATACCCCACAAGTGTTACCTCCAATTTGCATGTCATTAAAAGCATAAATAATTATCTCCAATGTGAATTTTTGGTCTGTCATCTTTCTATAATCCCCAAATATATCATTTCTACTATAGGAAGAGTATTTCAGCATTCAATAATAGATATTGGCACCCAACAACTCTAAAAAACATCCATACCACAGGCTATGGATGAACTAGAACCACATCAATGATAAGGAACTTGATTTCGAACCAGCAGAGGAACTTGTCATAACTGGAACTGACATCCCACTTATTGACAGTTTTCCACAATGGCCTTCTTGACTCCCTTTCACATAGGTCATAGGTCCTTGTTGGGCACTCTTTTTTAAAAGCTTTGCTAGTAAGTCATTTTTGTCAGATTTTGCTCGACAAAATTTTTCTATTTCTTGAGGGCCCTTGCATATGAGAATTACAACCACCATGTACTTCTGATGTTGCTTTCAAGGATAACGAGGACCATGGGCTAGTTGACAACATATTTTGTAGCTTGTACTAACCTCGTGTACCCTTTAGACATCCCATTTTATTTTAACAAGCCTACAACTTCGATTTCTTTTAAAATCTCAAACAGGTATCCAACACAGTGGTTGATAACAGGTCTCATTTTTTCACAGGCCAGCACTGTCAATCCATGTATTGCATAGATCTACTCTTATCTTTGGAGCTAGTTTCCAATGAATATGTACTTCAATTTCATACTTCTTTAGAGTAATACCTTCATGTTTTTCTTCCGAGTTGAAAGTAAAAAACATGTAAGATGGAGGATTTGGGTATTTCGTTATCAAAATTCATTCCAAGATTTAATGCCCAAGAAAGAATAACCTTCTATGTTGGGGATCCTTTCACTTCCATCTCTCCACCACCCTCAAGTTTAAATACCCTCCATGAAGTATTGTGGGAGATCACCTCAATAAGAAGGGAGTGTACAATAGAGGGGAGGCTTTCTAAACTATCTGGTGGTACCATGATCTTGCCGTTAATGCATGCCTCAACAACCATCATCTGATTCATGGTCAATGCCCCCATTTTGTCACTGCAATTTGTTGTATCTGAATCCATAGTATCGCAGGAGGACAACCTTCATACCAAAGCCTTGATAACCATCATCTTCTTCATTGAATAAGATAAAGTCAAGGTGACAGCCAATGGAAGTCCTTATGGAACTGCAACAACAACAACAATGTTGACCGCAATTGCAAAGATTCTAACAATTCCAGTAATTGCATCTCCAAATTTGGTATTTCCTGCTTGAAATATGGGTTTTTCCATTGGAGTCTTTTGTATGTCTATTAAAGAATCTAATCAAGAGGTTAGCAAAGACTACAACTGCAACTGTAAGTCTAGCCTTAACAATAAAAGTCACAACACCATTGAGGCAGATATGTAAGGGAGTTTCTTTCCCATTATCCTCTTATATGCTAGCCATCGATACACTCCACTCAGTATTTAATCTCACATCAATTACTAGCATGGTCCCATAGCCATCTGCGACCTTACAACCCGACAACATAAAGGGGTTTTTTCTTATTTTTATCAACATAGTTGCTCTCCCCGGTCATACTAGATTTTTCAATTGACAGGGAATGTCCAGTAATAAGAATGCCATTTTGCAGGTACCTGGTCACCAGTATTCAGGGGTACAACATTACCAAAAACAATATTGAACATGGAAACATTAAGTCTTCTTCCACCCTTACCTTAAGTTGAATGTTTTTCTTCTCTTCACTCAGATGTTTTTTGAAATGGAGAGATTTCATGTAATTGTTGATTGTTGTACAAGAAAATAAAAAGATCACAACAAAAAGTATACTTGCACCATCAAACCATCCTTCTGTAATACCCACATAATCCTCAGGTCCATCATCATCATCTTGGTCATAATAAGATACATTTGCATAGATGGTGGATAACATGCCCCCATTTGGATGTGTCTTGTTTCTTAGGATGGATGCAAAGGCAAGGAATGACATGGCATGGAATGGCAAGGCAAGGCATGGAAAGGCAATGCATGGCATGGCATGGCCTGGTAAGGCAAGGCAAGGAAATGCAAGTCATGGCATGGAAAGGCATGCAAAGGCATGCAAAGGCAAGGCATGGCATGGCAAGGCAAGGCAGGACATGGAATGACAAGGCATGACATGGCATGGCATGGCAAGGCAAGGAAAGGAAATACACCTTGACACCTTTTATTACATTTATGTCATAATTTTCAGCCCTTTAGGGCTTGATGTATTGAATTTTTTCTTTGGAAAGATTGACATTTGGATGTGGTCTATTTGAATAAGCATCGAGAGCATCTTCATAATTACCTATAAACTAGTTAATTCTCAAAGGACCTTTGAAGCATATTACAGTGCCTAAATGTCCTAGAAAAATATTCATTTGTGAAATATAAGAGAAGAAGATATATAGACCAGTTAACTATCAAAGTATTTTATAGGCAAACATAATCATATATAGCACAAAATGGAGATGGTTGTCACTTACGATTATGTAATAGAATTTACAGTTGATAGTTAAAATGTATAACAATTTTTTTTATGATATTTACTAACGTTTATTGGAATTGTTGCATGTTTTACATCATTGGAATGACATCTTCTTTGTAACTTATTTGAAATTTTATTATTGTATGTGCACTTTGATATGATGTAATGTGATTATTGTTTCATTTCATATGTTGTAATATCATATATATAACATAGATATTAATTATTGCATGAAATAAATAATAAATTTTCATTCTAAATGTTTTTTTTGCAGAACAAGGATCTTCCAGAAGATCCGGATGATTCTCATCAAATAGATCCAGATCACGTTGGGTCCGATGCTAAGATGGAAAATGATTCTCATGATGACACAGATACAGATGACAGCGAGGATGATGTCGATGCAAATGACGATGATGATGATCATGATCACGATGGTGATGATGATGATGAGGAAGTTGTTGGTAGCAACCAGTGACATTCATGATCATATAGACTGAATCATGGATCATTTTTTATATATTTTTATAATGCCTATTTTCATGGTTACTATCATATGTATCATTTTCACAGCCACCCATACCATATTATTGAGTTGTATCATTTTGACATGTATCATTTTGACTTATATCATTTGGACATGACATATCATAATGACTTTTATCATTTTGTCTTACATAATTTTTCATTTTTAACTATATCATTTGTACATGGTGTATCATTTTGACTTATGTCGACTATTGGACATGTATCATTTTCACATGTTATTGGTCTATAGAAATATTTGACTTTCACTTGTTTTAGTTATATATGATGATGATATCATCAGTATTGACTTGTCAATTTTTATATATTGAAAGTGGTTGATGATGTTTGGATGCATATTTATTACGTATGATGGTTTTGATTTACTGCTCATGATGGATGTTGTCAAATTCACTTAAATTATAGATATTTGACTCACTTGTTTTAATTATAGATGATGATCATGTTATAATAATTATCTTGTTATTTTGTATATACTAGATGTTGTAGATTCTATTTTGATGAAGATTTAATAAGTATAATGATGTTGTTAATTTGTATGGATGTTTGTTTCCCCAAAAATTGTTTATAAATGTTATCCTATAAAATATTTCAAATGCATTTATATGACTTATTATATAATCGTATAAGTTATTTAAGAGACATTATATATTTAACTAACTAAATTGAAATAAAAAATATTAAATTAATAACTGTAAGAAAAACAAAAAGCATTTTTGGAAACAAAAAAGGAAGCAACAATGGCTCAAAAAAATTGGAAGCCACACCAGAAGAAAAACAAGAAGCAAAACTAGACGTAAAACTAGAAACCAAACTGGAAGCAAAATTGGAAGCCATATCAGAAGAAAAATTGGACGTAAAACTGGAAGCCAACCTAGAAGAAAAATTGGATGGAATATCAAAAGAAAAAACGGAAGCAACATCTGGCGCTATTTTCGACACTCTTCCTGGTGCTATTTTCCCGATGCTAATTCTGGCGCTAAATCTGGAGCAATTATAAATAGTCCAGATTGCACCTAGTTTTGCGCCAGAAAAGGTGTCAAATTCGTGAACTAAAATATACACTAAATTCCGACGCTATTTTAGGCGTTAATTTCATGTTCTGTTGTAGTGTAGATAGTTAATGTATTGAATACAACTCACCTATATTTCACATACTTCAATCTCTTCTTGTCCTCAGTGTTGGAAATATAACTATATTTATTTCATTCATTTACTTTATATTTTGAGTATAGTTTGGCATGCACAAGTCATATATATTATAGATTGAAACATCTATCATACCTCACCTTACAATGCCTAATACCGAGAATCTTAAATAGCTTCTTCAAGTGACATGTCGTTTCAAATGTTTTCCAAGATACAACTTTAAACATTCTTAGTTTTACCAATTGGTTTCAAAAAGGAAGCAAGAAAATCTTTAAAGTGAAATGGAGTTGGACTCACAATCCAACATATTGCAAGGATAGTCAATGCTAGATTGTTTAACAAACTACAATTTGGTTGAAAATGAACTACTTGAATCCTTGGTAGTTTTCTTTTGATCCTCCTATATAATATGTGCAAAGTGGTGTCCAAAATGACAACCCAATTAGATGCATCAATTATGATGTTAACAATAGATATATTTAGTAATAAATATAAGGATTGCAAAAACTTTGAGCCAAGATAAGGAATACAAAAGAGAAATATGTGTTAGAAGTTAGGATGTTTTAGAAAACTACTCGGAAAGCACTAATTTTATGGGTAAATGATTAATAATGTGATAAGTGACTTGTTAATCAAACCCAACCTCTCAAATGCCACTACATGATTTTGATCTATGGAACAACTCTATAAAATAACACACCTCATGTGTATATTATGTATATTGTAAATATGTTCTAGTCATCTCATCGTATTCAAAACATAGAAACACTAGATTTAAGCTTATCTAGAAATCTATTTCACTATGTTTTTCAATTCTCAAGACAACATATGTGTCATCAAATTTCTATTTAACTATTATTTTTTATTCTCAAGACAACATATGTGTCATCAATTGATCTCTTTGAATGCTCAATGTGCCAACTAAAACACATGCATTTTGATGTCCAACAAGTTAACTACTAGGTATGGAAAGTAATCCAATAACATATCATAGTAGAGCATAATGAATGTAGATTGTACCCCTAAGTTATACCATACACAGAGTGTGAGAGATTACTTCTTACATATATATATATATATTGATTCACTGAGAAATAACAATACTTAGAACAATGTTGCTATAATTATAGCATGTAATTATGTAGTATAATTGTGATAGTGCATTCTACACTAGAAATAATACTAGCATATTATAACACAAACAAAATAGGCACATTTTTCACTATAGTCGTTAAACACTTCTAAAATGTTGTGAAACGAATCTCGTATTTGCAAACAATCAATTTTAATCCACCAAAAATGAAGATACTCTAACTTGGTTAGCTAAAAAAATGCATACCGTGAAATAATATATACAATAGAGTACAAACATCGTGGATGGCTTAGTTTTCTATTGGAAGATCTAATTCACTTGCATTTGGCATATGCTACCCTATTCAAATTTAATATGCAACCTACCTTGTTCCTTATTTTAATACATTCCATAGTTATGGGAGTAGGATAGGGGGTGAAATTGCATGCTAGGTCGTAGGTAGCTCTAGGCTTGAATCCTAAGGAAGAGGTATCATTCCATGAACCATTCAAAGAAAAAAAAAGAAAGTGATGGGCACTCTATTATGTCGACATGGGGAACTATCACTTTTTGTAAAACATCCATTAAACTCAACCTATTGTAATTGCATTTGTAATTGGATCATAGAACTCATGTTAGATTAAGAAAAGGGCATAATCTACTTTACATAACTCAACAAAAGTGGATGGTGTAAAACCAATAGTAACATCATGCTTCCTTAAGCACTGGTTAGTCTAGCATCTCCTATTTTGAGGTTTATTTTGACCTACCTCTATTTTCCCTTTCTGTGTACTTCCATGAATAGCACAACACTCCTTCCATTAGAATCATAAGTGGAAAGCATAACTCATCATATATAGCATTAGCATCATAACTATTCAAAGGATGGGTGTTCGTATGATTGGTTAGAAGAGGTCTCGTACAAAGTACCTAATGTCGATTGTAAGGGGACTTGCCTTTAACTAGAAGGTGTCCACCAGGGGAAAAATCACTTATATATTAGTAAAGAAAGGCCTAAACCTAATAAATCATAGTGAACTAGTGGTAGGAATAGACAGAAGAGATGGAAACCAAAAATGAGTTATGTAAAGAAATTGAATCGAACTAGGTATTGCCTTCACATTTGTATTGGTCTTGATTTTATGGACTCGGCAAGATGCTAATATTTATAAGGGAATACAGTTGCTAACGCTTAGTGCACTGAGCCTTAACCTAAAGTTAGCGAAGGGCCTAGTAATGGCTAAATCATAAAGAAAGCTAGTTTTGAGGGGACTAACCTCGATCATTTGCTTGATCTCCCTATATATTTTCCATATGTAACAAATGTTGGTGCTAAATACACATGTGTTTAACATGGCATTGTTTCTCAATTGACATTCAAACAAGAACTGTAGGTTTTCATTCAACACGTAGATGTAGGTTTGCATAAATCGCTTAACATTGGGCCCATGCATGAATTCAACACATCAAGTAAGTCTGCATCATCCATTTTCCAAATATCACACATGTGTGAATTCATGGGTAACACATGGATGAGATGTTGCACATTTGTCATGCATCGATGGCCTCTGGAAGCAACACACTCAACAACAATCTAGGAAAACCATATATTATAATCATAAAACTATGGGAAACCATTGAACAACTAGGGAACCAAAGGAAACTACAATGTTCAAACCCTGTTGCTTTCCCCATATGTGTTTCTCATTGATTACCATCCCTAGAACAACCATTTCCTAAACAATCTAATTTCTATTTATTATTTATAGGTCGGGTGATTGATAAACAATATCAATTATGATCCCATGACAAGTGGATTTTGTAAGCTTGAATGGAATCCCAAGTTCTTATTAATAAATTGAGTCTCATCTCAAACCTCTACTGGATTATGTCCATCATATATATCCACCCTACCAGCAAACACCCTCATCGGGGTAGCTCGAGCCTTTTTATTTGAATTGTTAGCTAAGCATTCACAACCGTGAGACCAACTAGATTTGTGTACCATGGGCCAATTGATGATGTATTCATTGAGGGTATTCACCATAGTGGAATTGTTCTTAATCTTCCATCTCTTCTTCCTACAACCAATTTGCAAGGTAAAGTTATATAAGAGGCCCTTAAAGCACATTCCTTGCTATTTAAAGAAAATTAAGGTGGCGGTTTGAAGTTCAGTTAAATACACAATAAGTCCCAACTAAATTGAATCATAGTATGAGCTTCCTCGATTAGTCCAACCTCAACCTGATCATCCCATCGCTTCATGGAGGAATTTTTCGAAAATGCTTGATTCAAGCGACTAGTCTATGGATTCAAACTTGTGGAGAGTTGTGTAATCTCTCTCTTTGAATGAAGAACAAGAGGAAATATTGATACTTTTGATGTTTTTTGTTTTCACTTGGACATCGTCAAAGGTGGAATAAGGGGCACCACATAGCAGCATAAGCAAAATGTGATTTTTACCGTAGTTCCTACTAAAGGTTTTCTAGAATGGTGAAGAAGTACACAACCAAAGGATGAACCATATTGAAGTGGAGTGGAACAATAGAAAGCAAATGAATCTTCATCTGGATATCTTGCATTCTCTCATTCCTAAATCCTATATTCAAAGAGTAAGTTTTTAGTCCTGCCATGCTATAGAGAATTATCATGAATAGTGTTTTATACTCCACCAGATAAGATATATAGAGGAGATGATAATCAAAGAAACCATTTGTAGTGTCTAGAAGATGTTTCTCTATGGGAAACAATTTGTGACATCCCATGTTTGTCCAAGTCAATGGTTTGTAAATAGGATCATAGAAAATTGAGAAACTATGATATGTTGTTGTTCCCTTGCTTCTACTTAAATTGAAAAGAACCACCATGGATAGGAGTGGAAACAACCATTATAGAAAGAGTAAACAATAGGTCAATGGAGCATTGATAGTTGCCACCACCACCAGTAGAAGGAGGGAGTTGGGTTGCTAAATCATGACCCAAAGAAGAGCACTGGCATGGCTCAAACTAATATTGGATATGTTTCTATCGGTATTGTTATTGATTTTGTAGGATTCCCTATAGCTACATTTGCTTTGTAGAGCACAATTCAAAAAACAAAATAGAAGGATAAGATGGAAAAGTGACCAGCATGGCTATGGAGAATGACAATGAAGCGGTTGGCCAAAGCGATTAGGAAATGTAGCAAAGTTTGAATGCATCATGTCATTCTCTAAATCAATTAATTACTTTGCTTGATCTAAGAACCATGTCCAACAACATGTGTTAATACCCTATGTTAGAGAATTAAGTGCACCTAATTTTTTACCAATGTTAAATTTTGTTTTTTCATATTTTTAAAATCCATTTTGAAGAACTAACAAATAATCTAAAAATAATGTCATCAACTAAGGGTATTTAGTCTCATCACTATCCATAAAACCAATAAAAAAACAATATTATATATTTATAAAATTAATAAAAAAACATTTGAAATTTTAGGAAAACAATTCATAAAATATTAATGAAATATGCAAACACTATACAAAATTAAATTATTTTGACTTTACACCAAAAACTATAATCTCTAACAAATTAGAGACTAATAAAAAAAACTATTTTTTAGATATATTATAAAATAATTATATAAACACAATATAATCACATTAACATAATATTTATAATAAAATTTAAAAAATTGAAATGTGTGTAATTTTAATAATAATTTAAGAATTAATATAATATTTACAATAATGATGAAAAATTTAAATATTTTATAAAAGATTTTAAAATTTAGATTAAATGATTAGATTACTATCAAATAAACTAACTATGAGGTTGTTGGTATTTTTTTATTGAAATTAAATTTTGACTTAATAAGTTAACAGACTTTGATATAAAAAAACATATTTAAACTGTGGATATTATTTAGCAGATTATTGATATTTTTATTGAAATTAAATTTTGACTTAATAAGTGAACAAACTTTGATATAAAAACATATTTAAACTGTGAATATTATTTAGATTAAAATTACCTTTTATTTTTACAACATCATGATTAATAAAAATAAAAATCATTAACTTAAACCTAATAAATTACTAAAAGTTACATAAAATTATTCCTATGAAACCCAGACTTGTATAATGAAGTGTCATCTTGAAACTAGGAACTGAATCACTGATTGGTTTAACTCTGTATCTTTTACTGATCTTAATTTTTGTTTTAAAAAAACAAAATGTGTTTCCTTTACTCTTCAGATCAAAAGGTTAAGCACAGAACGGAATTTATTTATTATGTAAATTAATTACCATTCCGATCTCTTCTTCCTCGGTTGACTCATGAAGATCATTTGCAACGTAGATTGTCTACAAAATGCAGTCGCTATTTCTCTTCTCCTCCACAGGCGATTCAACAGGTCATTTGCAACGAATTTCCCCCTCGGTGAAGCGAAGCACCCGCTATGTGGCTCCATGGAGCGTTTCCGTATTTACAGTAATTCGCTTGCATACTTCTTCCACAACCCTCTAACTTACAGGGTCCGCGCTCACAGCTTCAATATTGCCAACGATGCCTACACCAATTACCTGTGCACCGGACTATCTCTGCCACATGTCTTCTGGCCTGTGCCGTAGGATCCGTGCCATTGTAGCAGTCGGATTTATATCATGTGGAGCATGTATTATCCGTACCATTTTTGTCGTACGGTATGTTAATCAAGTCGTTTGATTGTTCACACATGTTCCATTTCTATGCGTCAGATTCGGATGTTCGATGGGTGTCACGTGGCTCGTTTCCATGCGTTAGATATGGCCGTCCGATGAGAGTCACGTAACCCATTTCTATGCATTGGATCTGGTCGTTTGATGGAAGCCATGTGTCTATTTTCTGTTCGTTGGATCTAGCCGTCCAATGGGCAGCTGTGTCTCATAGCCATGCGTCGGATCTGACCGTTCGATGGTTGCCACGTGTCCCGTTTCTGTGCATCGGATTTGGTTGTCCGATGAATTCCACATGGCTCATTTTCATGTGTCTGATGAATGCCACGTGGCTCATTTCCATGCGTCAGATCTGGTCGTTCAATCGCAGCCACGTGGTTCATTTCCATGCGTCGGATCCGACCGTCCGTTCGCTGCCACGTGGTTGGTTTAAGTGAGTCAGATCTGATGGTCAGGTGGCTTCCACGTGGCTCGTTTTGGTGCATCGGATCTCTGCCACGTGGCTCATTTTCGAGCGTCGTCTGGCCGTCGGATTTCTGCCACATGTCTTGTTTCCATGCATCAGATCTGACCATCCGATTACCGCCACGTGGCTCGTTTCTGTGAATCGGATCTGATACATAGCAAAACCATCAGCAAAAGGCGTACATAGGGGCCAATATTTCTTGGAGATCTAAAATTCTTATTGCTCAATTAAGGACTAATTCTCATCAACTCCGTTGTGAAACAGGGCTCCGTTGTGAAACAGGGCGCTGGAAAAAACCAAAAGAAAAGTGGGAAGAAAGAGTATGTATTTTGTGCTCATCCGGAAAAGTGGAAACAGAAAAACATTTCATTTTAGAATGTGAGGCCCTCAAAGACAGCAGGAAAAATTATGCAGGTATTCTGGCAGCTAGTTCTTGGGATAATCTATTCAGCAAAGAGTTTGTTGAGACGCTGGCAGTGATTATTGTAAAACTTCACAGGAAAAGGGCCGAATACAAAAGCCAGATGGAAAAACAATCTGTCCCATAGGCTATTTTTAGCCTCGTGGATGTTAAAAATTAATTCTTTCTTTCTTTCTTTCTTTCTTTCTTTCTTTCTTTCTTTCTTTCTTTCTCTGGTCGGTGCCATGTGGCTCATTCCCATGCATCAGATCAGGCCAAGCAATCGGTGCCACGTGGCTCTTCTTCGCACGTCAGATCTGGCCAAGCTCTGTGCCACGTGGCTCGCCTTCGCACGTCGGATCTGGCCAAGCTTGGCGGTCCGGGATTATACATGTCACTATATTGATTGTCAATGTGGGATATATAGCCACTTTATTGCTGCATAGAAATTTACGGTGTTTATGTGTAATCTGGTGTGAATGCAGGCTGTGTGCAAGGAGCCGAAAGCCCTACGAATTTCGACCATGTAATACGAAGAAAAGTCTCTCGGACAAATGCGTCTCCAAAATTGGTGGCTTGGCTTGAAGGTATTTACGCTCAGATGGTACCGGCGTTGTTCTGAGTTGGACGCTCTAATTGGAGTGATAACCAGTGAAAATGTATGTATAAATCTCCAGTGTTATTATATTTGGTGTTTACTCTAGCACGTGGAATTTAGCAAACCGTCTATTATAGATCGGAATGGCCAGCGCAATGCAGACCATGTGTGGCCAAGCAGTAGCTCTTCCCTCTTATCAGTAGCAGTAGTTCTATTGATATTTATAATGCAATAAAATATTATTATGTATTATATTATGTTAAGATATTATTTAATTGATATTTTTGTATGTTAAAATTCACTAAAATTCTCTGTTGTGTTGATCTTCCAACGAAGATTTCAGTTCAAAAATATGCACATAATGAATAAAATATGCCTTGGGCAATTTCGAGTCTTGGATCCTATTATAAATGGAGTAATTGGTAACAACCACTTCTTATGCAATATAGTGTTCAATTCAGAAACTAATGCATGAAGTGAGGCAAATTATATCTCGGTTACGGCTGTAAAATTAAATTCAATATAGGAAAACTCCAAAATTGATCGTTGGTCTGATCGTTAGCATCATTGTTGTAGAGGACGGTTGTGATAGCAAAAAGCTTTGATCCAAAAGAATAAGAACGACCTATTGGACCTTTCCCAACTAATATAATGTCTTCTAAACTATATAGATAGTTTCATATAGTTTCAATGTTAGACTTCCATGGAAGCCCAAGAATATAATATCTTTATTGATAAGATGGGTTTGCATCTGAGTTTTGAGAATTGTGATTGATCCTAGCAAGCAAAGATTCCAACACAGGTTGAAAAGCAAGAACCTCATTGTCTCACTCTTTTGAATTGATACAATGTTGCATTGTCTCACTCTTTTGAATTGATACAATGTTGCAACATATTGACGAAATAGAACATAGTCAAACTTGATACTAAAAATGTAGTTTATTGTGTACATAGAAAATTAGTTCCACTTTCATTCTTTCCCATAATATATCATGGACAAAGACCACATTTAGTAGGATGATTAAACCTAGTTTATTAGAGAATGAAAAGGTAATTTACCATAAAATGTTTTACTTCTGCAACAAATAGATTTTTATATCACATTCTTGCATATGACTTGAAAATGTATTGTTGTTTTAAAAAATATAAAGGGAAGCCAATGGGCCATTTGTTCACTATTGAGATAAATGGAGATTCATTTCATCTACTAGGTTACATTCTTGCTAACATTCTTCCTTGCTTGAATGGCACGAGTTTTAGGAGGACAAGTCTTAATCCAAAAAAAAAAAAAAATGGTCAAATAGATACCCTTGGATATGGTAAAGGTTTTATGATCTTTATGAATATTGTACAAAAAAGAGATACCCATCAAATTGCAAGGTGTAGGAGAGAAAGAGAGATATAATGAAAAAAAATTATAAACAAGAAGAAGCCAAAATACTTTATATGGAACTCCGAAAAGAATCATTTTATGTGATATCTTTTCACATGTTTCATAAAATTGATTTATAAATATTATATAACTAATTGATTGGATATATTAAGGTTAATGTCAAGGGTAATGACTAAATGAGTCCATTGTAAGGAAGGGAAGCTTGTACAAGTGGCCACCAAAGTTTTCAAAGATGTCAATGGGTACGGGTAGGTATAAAAATGCCATGATGATCGATGGATCTCAACCCCAAGAGAAGGATCATAAATGGGTTGTTCCTCCTCTCTTAGAAAATGGGTACGAGTTAGATTGATGTGTGGGGTGGTAGGATGGAAGAATTATGGAAATCACAAGTGGATACGCTAATGAGAATAAAGATAAATGAATGGATTCAATTTTAAGATTCATTTTGTGGCTCACTTTGAACTCCTTACAGTCTACTTAGAGACATTGTTTGTTTTAGTTTCTCTAGGTTCCTAACTTTTTCTATAGGGCTTGGTCTCAATACACATAAGAACATACCTAGCATATTTAACTTCCACCTTTTAAAGGTGAAAGAATCCCACCTGCCATGTATCCACCTAGGTGGGAATACTAGCTCTACACACAGGATGTTTGTTCACTCTCAATTGCCAAGGTACTAGACTCACCTTTGTTTTCAACTTGTTATTTCTGCCATTTTTCAACCTTTATTAACCTATGTTCTCAGCCTACGCTCCTTGTGGAACTTGTGTTGGGATGCATTTTTGTCCCTATTTTTTATCTTGTGTCTTTTGGTTTATTTCCTAGTACTTAATCAGCATGGGTAGAAATGCCAAGAATAATTGCAACATGAACCAGGAGTTCCCTTCAAAACCCTCCTTGGGGGACAAAGGAAGAGGCATTATGGAGGAAGGGAGAAGTGGGAGGAGGTCATTGACTGCTACAATATGTAGACTAAGGCCTCACTGAAGTTGATTGAATAATGATTGAATGTTGTAAAGAGGATGAGGTCTAAAAGGAGTCCTTAGAGTAATGTTGATGTTCAAACCTCTTTAGAACCTAGGAATACCAAGGTATATGTTGATCTAGATTGGATAATTGTATAATTTTTCATCTATCTCGATACTTTATGGGTGGAAAAAATTGGAGAAATCAGCTTGCAGGCCATTTTAGTGGCAGGACCTAGTTTGGAAAATTGGGGTCTAGAACCTTTTGGAGCCATTTTGAGGCATTGACCATAATTTTTGGGGGTTAAAATGTCTAGACATTACGCTCACACCCTTGGTGTTGATCTACACACTAATACCTTTCCAATGGTGCAAAACTCACCTCAATCGACGCTCATATGTGAAAGTTATGCCTCCAACAAGTTGACCTACCTTGTTGATCACCATGGTATGAGTGGATGCCATGTCAATGTCCCCCATTAATTACACATGTGGGGCTAACCATGTGTGTAATTTCAATAAGATTCTATAAGTTCCAAACCTTATCACTAATTGAGGGTAGAGGATGAGAAAACCCTAACCCTAGATGAAGTGTATGTGCTTGTTCACGAAGCTGACATTCATGGAGTTCAAATTTCACAGTCAATAATATACACACTTGTGGTCGCCCTAGTACTTCCAAACCCTTGTACATTGTGCATTTTATCTCCATATTTTGTTCTAACATTTATATATGTCAACACAATCATGAGTTGAAGAAGATATTTATACCATGCAACCTAAAAAATGTGTTGAGACACTACAATGTTCCTTCTATTGACCCTTGAGGGATTTTCAGGGTGAGTATTGAATCATCAAAAAAATCACAATGAAGTAATTGCCTACCACCTAGCAGCAAAATTCCCTTAATCCACCCCTCTAGTCAATTTGCATCCAACAAATGGCTAAGCAAATTTGTTACAAGATAAATTGATAAACATGTATGGCGGGGCAACTTGTCAAATTGATATCTGAAGTGGGATCACTTTCAAGAGAATTATTCACATAAATGGTGGTCATCACATTAGAATTTTTTTTCCTATCACGTCTAGTGGAAAAACTTTCAAACCTGATCCTTATCATCATATCCCAAATGAAATCCCATTATATCCTGTCATGAGCTTTATCAAAGTCATTTTCAGGAAGAGTGCATTGTGCCTAGTATATACTTTCCCATGTCATTATTAGATTGTATGTAATGAATCTTCCTTTCAAGAATCTTGTCTTTTTTGTTGGATGATATTGGTTGCATTGTTTTCTAAGAATGGAAATTCTCTCTTCTCATGAGTGTGCTATGATTTTTTTGTCTATATCTACTTTTCAAGTCATGTGCATAAACATTCTTTCATTTTACCTTGTTTTATTGGCATTACTCTAAACATCCAACCTTGGGTGAAATTCATGTTGAACATGCACATGATTACCAGTCAAAATATAATTGCCCAAATTCCTCTTCCCTTTACTTATGTGACATGGATATTAAATAAATTGAGAGAGGTGCACTTGAAGCATATTTACTTAATAGAAAAGATGGTTTAACTAATCATAGATGATTTTTTGATTTGCAAGTTAGATTGATTTCGTGAGTTTGGCTTGCAAATCTCACAAGTTACACTAAATTGTCTGACTATAAAAGAGAGAGAGAGGGAGAGTGAAAC
Source organism: Picea engelmannii (assembly GCA_009831015.1). NCBI lineage: Eukaryota > Viridiplantae > Streptophyta > Pinopsida > Pinales > Pinaceae > Picea > Picea engelmannii. The sequence continues at coordinate 6,664 of ML779925.1, read as the reverse complement.
AACTTATTGTGCTTTTTTTCTTACCAGAATTCATAGTAGACCATTAGCAAATCTATCAACTATCCAACATCCATAGCATTTTATAGTATGTACTATTTTCTATATACTTTGAAACAAGTTATTATTGAGAAGTTGCATTATATGGGATGAGTTTTTCTAGAGTCCAAGCCAACTCTTACGCTTCAACCTAATTGAGTCATTCTCTGAGTTAAATTTGGTAATTTTGTAGGAACAAAAAATATTATGGAAAATTATTTTTAATCCTTCTCGGGTTCAGTTCCAAAACCTTGTATAGTATGACATTTCTTAGATTTGATTCAAAAACATACATTTTCAATTCAATCGGAGTTGAAGTAAAACGAGCTTCGTATAAACAATTTTATCCATTTGCAAATGCAAGGAAAGGCAACTATAGATGATAAAGGAGTTATAAAACAAATTTTACATAGATAATTTTATTTTTAGTAGAAATCTGTTATCCTTAACTGTAAGAAAAATGATAAATCGATCAATCTATTAGAAGCAACACTTACCTAGGTATATGTTAAAAAACACAAATAGGGCCTAAAGTAGCATAGTAAGATAAATTTAATTCAAATATGTTAGACAAGGAAAATTAGACCCAATTAACGTAATATAGAAAAACAAGCATTTATCCAGTCAAACTTTCTTCGTATTGAATATATACACATTCAATCGAATATATGCATACAGAGAAGTGAATTTCTAACTATCGTCCATGGAAATGAGCTCACAAAAACATATTGGAGCTTGTCATTAAGGCTTGCACATCCTTTTTGAGATAGTATTATTCGTGTGCCAGTGAACATCTTCAAGTTTAATTTCTTCCAAGGATCTCTTTTATGAACACAAAGGCACCTCATTGCATGAAATTGTTAAGGATCAATCTATGCACTTGCACATAAGCCATGCCACATGATCAATTAAAAATCTTCATGACTTTATTTATCTTAAACTAGGTCATAGATAACACTTTCGTAGTGGTATCAAAGATGGAATTGTATTCTATGAAATTCATAAGAGTCTCACGGTTTAGATGAATGGAATAAGCGATCGTGTCTATCATAAGACTATGGTAGTAGGATAGCATTGCATAAATACACACCAAAAATATGGATAGTAAAAAGCATGCATGAAAATCAAAAGGCACAAAGGTTGATTAATAATTAAATATATAGATTTGTTTAATATTTCCTTGTCATTGGGAAGATAACGACCAGATCAATATTGGCAGATGAAGAAAATGTATTTTGTTTCAAATCACCATGTAAATGTTTCCAATACTTGTGAATTGTATTACTTTGCACTTTCTCACACGTCACACATTCAATGTGATTCCTAAGTTGCACATGCATATCTAAAATGAGAACTAGAGGCAGATTGGGGTAGTTCTACTAACATATTGTGTACCTACAACATTTTCAAGTGAGTTTTAAACAAATTCTCATTAACCCATATGTGCTAATTTGTCACAACTAAGACGTCCCAACAATTCACTCTCATGTCTACCATTGTCAAACTGTTTCAGTGGAAGGCATGATATTACTGCCCTGTGTAGCATTGTTATATGAGTGAAATCAACAACACTAAGCAACTTGTGTATTCATTTCTAGGTTGAAATTCTTAAATTTAGACCAATATTCTCTAATCACTTTTTGTACTTTGTATGGCCCTGAATATTCAATAGTCTTACACATCAAGTGTTATATTTTCTCTAAGCACACTTTTGTTAACATTTTCTTTAGCAAGTACATGTTTTGTGCATTCCAAGATAAAATTATACCCTTGTGTCAATGGTGTATTTTCGGATTGGTGAAAGAGGGGTGTTATTATTTCCCCCATTAGAGTTCAAGTCTATCGAATGGAATGTTCATGCTCATTCTTGTATCTGTGTTGGTACTTGTAAAAATAAAGTGGAGCCAAGTGCAAGTCCTAGGCAATTTTCATGGAATAGACATCGCCTACTCGTGGCCACTTAGTTGAAGGGTGATTTCCATAGAGTGGTGAGACATTTCTTCCCATTTAATATCTCATGTAGAATAGTCATTGTTTTCTCATGTCGATTAGAAGCATTCAATCAAAACAAAAAATTTACATTTGTTCACTTGAACTCCTATTTTCTTAGTGTTTGCATACCTCAAGTAATGTAATAGAACCCTCAACGAATTGGGAATCCATTGAAAGCATTGAGTTGGAAAACCATATTTCATAACATGGAAAATCCTTTTGATTAAATCATATTAGATTACTAGAGATGGCATCGTCCATTAACCACAATTGAATCTCAAACTCAAAAATGATACCAACCCACACATGATGGATTATGTTTATAACCAATCTAGGCTGGAAATAATTTATAGTGATTGGTCCCTTTGTTGCAAAATCTATCCCTTTCATTGCTTTGCATATCAAGGGAGAAGTCACGACAGTCTAGTCAAATGACCATCAAATTTATTTTTCCAAATGGAAACGATGAATGAACACTTCAATTCATTGTCAATACTTGTTTTGCTACAACACAATGCATGGAGACTTAGCGTATCATAGATCAAGTTCTTTGCATTGACGAGGCTAATTTATCCCTGGCATGCTATAAAAATTCCCTGAAACATTTTTGAAATTTTCAATTTGGTTAGAGATAGCATAATTTTCTTAATAATGTTTTTACTATTATTTATATTTTAATAATATAAAAAAATTTAATAATAATATCACACAACTATGAATATTTTTTTAAATAATTTAACTTCATCTTAAAAATTGTAAGTTTAATTACTATGTAATTTTTTTTATTGAATGTTGGGAAATCAATAAACATGAATATTGTAAAAGTATTTTTGATGGTTAGATTTGAGGTTGGGTACATTGTTTTGTCTATATTGTTGCTAGGATGAATGGGATTCTCTTATAGTTGTATTTCAAAAGTTTTATTTTAGTCGTTTCAAATAGTTTTGGGTTTGGTGTTTCAAGTTTAACTAGGAACATGAATTTTATCCACTTTACTTTTCAAAACTAATAACTAATGGTGGATTTCTTGATATACATGTATAGAAAAACCAATATCATCTAATAATATTTTGTAAAAATTATATGCAACATTCATAACTAAAACTTGATCTAAAAACTTGAAATAGACAAAAATAAACTCTTCATGTAATAAATGAAACAATTGATTAGATCAAAAAGTAGATTGGAAAACTCAAATCTACGAGAGTGTAACCATCATCACCACTTCCTAAAATGCATCATACAAAATCTTTAAATATCTAACCAATTTTATGTATTATGTTATTTATGACTTTGGCATTTGGATGTGGTCATATGAATGCTCAATGTAACCATGATCGTCTCCAATCTAGTAATCAAGTTTTACTTGGCATTAGATGTCCACATATTCAAGCAAATGTGTTTGAGTAGACACAATCTATAATGGCTATCTGCTTTGGTGGAGATTAAAACAAGGATTGTGCATGAGGTTGTCCAATTTATAGGGAAACATTTGACTAAATATTTTCTCAGATATATAAAACCATTATGATATATTATGTTATATGTACCAAGTTTTCACCGAATGGGTAAAGTTGTAGATATTTTACTTAATCGTTAAACCATTTTGTTTTAAAAAAGTTATATCCCATCCAATGAACATAGTTCACACTTGCACACATTGCATATATATGTATAAAAATGTACACATCCATGAAGAGGTAAGGCTATCTCCATAAAAAATTTGAATATTGGAGTGAACATTGAAACAAGGACCAAATATGTATAAAATGTACACATCGTAGAAGAGGTAAGGCTATCTCCATAAAAAGGACTTCATATCCTAGGGTTAGGATTTTGGATGCCTAGGGTTTTGGCATTCATTTTTATATTAAAAAGGCCTTTCGATCCTCATTATACTCATCTTCTTGTGAATGAGCGTAGCCGTCACATCTCTTCTCAGAGATAAGTTGTCACCATTCTAGCAAGCTTGTTTTCAATCTGTATTTTATAGTTTTCAGCATATTTCTTATTTAATAGAAGCCGAGTTTTATTATATCTCTATTATTGTTCACTGTGTCTCAGTGTTAATATTATAAATCTATAGTTTCATTTTGTTCCGCTCATAAATCCAGATCAGACAAGTAGGAGTTAATAACTCCAACAAATAAGACATTGGTATCAATATCAAGTGGAGCAACAACTATCAAATCAAATTTTGATAAACCCTCTTCATGCATGATGAAATGGCTCTGGAAAAGGAAGGTGCAAATTCACATATTCATTCATCAACCCCTCACCATTTGTGCCATACTTTTGATCTTCGTGATCAACAAAGTATCCACATTCTATCTATGTCTCCCAATTACAAAAAGAATGCATATCATCATCTTCTTGGTTGTTATTTATTTATTACATTCTATCTATTTATCTCATGGGCTAGTAGAAGTATCTACAATATTTTCATATTTCAAGGGTTTATCTAAAAAACCTATCCCTTTTAAATCTTCAAAAATTTCATCATGTTCATAATTTTGAAACGGAAATTCACCGTGACCTAACAAACCCTTGTCCTCCATAGAAATAGTGATGGCTATTGGAATCTCCTCCTTCCTCACTTTACAAAACTAAGGATGGAGATACGAGTGGAGGACAAGCAACAATGTGGGGATTTTTGGGTATTAATGGGTTCAATTAATGATGGAAGAGTTTGGAAAAAAAATTAATACGCCAATGAAATGAAAATATTGAAAACAAAGTAGTGTTATATTATAAAATAAGTTGGATCACTAAATGAAGAAAGCTCAAATGGGACTAAGTCACATAATCAAGCTCAAAGAAAGATACTCACAATAACACCATAAGATATTATCAATGAATAATTGGTTAATTTATTACAATGGAATTTACCTCCTTATATAGCATTGTTCACTAAGCAAAGCATTTCCACTTATAAATGTGGGATAGACCACTTTACATAAAAAGTGAACATTAACATATCCTAAAGTCAAAAAGTGTTTTCATTACATAGTAAGCCTTATATTCTAACACCCCCTCTTAAGGCTTATAATATTGAAACCAAAACATATTCAATGAAAATAAAACATGTCCTAAAGTCATAAAGTGTATTTATTACATAGTAAGTCGTATAATCTAACACCCCCTCTTAAGGCTTACAAAAACATACTCAATGAAAATAAAACACATCATAAAGTCATAAAGTCTCTTTATTACATAGTAAGTCTTATATTCTAACACCCCCTCTTAAGGCTTATAGTACTAAGAGAAAAACATAATAAATGAAAATAAAACATGTTGATTAAAAACTAAAACATCAAAACCTAACATTTTTCATAAACTTCTTCTTTGAAAAATCATTCCTAGACCAAGTAGAGCTCCATCAAGTTGTCTTTTAACCTTAGTAAATGTGTAGCTCCCAAGTTGAATTACTGAGTTTCCAGATTCCACCTCCCCAAACTACCAAATTACGAATCACCCAAATTAAATTAATGGACTGCAATCCACATGCATGTCTCATAACCTCGTTATTGGACAATGATCCATATGCATGTCTCAAAACCATAAGAAAGGATAATTTATGAGATCCACATACTCTTGAAAACCACCATCTGTGTTGTGTTGTATCTACACTAGATCCCTTCCTATGTTAAAAGTGTGGGCTTCCTAGAATGCATAGAATGCCCTTTGTAGTGAGATCATCATTGTTGTTAGCATCCGGTGGTTCTTCAATAATGGTTACTCGTTACATGAATTTTTCCTTGAGAACATGTCTATCTCAAAACCCACAGTTCTACGTTGAGTGAGTCATTTTCTTGCAACATTGACATTCCATCTCTCCTTTGTCTATAGTTGATACAATTGTATCTTGAGTACAATGTCGTCTCAGGTTGAGTATTACCTACAATGGTTCTCATTTATTCAATTAAGAGAGTTGAAATCATGTAGTTTGAGAAGACATGTTGGTGATCCCTCAATCTATCTCTGTCGATACAATCCATAGGTCTTCGCACTAGCACAGAGTTTGTGTCTCTTGAACTGTTGAAGTAGAAAAAGTGGAAACCTTGTCTTTCAAAGACTTGAGACTCTTGATATAACTTCTTACTCTGATACCATATTATAAAATGAGCTAGGTCACTAAATGAGGAAAACCTAAATAAAATGAAGTCACATAACTAAACTCAAAAAAAAATACTCATAATATATTATATGACTCCATTAAAATGAATAATTAATACATTTATTAAAATGGAATTTACATCCTTATATATCATTATTCACTAAACAAAACATTTCAATTATAAAACTACTCTTTTTTCACATTACTAAACCATTATTATTATAAATACTTTCTAAATTCAGAAACCAATATTATTTAATAACTTTGAACTAGCCATTATTATCATTTGACTTAGGATTTGAGCTTTGTTTTCAACTTGTATAAACATGAATAGTAACTCAACATGTTGAGAGCAAAGCTCAACTCCTAAGTCAAATAAAAACACTTAGTTCAAAGTTATATTGGTTTAGTAATGTAATGAAAAGAAACAAATTTAATAGAATGTTTGGATTTATTTATATATATATATATATATATATATATATATATATATATATATATATATATATATATATATAT
>ML779924.1:1036471-1057631 GCA_009831015.1 Picea engelmannii | reverse complement strand
GTTGGAGCTAAGAGGGAGGAAAATTGAAAAATAGGAAGGGTTGTGAGAATTGATTTGATATTAAGCACTACTTGGCCAGCAAGGTTGAACAATTGAGAGCCCCATTGAATGAATTTGTATTTTATCTTGTCTATTATTTGGGTTCAAGCCAAACTAGGCAGGGTCTGGAGACAAATGGGGATTCCCAAGTATTTAAAGGAATTCCAACTCTCCTGCAGGGAAAATTGAATAATTACAACAATACTTGCAGCCACTCTAGAGTTTGTCTTCCATAGATATATATGACTTCTTTGCCTGTTTATCTTACCTCATGATGCCTTCATAAAATCATTTAGGATTTCCTTGAATCTTTTAGCTATAATCATGGATGCTCCTCCCATAAATAATCTATCATATGCAAACTAAGAATGATTGATTCTTTTTTCCCCTTGAGTAATTTTGATGCCCAAAATTCTTCTTGACAATATAGCTTGTTTGAGTTGTCTTCTCAAAGCTTCTGCCATTAGAATGTACAGAAGAGGGGAAAGAGGGAAACCTTGACAAAGACCTTTGGAAATCCAGAAGAACTCGACTGGCCTTCCATTGATCAGAGGAGAGATCTAGAGGTCGTGAATACAAGCAAAGATCCATGCTAAGAAGTCTACTCCAAATCCAAATATTGTCATCATGGAAAACATAAAACTATGTCGCACCCTATCAAAATCATTTTCCATGTCCAATTTTATGACCATCCCTTTTTCTCCACAACCTTTACTAGAATGAATGGCTTCCTGCACTAACATGATATTATCAATCATTTTCCTTTTTTTCCAAAAATCCCCCCTGATTGGGAGAGATCAATTTGGGGAGAAAGGGTTTAATTCTATTTGCAATGATGTTGGAGATAATATTGTAGGATATGTTACAAATGAAAATAGGCCAGAAACGAGCAAAGGAGGAGGGATTAGTCTCTTTGGGAATGAGGGCGATGAAGGAGGAATTTGTGCTTCCTCCTATTCTTACGGATTTTTGGACATATTGGACCATGTGAACCAAATCCTTTTTAATTATATACCAACATATGAGATATAAGTGATTTGGAAAAACATCTATCCCTGATGCCTTATCCAGATTCATTAGCTGCAAAACCCCAAAGACTTCATCTCATGTCACGTACTGCATGAGTTTTTCATTATCTTCTTCACTGATAATCTTAGGGATATTTTTAAGGAGATTTTCCTGAGTCTCTGTGTCTCTTGTCCCATATTCCATGTACAGGCTTTCATAATCAGTTCTTGTTGCATTTTTAAGTTGAGGTTTTCCATAAAATAGAGTTGTCATCTTATCCCTTGAGCTCTACAATTTCATTTTTCCAAAGGTGAGCCTTGGATTGTCGGTGGAAAAAATTGGTATTATGATCACCAGCCTGAAGCCATGGGATATGGGACTTTAGACGCCAATCTTCCTCTTCTGCCTTTAAGACTTTCTAGTATTCCTAAAAGTTACTTTGATCCTCTATTAGAATAGAAGGAGTAATAGGTGTCGTTTCCATCCTAATACGTGTCTCCTCCATTTTCCCTACCAAGTCCTGAAGAAATCTTTTCTCATTTGCAACTTTGATCTTAACTCAATCTCTGATGGACTTTTTGGTAGATTTTAGTTTTTGTTCCCATATTTAAACAGGAGAACCATGGATCCAAGTATTCCAAGAGGAGGAAACAAGCTCAAGAAAAGAAGGATCCTAGGCCTAACGGGAATTAAACCGAAAAGGGATGGGGCCTAGAGTATCAGGGATAGAAAGATATAGAGCTATAGGTCAGTGGTTAGATCCAACCCAAGAAGGGATATGGGACAGGGGCATGACAACCTCCCCCAAAAATCTACTTCTCATTAAAAAACGGTCTAGCTTGGCAACAATATGTCATGTTCCCTGTCTTTTGTTTGACCAGGTGAAATGGCCAAGGGAAGGATTTATATCAATCAGATCGAAAATAGTATAAGGTATTCCATGTATTCCTTGGTTGAATCTCTAACAATATATCCCCCTCTCTTTTAAAAAATGTGGAGTGTAGTATTAAATTCGCCAACAAAAATAAGGGGAGTAGAGCTTACTCTCCCTTGTAGAGAAAGAAAAGAGTTCCAATAGATAATTTTGTCTATGTGTACTGAAGGAATATAAACATTAATGATAGAGTAGGACTTACCAGTTGGAATATGAACTAGAGTAACTAGGAGCCAGTTGGAATCATTGAACCATTCCTCCACTCTGAATTATTGTGCATTCCATAAAGTGCAAAGACCACCAGAAGCACCGCAAGAACTCATTTCTTTCCCTGCACTAGCCTTCCACTTGAAACTAATATGTTGAAGGACCTTCATATCCTTTATTGTTTTCTCCTGGACAAGGAGGACCTAGAATTCTAATCAACTCTTTCTTGTTTTCTCTCCCTAGTCCCCGACAATTCCAAGAGACAAGCTTCACCATTTAGAGGAAGATTTGGGGTTTCCCCTCTTTAGGGGAGCAGATCCTCCCTAATTTCTAGTCGGTCTAGGTTCTTTCTTAGTGTATCCATCAAGCGTAGTTTGCTTTCCCATCTCTATATATGTCTGAGCAGTTGCTTCTCTCCTTTGATTATTCAATTTCCTTCCTGGTTTTTTGGAGGAAAAAAGGCTTGTGGAATTTGGATTTGTCTATTCCTATGAACTCTCCACTATTTCCCCATCTTCCTTCTCTTTCTGAGGGACTATTTTTTTGACTATAGGGGGAATTTTGGGATCGTCAGTTGGGTCCGAGGAGTCCTGGGGATTGGGATTAGGGTTTTCTTCAGGATTGTCTTCCACATCTGATAAAATATTGTATTGATTCTTGGTTGGAATGATATATTTCTGATTTCCTATTGAAGATGATGCTGGAGATTCTTGAGATTTTGGATTGGAGGGAGATCCCTATGACGGAGGAGCTTGTCTATGTTGAGGACCTTGTTTAGTATTTTGTTTCTTTCATTTTGGCTACTTCCATTGCTCATTAGGATCTTCTGTTGGTTGATCCACTGGGACTTTTGGGCATATCTTGGCGAAATGGTCATATACATGACAGATATTTCATTTAAAGGGGATTTTTTCATAGTCCACTTCTTGCAGATAAGTCAAGTTGTCTAGAGTGAGCTTGATGGCCTCTAGAAAGCCCTTTTCCAAGTCCACCTCGACACAGATTGGGGCACAATACTAAAGTCTTTCTTTGGGTTCAGCATGATCTATATAATATCCCCAAAGAGTGCCCAATGGCTCACAAAGTCTTGTCATTCCAGCAATGGAGAGGTGGGAATGGGAAGCAGACCCAAATAGGGACTTTCAACAAGATGTCATTTTCCAGATTAAAATCTAGAGTCAAGCGATTCAAATATATCCCTCGATCCCCAATGAAGAAAGGGCCACTTCTGAAAATAAGATCCCAATCTTCCTTCTTTTCAAACAGAAAGGCAAAGAAACCTCTTTCTCAAAAAGAGTGTGACATCCTACCTTATACGAGTAGCTTATAGTTCTTATCAACCCAGATTTATATAGATCTAGGTGAGGGACAAATCTCGGTACACTACCCAACTAGAACATTCTCTGCAAATTGCAGTGCCAGGCTTTGCGAGCTTGCCTGAATCGGGACAGAAGGTATTTCATCCAACTTTTTAACAAACCTTGAATTAGTCAGCTTAGGATGCTTCAAGATACCATCAACCAAGGATGCAAAGGTTGTGATGTCTATGGAAGGTGGGGGAGGAGGGGGAGGAAGTGGGTGGGGGTCACTAGGGCACCCACCAGGGGAAGCCATGGAAGATGCAGGGAAATCAAATAAAATAGAGTTTGCTTAGAGCTTCAGCTTGCAAGGAAAGAATTTATTTTGAGGGTAAATGTAATGTTACAAACATTTTCCATCACATATTTTATCGATCACTACATAAAAGTTTGCTTAGAACCATAAATTTTGGATGCAAGTCAACAAGAGATCATGCCTATAGTCTCCATAAAAACAAAACTTGTGATTTGAGACATTAAGAAATTAAAAAATTATTTTCCCTAATGCCATTTGTACTTGTTCCATAAATATTATTTTGACATCCATAGCAGGCTTTCAAGTTGGGATTCCACTACAAAAATAGGAGTTCAATCCAATTTCTAGTTTGTTTCTATGTATAGAAGATTAAGTCATGTTACTAATGTAGGATAAAAAGGAAAATATAAGTAATAATAGCTAATATTTCCTAGACAAACACAACCAAATATTAGAATTCATAAATATCAAATTAGATCCATACAACAATCTCTTCATAGTATCACCATTTATTCCATAGACAAATTTCATAGAACCCTCAAAATCATACCAAAATACCTTTCTCCTAGACTCTTCACATCCTTAGCATCCATTACAAGCATAACACCTTCTTATGGAGGTTTTTATGGAACCTCCCTGAAAAATCTATCCCTTCTCTATTTATAGTGGAGGTTATTAGTGGAGGTGGGCAGTCAGAGGTTTTTGCGGAGGTTTTTTTATCGATGTGCCTTTAAGGTACATACACACCGGTGTGCACATAAAAAATAAATCATCGGTGCTTCAATGTTTAAAATAACCATCATACATTATAACAAAAATAGCAAGCACCGAAAAAAGTGCACCGGTGTCGTTGAACATTACACATCAATACACATCATTATCGTTAGGCACATCGCGGTAGGGTAAATAAAAAAAAATTATCAAACCGATTTTCATTGTTACACTTTATCCCATGTTTTTGAACTCTCAATGAAGCACCGATACTCACACTCCTTCCAAAGATACCCTAGTTATGGTGCTCTATAGAGACTTGGATAGCTCCACTGGTAGATTCCACACATTTCCAAATTTTGGAAATTACCACGAATTTTCATTTTCTCTCAATAGTGAAACCATGCATCCTTGAGAAATTAGAGGCTAGGTAAATTGTTTATTACCTCCCTATTTTCATTTTCATCCAATTAAAATTTGAATTTAGCTTGAAATTTTGCATTTTTTTCAATTTTTTTCCAATTTCACACAATGTGCATGAATGCTTTAACCCGCCCCGAAGCGGTGCATCCTATGTTAAATACACAGTAAGCACCACCTCTAGTATGTCTAATATAAATGTATGCATCGATGTCATTCAAAGAATAACATTGCAATAAGTTTTAAAAACAAAGTGATGTGTCCTTTGGAATGCCCTGTAATCAACATGTAATTGGTTTCTCCCTGCACCAGTACATTCCACTTAATTAAGTGAACCACTAAATTTATGATATATAAAATTTAACGTAGTGGTGCAACAATTTTAACCAAATGCATCGGTGTTGTTTACAAAACTGCACTGGGATATATATTGACGGACTTGACATAGTGGGGCATCTCATTGTATGCTTCGTGCTCAGTGCTCTATGCTTTACAATGCACTGCTGATAAAAATGTCGGTGCTCCAATATCACGGTAGCACCTATGCCTTAATAGTAACACAACGCACCATTTTAGTTTTGATGAAGTAATTTAACCTAGTAGTTCCCATAGGTCCAAGAAACGTACCGGTGCCATAAAGAGCATGACACTTGGTCGAATTTTTCATAATCCACCAATGCAATATGTATTATTCGACACACCACTAAAATAAGTGGTGATGTGAGAATAAGCATGGAGCACCAGTGTGTAAACGCTAATAGTACACAACATGATAGGTTTTGAAAAATAAGCATATAAGTGTGTCTTCTATAAGGCCATGTTTACAATGCATTAGTAATACAACACACTGTTAAACAACATGTCAATGCTCTATTAAAACTACCACAATGGTGCTTTCAGTTTAACAAAGTGCGCCAGTAATTTGTGCACCATGAATTTTAGTTTAGCAGTGCGTCTTTTTTAACAAAAAGAACTGGTGCAGTTAAAAGCACTGCACCAAAAATATTGTACAATTTTTTGTTTCAATGTGTTTCATTGGACGCCCTGTTACCATTTATCTATACAACCCAGCGTGCCACAAAACATAATGTCAGTGATATAATAACATAGTAGCACCAGTGCGTTAATATTAACACATCACATCGCTTAAGTTGCAATGAAACAATTTAACCTAGTGGTGCTTGTAGGTACAACAAACGCACCAATGTTGTAAAGAGCACGACATCAGGTCGATTATTTCACAATTTAACGGGAAATTCATCTTATGGGACACATTGCTAAGACATGTGATGGTGCGACAAGAAACTTGGTGCACATGCATGTGTTAGTAACAACACTGCATGGCAGTGATGTTTCTCTGATATAGAGTAGCGTAGGTGGGGCGTAGGTTCTGTTTTAGGTGCACTAGTTGCTTTTTTAGATTTTTTTAAATACAAGTTATTTATATATGTGTGTGTTTTATAATTTCAAATTATTTTATCTATATATATTTGCCTAACAATATTTTTATGTGAATCAAAGACGATGACGAGAGGAGTTGCAACATCAGGTCGAGATGCGCACATTTGTACATGAGTGGGAGGCCATGGAGAGGGAGAGGAAGTTGTTCCCTCACCCTATTTCACAACACAAACATGACCTTTTGATGGATGTTGGCCTCCTCAAGTTTTATCAGGAGGGTACATCCCTCATATTGGGAGACACATGTCATGGGTGGCTTATCCCTATATCTCAAACCATGTTCCTGTGCTTCTCCAGTTAGACAAAAATCAACAAAAAACAACTTAAACTTTCAAGTTGAACTCCATATGGTTGGGGGAAGGGGGGTTCAGTGCTATAGTGAAAGAGGTTTGGAGCTCTGTGGAATTCATGGACGAATCATTAGCCCAACGAAGACTTGTCTAGAAATTGAAAAAGCTAAAACACAGAGTGACATCTTGGGCAAAAGAATAAAGGAGACTAGAACTCATGAATATTGATAAAATTGAGGAGGACCTAGAGGTTTACTATCATACAAAATCACAAAGGACCGATTCGGTCGATACAGATCTCCATATCAAAGAGTTAGAGGAAGAACATACCAAGCTCCCTCTGGGAGAAGAGGAAATGGGGAGATAGAAGAGCAGAGATAATTGGTTACAGAAGGGAGACCAAAATACAAAATTCTTCCATCAATTTGCTAGCCAAGGGAGAAATCAAAAAACTATTTGGGAGATCCAGGATGGTAACGACACTTGTCACATAGGTCAGGAGGCCCTTGTATCTGAAGCGGTGAGACACTTCAATTATTTCTATGCAAACACGAGTCATAACTCGATTGTTGAGAAAGTAAGCACAGTTCAACAATATCCTCACTTAGTAGATGGTATTGAAAATCAATTACTTGAAAGACCTTGTACCAAAATTGAAATCCTAGTTATCCTTAAGGGCTTTTCCAAAGACAAAAGTACTGGGCCGGACGGGTGGATGGTAGAATTCTTTTTCTTTTTCTTAACCCGGTAGGGTACGACCTTCTTGAGGTAGTGGAGTAATCAAGGAGGGGTGGAACGATGAATAGGTCCTTAAACTTGACCTTTATAGTACTCATTCCAAAAATGAGCAAGCCCACTTCCTTTGGCAATTTCATACTTATAACACTTTGTAATTTGGTTTACAAAATCATTGAAAAACTCATTACAAACAAGATTAAACCGATACTTTCGCGATCTCTTTCTGGGGAGCAACTGGGGTTCTTAAAGGGTAGAAATATATTGGACACAGTTGGTACAGCTCAGGAATGTCTCCATAGCATCAAAGTAAAGAAGTTGAATGCAATTATACTAAAGTTGGACCTGCAGAAGGCTTACAACTATGTAAACTGGGATTTTCTATGCATGATCCTTCTCCAATCGGGCTTTGGACTCATGCTTACTAATTGGATAATGAGTTGTGTTAGTTCAACAACCTTTGTAATATTGATCAATGGCGGGACTACTCCATTATTTCAGAGTGGGAGAGGAATAAGACAAGGTTTTCCCTTATCCCTTATCCCCACTACTCTTCATCTTAGTGATGGAAGGACTTAGCTTTCTACTCAAGCAGACACAGTCTGAAGGGAAACTTTCGGGAGTCAAGGTTTCCAGGTTGATTAAGATTCTCAATTTGTTTTTTGTGGACGATGTCCTTATCATGAATAGTGCTTGTGTACAAGAATGGAAGGAAATCAACTCGATAATGGCTACTTTCTACTGCGCTTCAGGCCTGATTATAAACCCCCACAAGACAAACTTACATTACTCAGGGGTTCAGGTGGAGGATTTAGTTCCTTTCAAGGTAATATTCCCTTACAAATTTATGGATTTATCTGTAGGTTTTAGGTATCTGGGATATTTTCTCAAGCCTGCAAATTACAGGGTCGAAGACTTGTGTTGGCTCATTGCTAAGTTTGAGAGAAGGATTGGTCTCTGGTGCCATCATTGACTCTCCTTAGAAGGGCGGTTTGTACTATTAAAATCGGTACTCGAGAGATTGCCAGTTTAGTGGTCGGCAGTAGCCATTATTCCTTCTTTTGTTCTTAATATGATCAGACAATTGATGTTCAATTTCTTGTGGACGGGTAGTGGGTAAAGGGAGCACATTCACCTATGCAAGTGGGAGATCATTGCAAAACCAAAATCCCACGGAGGTTGGGGAGTCAGGAACTTATTTATGTTCAGTAGAGCGTTGACTGCAAATACCTTATGGCATTGTTTGATGAAGGACGACATTTGGCATAAAGTTCTAAAGGAAAAATATCTTCCATATATCACAGTGGTGACTTGGCTAAGAAACGCCATGCCTAGGACTCATAACGCCTCAAACACTTGGAGAAATCTGGTCAAATCTTTGGATTCAATTACACACTGGTTGAGATGGAGTCCAGGTTCAAGTCATTATATTCGTATTGGAGAGGATGAGATCTCAGGAATGGGATTAAATTCACTACACTCAGTCGATCTAATCACTACACTAAAGCAACACAGTATCTACTTTCTATATCAGGTAAGAGGTGTGGTTTTGGCTCAGTGGAAATCTAGTGAAGAGTTGGGTTTCACTAGAATTGAGGCGTCTAAATGGAATTATTATTGCAGAGCTTTGGTTAACTCAGGAATTCAGTTGACTGACAGACCTGATAAACTAAGCTAGACCGGGGGAGATGGATCAGGCAACTTCACAGCCAAAAATGTCTACAACGCTCTAACCTCAAAACTGTGGATTCCAAACAAAAGTGTGTGGCAACGTTCACTTTGGGACTGGGATCTTTCTCCAAAAATAAAATTGTTTACTTGGTTATTGTTGGATGACATAATCCTTACCTGGGAAAATTTGGAGAGAAGAGGTTGGTCTGGACCAAGCATTTGTTGCCTATGCTTACAAGAGCCTAAGACAGTTTTACATCTTATGGTTCAGTGCAGTTTCAATCAGCAGGTATAGACTATGATTTATAAAGTTTTAAATATAAATACCAATTGGATAGGTTCCACCTTTATTTCATGCTTTAAATATTGGTTAAGACAGTTCCCAACTCGACCATCATTGCCTTCTATCATTTGTTGGAACTTGTGGCTAGAACACAATAAAGTTATCTTTGAGAATGGTCGTTCATCCATCGTCTCGGTATTACATAGGAATCTCAGATGTTTAGGCAAATCCTAGGCAATACAACATCCAACACTTCCCTTGCACACTCTCCCTATGCAAAAGGAAGGTATACCAGCAGGGTGGTTTGACGAAGAGACACAGAGTCATGGTGAGTTAAGTGGTGCATGAGGAGTCATTAGGATTGATGAGCATACTATTTTTAAGTGGAATTTTAATTGTGGACTGGGTTCAAACACCAGAGCCGAGCTACTGGGAGTATGGGCATTACTAACATTAGCTTCTCGTTTGCATATCCTAGATCTACAAATATTCGGGGACTCCAGGATTATCATTGAGTGGCTAAATCAGAAAGGTACTCTACATGTTCTTAAACTGGGTTGTTGGAAAGACCAGATCAAATAACTTTGCAAAGTTTTTAGGTCCTTAAGTTTCACATACATCTACAGAGTTTTAAACAAGCAAGCTGATGAGTTATCCAAAAGGGAATTGCAGAACCACAAAAGAAAAATCTTCTATAATCAGATGGAAGAGGGGCATGTCGGCCCCACAATGATCCTAAATCTACTTTGATGTAACTTATTCCTTCAGAATAGTAGTATGTTAGTTTATTTTTTCTATATTTATCCACAGGGATGTTGAAAGGCCATATATCTATCTCTCAGTCTAATGTCTAGAAATTACATGGCTATCTTGTGGGTTGTTAGTTTATAGACTCAGTTTAAGAATTAGTTTTTTCCTCTTTGTTTGGAGTGATCCAGGTACAAAAGAAGTGAATTTTGGTATTACATTTTGTTATCTTGACTGAAAATATTATATCAATATATAAGAACAATTTTCTGTTGGAAAAAAAAAAAGCAAATAAAAAAGAGGCATTTAACATTATTAACATAACAAATAGAAAAGAGCATATTGATTTCAACCTCCATTACAAATGTTCTGAAACATCAAATAGAAGCCATTTAAAATTATGGCTCCACTAGAGTAACCATAAACATCAACACCAAGTCAAGTACAAAACCCATTTTACACTCGTTGCAGACATGAAATCCACACCAGACTTTGAATTTAACTGCATTAGAATACAAAACAAGAAGCCCTTCCCTTGAATTTATGGATAGTTCACATGTTCAGGAGTTGGGATTTAACTGTACTTAAAAACCAATTGATTAGCTATAAGGCCCATAGATCTTTTACTAGCTTGGTTGGAAGTAATTTTCTGTCAAACCTAGAAGACGTGATCAATCACAGAGACAACCTAAAATCTAAGTCAACATTTTCCATAGGCACTCTAGTAGCAATTTGGTTGTCCTGGAAAATGAATTATGCAATGCCTGTGTTGTTTAATTCATATAGAAACTTATAGAAGGGCATAGATCCCTGGTCTTGCAGCGCAATTTCTATGGAACTGATTGAGTTACGCTGAAGTAATCCCATAAACATAAAATTTGATTTGGTACTCAATCCTCCAATGATTCCCTGAATAAAAAGAAACACAATTAGTTCCCTTTTGATGGGAAAAAATAAGAAGAAAAGGCTTTGAACTACTTAGCCTATGATGACAAGCATAATTTCCAATACCACAAAAATGTCATCATTTTCCTAGCAATGAAAAAAAAAACAACAATAAATAATGCCTCCGGACTTGAATGAATTTCATAGGTTAAGCCCACCACTTGATGGGCTTGCGACAGCCTGCCATCCCCCTTACACCATGTAGTCTGACTTTAAACTATTACATCCCTCATTGTGGAATGGCCCTTTGTAAGTTTCAGGTGTAGAATACATTAATCCAACAAGAGAATAGGTACGAAAGCTGGCATGGGAGGCAAAACAAAAATTTGACATGGATGTGAAATGGTTCACATCTTAATAGTCCCTACCATAGGCATAGAGGGACTATAGTGATCGATAAAGCGTTGACTACATATTAGTTTGTCCTTTGACCAGAAATATTTGCACAATACCTATTGTTGGAGCTATGGAATTAAAAGCATATATTTTTATATATTAAAAAGTAACATATATGTACTGATCTGATTGGCTAAGAGATTGGAGGCCTTATTGTCAGCTTCATTATTCCCAATGCAGTGTATGGAAACATATCCAAAAAAATTTCTAGCAGACAATATGTTTTAATCATATATTTTTCCTGTATATTGCTTGAAGGTCGATTAATGCTACCATTAAATTGAATGTTTGTATTAGCATTTTCTGCTACTCGAATATATCTGTCAATTTTGATATGTACTAAGCATATTGAAATGTTTTCATATCCAAGCTTTGTATATTTCTTGAAATTTATTGACACTTATTCGAGATGCCTCAATAGGCCTGACAGCGTAAATGTTTACATGACGCAATGTTCTCCAACACCCCTGACAGCTTAAATGTTTGCATACCGCGAGGTTCTTAGACAGCCTGAGAGTCTTAAATGTTGATGTAAATACGGTTCTCGGAGTACATGACAATTCAATAGCCATTGTATGTTTCATCCGTGTTCTGCCATTGAAGCTACATACATTGTTTACTGGTTCGGTGACTGCTTCTACTTTGTTGGTTTGTCGGGCGCTGCCATTGTATGTTTCATCCTCGTAATCGTTGAAGCTAGATACATTGTTTACTGGTTCGGTGAGTGGTTCTTCTTCGGTGGTTTCTCGGTTGTTGTTTTTTGTTGTTTCTCTCCCGATTCGACCTGCGCTTTTGCATTTCATCATTTCGGAGTAAGTTTCAATGCCATAGTTTCATTTTGTATTCCTTGTTTGTTGTTAAGTGTTTTTAGTTTGCAAGTAAGAATGTTTGTTTATTTGTAGTCGCATGTTCCTTGTATGTTTCCGGTTCCTTTTTTGCTTCGGCTGCGGTTTGGTAATCGTTGGAGATAAATATGTTGTTCACTGGGTCGGTGGCTTTTGCTGGTTCATTGGTTCTCGGGTTGTTGGTTATGTTTGTTTGCATGGGGTTTGCCCTTTGGGGCCCTGGGGGTGTAGTTCAGCCTCTTCGTGCTTTCTCGCTGGTTTGGTCCTTGCTGGTTTCTTTTCTTTCATTTGGCCTTGCAGGGTTGGGGTGCAACGACGGTGGTTGGAGCTTTTTTTTTGGATTGTTATTGTTTTTTGGGGGCGCTTTACGGTGTTCAACCCCTGCACCCACCAGTCAATCTGCAGTTGTGTTATTTTCCATTTTTGCAAAGGCCACTATCTGTATTTGTGTGATATTTTCCTGGTGCTTGAGTCCTGCCATGAAAGAAAATAGTTGCATACAAAATTGTTGGAGGATTACATATGAAGTTACAATATCCATTGTTTTTTTGTTGGGATAAAGCATATGTATGCAGCCTACATTTATAGATCATGTATGGTCAGATGTGTGGATATGACATGACATGTTCTTTCTCCTCTACATAGACTGGTGTGCACACTATACAATTTGTGTTGTGCTTGAGATATGATATGTGCAACAAAGATTCTTCAAGACTATATTTTCATGTCTGGAAGCATGTCTGGGTAGTTTGCCACAGAAAACTGAGAACTTGTAATGTGGGCACAGCAGTTTGTGTAGAGGATAAAGAGCATGGTTAAAGGGAAAATCTGGATGAATTGTGAGGGAAAACCAGAAATCGTTTAGCTGTGGTCATGCAATTGTGTGATATTTTATGCCTTGTAATATATTTTGGCCAGGGAAAAAAATGCTAGATGTTTACACCCATGGATACAGAAGAGCAAAGGTTTATGTTTCTGACTTTGTAAACTGTTCGTTGAGTCAGTTTTTTTGTATCTACATATTGCTTGTTCTCCAGTGAATACTAGCTTGCATCGATGTACATTGAATTTTGTGGTTTCCCACATTGAAACAAACAGAGTAGCTGGAGAAAAGGAGGGAGTATTGACTGCATCAGTTGAAGAGGATATAGAAAGGTGCATGCTTGTATTGTTGTTTCATATTGCATTGTTTTGTATTTCATTTATGGTCTATATATGTGTTAAACTAGTTGTGTGCCTTCCTACATGGTAAGTTATCTTGGTTACATACGTTCCTTCCTGCATACTAAGCTAGTTTATGTCCATTGTGTTTGCACTGCATTGCTGCATTTAAAGAAATAGAATCGCTGGATAGAACGAAGGACTCTTTGGTGGGTAAATAGACATTTTTATTTTTCTTTTAGATGTCTGTTTTCATACTAACTTGCCTTCGTCTCGATTGCATCTTCGGCGTTGCTTCCTTGGAAAAAATAGGTTGCTTGGATAGGGAGATGAATTCTTTTATGCAGCAGCAGAGGGTTCTGTGGTACAATCTTCTAAAAGGTATACCAAGTGTGCCAGTAAATTAAATATACAAACCGGGAGGGAGCATATAATATTAGACTTGAAAACGATGAATTCGCAGTAATGGGCCTTTTCGTGCTCCCTGTTTCTACTTTTTCCATTTTCTATTATCCATTTTGTTTTCTAATTCATCTGCTTAGTGTGGTTTTCAAAAATTATCTCGTGCGCCAGTTGGCGGACTAACGGACTGACATATGTGGTCTTGCTTCTTCCTTATTCCATAGTTACCCACTTTGTCGATTGCGGCTGCCGGGTTGGCAGGTTGAAGATTGCTCCCCTGGCTTTCGAGGGTCCGCGATATACACATTGGCCATGGTGACCCGCAATTACTCCCTATTTACTGTTAAACATTTGTCTAGTTAAAAAATTAAGATGCATACAGTTTTACGATTATTTGGTCCTTCCGATGGATAATATACAATGCATATATTTGTTTACTCCTGATGTTCATTTGCACATGCTTTCATAAGAAAAAGTTGGACTAGTGAGATGGCCATGAGCAGCCAATCATCACAGACATCAGGAGACCGACAAGGCCAAAGGTAAAGATGCATACGTTGTGCTCTTACTATGTTTACTAAACAAATTTCGTGGGCTATATATTCATCTATGGCATGGTGGATATGTTGATTCCATTTGCAATACATGGTTTCCAGCTTGCAAGAAGTATCAACAAGTACAAGAAAAACGCCAAACGTGTTGCATGTTCCGCAGACCAAGAGGTGTGGTTGTGAAACTATGGCTCCATAGTTCATCAATACTATTCGTTTACTTGTAGCACACTACCATTCACTTTAATTTTCTTGTTCAAAAAATGTCATCAGGTCTAGAGTTGTGACATCCAAAGTATTGTCAATAGAGGGCTTGAATAGCTGCCAAACTGGACAACTGTTCATCGGGGACATAATGGTTGTCTATACCACCTACTTGGACAAGGCAAACAAAAGTAGATCCATTATGCATGTTGATATGACAGACAAGGATGCCATGATGATAGTCACACTCACTGTTCCTCCACAACTTGTACAGAAACATGCAGAAAAGATATTGCCGCGTAATGGCATATCCATTACAAATTTTAATGTATTGCCCAAGACAGTATATGATCGTGGTGATTGCGATCGAATTATTTTTCTCAACGAAACAAGTATTGTGGAAAAAATTCCTGCTATTTGTTCAGAATATCGTTCTCTCCTGAACTTGACTATCAGGCAGCTTGCACAGAGCACTGATATTTACCCAATTGGAACGATTGGGGCTACTGTGACACTGGCGAGAAAATTTGGGTCGCAACACATTCTCCATATAAAGGATGGACAGTCAGACAACGACAAGGCAATGGTACCGCTTTTCATATTTAGTTTTGTTCTTAACTTCCGCATCTTCATATATGTGGGATAAGTTACACAAATATTGCACTGTTCCATGTTGTAGCTACAATTGTTCAATACGTATTCATATTTGCTTTCGTCAATGAAATAACAATTGCATAGAGGGTAGATTCCACTTATGTTGTTCAAAAATATAACAAATAAGAAGGATGTTAGAGAAAGGATCTTTCGGACAACCCAGGCAACATTTGTAACAGAGTTGCGAGCAGATATAGTAGAGGATCCAGAGAAACTAGCTAGCTCTACAATTGTTGTGCGTATACATCCACAAAATCATCCTCACTTTGCTTATAGAAATAGCCTTCAACAAATTTATGCACCTATTTACTTTTTCTTTTTTGTTTTACAGGGGAGGAGGGGATGCAGTGGTGTATTATATTGTTCAATGTATTAATCCCTTTGCTCGCGTTGTCAGGTTGAAGGTATTTTAGTTGTAGCCAATGTGTACTCGACCCCCTTTGAGCCTGTATGTGCAAAATGCCATTATGCTGCTTTTGCTTATGCTTTGATAAGTGATGATATGATTGATTGTCTAAGCTGTGATGAAAAATGTCCATATATTTATGGACATTGCGTCAATGGTGTTATCTGAACCATGGGCAATACAACTGTGCAGTGTTCGGTTAGGTAGCCTTTGTTACAAAATGTGCTTCCTGAATTGGCAGAGTTGTTGTATGAAACGTATTTACACAAAAAGGCAAGTAGTGTCTATATGCTGCGACAACTTTGGAAACAGAGAAAATTCACCTTAAATGAGGACAATGCAATTTTGAATATCGGATGAAGAAGGGAAAAAAAAAATTAAATCAAACTTTGGGAGGAAATGAAAATACCTCATGTCTCTTTGTAATATTTGTTCAACATCCATATGAATGTTCGTTTCAAGAGAAAAGGAATGTGCCGATGTCTTTTCTTTGTATATCAAATTGTTTGGTGCAAAGGTCAATGGGTTCTGCTCAATGGAACCTCCTCGGAACTTTCTTCAGGGTTGTTTAAACTATGGTTGGTTCTTGGTTATCTAGTTTGTCTGTCAATTTGTATACCGTGGAACTCCATCTCTTCTTTGGAGGACAGGGAACAATATAGTTGAATTTTTTTGGCCAGGTGGCATGCAGATCCGCCTGATAATTTCTATGGCATTGTGATGCAAATGTACTATGTGACTTGTTTTGGAAAATTTCCTTGATCGATGAACTTGGTCAAATTATTGTTGTGAAATAATTTGAAATCAACAAATATATAGTGTGTGGAGTGCAACTGTCCTATCATACCAACAAGAGGCTCTTAAAATTCAAATTGATCGTTGTTTTCGCAATTTTTTCTTATTCAATGAACTTGGTAAAATTAATATCCTGGAATAATTTGAAATCAACGAATATATACTGTGCGGAGTGAAATTGTGCTATCATATGAACAAGAGGGCCTTAAACTTCAAATTGGTCCTTGTTATGCTTGTGGTGATAGAATTTTACAAAATAATTCTTGTGTTTCCTTCATTTTTTTAAAAATAAGTGATTTAACATCCTTTAATAATTTAATGTAGTTCACTTGTACAATAACAATAGTTAATATTAATATTTTAGTATCTGAAAATAATGTTTTTAGCTAAAGTTAGATAGGATGAGCATTGCTAAACAATTGCAATCTTGAACCCGCCAAACGTGGAATCCGCAAGTCCACCTGTCAATTTGTATATCGCGGAAGTCTGGGTGGTATTTGCAGGGTACTGAACAAAAGAGGTTCAAATTTCAGCCCACCAGGCTGAGAACCTGCGATCCAAAAGGTGCCCAAGTATGGAACGACGGATCCACATATGCTCTATAAAATCTCTTGTCCATACCTTTTAAAAGTTCATGTTTTCTATGTATTGCTCGTTTGTCGAAAAACTTTTATATCAGTCGTCCGACCAGATTGTACAAACTTTCTCATTTAATTAAATTCTGCAATAACAAAAATTATAATTAATAATTTAGTGTTGAAAATCATGTTTTTAGATATGTTATATAGTTGATAGGGATTAGTATCTGTAAACAATGGCCTCAAGTCCATCTGTCAATCTGTATATCGCGGAACTCCGAGGGCTATTCGGAGGACAAGGAACAATGAAAACTACAAATGAAAATGAAGTATCCAAGTATCTATTTTTAGCCTGAAACGGAACAATGAACAATAGAGACTCTATTTTTAGCCTGCCAGACCACGAGCCCGCGATCCAAAAACTGCCTAAGTATGGAATGAGGGATTCGCATATGCTGTATAAAATCGCATTCCATACTTTATATAGAAACTGTCCACAAGCCTGCGTGTGAATTTGTATATCACAGAACTGTAGGTGCTATTTGTAGGACACGGAACAATAGATACTTAATTTTTAGCCCGCCAGGCCGCGAACCCACGATCAAATGCAATGTTCAGCCAAGCAGCCTATAGGTCCTCCTGACAATTTGTATACCGCAGAAATCTGGGTGCTATTTGTAGGACACAGAACAATAGAGACTCTTTTTTCAGCCCGCGAGGCCGCCAACTTGTGATCAAAAAATTGTCTAAGTATGGAATGACTTTTTTATATGGCTCGTTTGTTGAAATACTTTTATATCACTCGACCGACCAGATTGTGCAAACTTTCTCGTATAATTAAATTTTGAAATATAAATATTTAACAGTAATAATTTAGAGCAGGTCAGGTTCTGAATTTGTATATCGCAGAATTGTCACTGCTATTTGTAGAGCACGGAGTAATAGATGCCCAATTTTTTTCCCACCAGACCGAGAACCCCCGATCCAAAAAAGTGGCTAATGATGGAATTAATACGGAATCGCTAAGGACCAAAAAAATGCAATGTTGAACCAACCAACCCGCAAGTCCACCTGTCAATTTGTATATCGCAGAAGGGTAGGTGCTATTTGTAGGACACAGAACAATAGAGTCTCAATTTTCAGCCCGCTAGGCCAAGAACCATCGGTCATTCACATGCCCTGGGTATATCTTCGCCCGACTGCTTTTCATACTTTGGTATTTCTTGGAATCAGTTTCGCCATTGCTGTTGCCTTCGTACTTGTTTCCAGATACACAATAATTAAGCTTTAATGCTAGTAGCCATCCTACAACAACCGTTAAAACTATCATTAAATTCCGGAAGTCCGAAGAAGACTTGTCATTAGTACGAATTAAACTAAGATTTGCCCAGAAGCATGTTATCCTTTCCAAGTATTCATTTCAAAGGCCACGCAATATTTTTTTTTTGTGCACCGACGAGTTGGTGCTTTTAAGAAATTTCTGATTTTTAATCTCTTTTCGCCGTCATCGCCACGTTCACACTTTTTTATAATTGTGCAATTAGTGAGCTGTGATGGTCACAACTCATTCCGCATGAACCCTGGAAATTGTCATTGATCAACCAAGGCTAGAGGAGATATTCCATTGATACACATTAAACCATAATTTGCAGAGGCTTATATCATCCCTCCTCGATTTTCATTTCAAACATCATCTCGACCAAACGAAAATTCTAAATAACTTCTGGCAGTAGTTCTCTCTACACACAGTAAACACATTGGGGCATAATGGCTAGAGGTTCCACTATTCCAGGGCATATTGTTACTATTCATCTCCCTCTGCCCAGTAGGAAAAAACAAGATGGTCCCTTGGTACACCGAGAGATATATTTCAAGCCAAATAATTCCATCGCAACCCTAGCTGGTCAAAGAACCTGCCCAATTGTAGTCATTTCTATCGCAGAAGTTGATGCTATGAATTCCAAGCCAGAAGAAGATGATCTAATGGACGATGATACGGAAATGGATGATGGCAATGCAGAGAATCTTCCCACTCCTACGCCCAAATTGAAATCAACCATAACGAACAAACCTTCCCGGCTTGGTGATCGCAGTCATGACAACACCAAAAGGAGTTTCAGAAAAGAAACTGATGGTGAACGCAACAGCCACTTTGCACCACCAAAGTAGGAATTACAGAGTTCCAAATTAGTCTGTTCTGGGCAGAAAAGTTTCAGTGTAAAGCAATGATATGTTAATGATCCCAGAGATATATTTCAAGCCAAAAAAATATTGTTTAACATTTTCGGGCACCAGGTTCAAAACTCTCACTCCTGCCACGCATTTTCCTACTAGTCATATCCTTCTGCCCAGAATGGACTAATTTGGGCCTCTACAATTGCACGTGTAAGCTGTGCTACTGAATTTGTTTGGACTATGCAGAGGCGGTTTCAGCTACGGGCTATTTCACTTGCCCTACAACCATTTTCGTCTTCTTTCTAAGGAAAAGCTTCTGAAAAATATCAATTTCAGCAGAGGATGATTCATCGACGAGAAAACTACAAGAATCTTGCATACTGCAAAACCCATGCTTGTGTTTGTCACAGATTCCTTCAATGTTCGGACCGAAGAACTGGGTCCAATTTCCAAGCATAGATGCACAATACTCGGTGTTTTTCTTATTTTTTTATTTTAAATGGATTTTCTATTAAAAAAAAATTTCCTTGCACTCTTCATTACTACCTTTTTTCTGGGTTTAACGCATGTTCTAATTGGCATGGTTCGGTGCTCTCA
Organism: Picea engelmannii; assembly: GCA_009831015.1. Taxonomy (NCBI): domain Eukaryota; kingdom Viridiplantae; phylum Streptophyta; class Pinopsida; order Pinales; family Pinaceae; genus Picea; species Picea engelmannii. Next base: position 1,037,802 of record ML779924.1, on the reverse strand, counting down.
TACTTCTTCGATCTTCTGTTTACTAATACCAATATACAATGTTGCAGCAAAATCGTTGTTCTTGTTTGTAGACATGCAATTATTAAGTTTTAATGCTAACAACCCATAATGCAATAAGTTTAATACTTGAGTTAATATGTTGCACTGATGGTAGAATGTATGAAGAACACAGTTACACGCACACGTTCCAATAAAATCTAATCTTCCACAAAGCATTTGCTGGCAATTAGTAGAAAATCAAATTTAGTGGTTAAGTTGATATGTTACAATCATGGAATAATGTATCAAGAACATAGCTGCAGGCATGCATTGCAATAAAATGTAATCTTCAACAACGCATTTGCTGACAATTAGTAGATCATGGTTTTGCAACGATGGTGCTTCTTTGAAACCAATTCACGCTTACGAAAACTGCCTTCTGCCTCTCTATTTTCCCACTCTTTTATTCCCTCTAATTTATCTTCCTCGTTAGTTAATCATTTTTTTCCCGACAATGCGTTGGTCCACAGCTTCGCGGATTCACGTGTTTGCGTTTCCAATGACCACTTCCCCTTTCTTTAAATTGATTGTGTATTGTTCCCTGTCCCACAACTGGCACCCAGAGTTCTACCATATACAAATTGACAGTCGGACTTGTGCACTGGTCGGGTCAACATTGCAATTCTACTTTTCCATGACCTCAAAATAGCATTCAGAGCTCCGGTATATACAAATTGACAGATATTCAAAATTGCAACCGTTCTTAGATCATACGCTTTTCCGTATTATGGTCCACCTATCATGCCATTTTCTGTGCTGCACATTTTTGCACTGAAAACTTTCGAGAAATACAATTTAACCGTTGGGTCCTCGCATATTTAGTGGAACTATTGTCACCCCATTTTGAAGCCCGTTTGTCCACTTTCCATACTTCTCCATTTGTTTAAATTTCTTTGGTGAATCATCGATTTGGTGGGTTAAAGAAATATTCAGTTCGTAGTTGTTGTTTCCTGTATCTGTGCCCCTTTGCAATTAGCAGTTGGCAATTATATATAAGATCTTATTGCCATGTATGCAATTAGCAATTTCCCTGTTCCATACTTAGCCACTTTGGCAGAATTCCACAAATATACAAACTGGTCACTCAACTGCCCCATCATGATCTCTTCCATTTTACACATTTTGCACTAAAAAATTCCGAAACATGAAATTTCATCGTGCAACAGTCGACTGTCCTGACTATCCCCGTAACTCTTTTTTCAATCTCGTCCGACTGCTTTTCAGAGCTTGCCATTCTTTCCTTGCTCTCTGCCCTCTCTGTCACCTTCGCACTTGTCTATAATAAAAGAAAA
>ML779924.1:995206-1014081 GCA_009831015.1 Picea engelmannii | reverse complement strand
ATTTAGAAACACGGGCATGAAAGATTTCCTTACTAGGTACCTTTCTTTTCCCTATAATCTAATTTGCATTGCAATATTGTTCATGTGTGCTCTTTCATTTTTTTTAATGAAAGTTTGTTATGATTCAAATGCTTAAAATATCATAATAAAGTAGAAGTACACACCATGTACACCAATGTGAGCGTGAAGCACTACTCCAAGATGGATAAGAGAGATAAGTTACACAATAACTCCTTATAGAATAGGAGAGCCTCCTCCAAATAACCAAATACATTCATACCTCACAATTCACATGTCCTCAATAATGAATACATTATCCCTATATATACCTATTCGCACATTGCACATGAGGCCCTTTTACTATTAGGCCAACCCTATTACATATACATTTACACATTACATGTACATTTACCCCCATGTATGTCCCCCCTTGGGTTCATATCATATACATTTAACCCCATATATGCCCCCCTTAGATCATAACAAAGTTGCATATGAAATGCTATCAAACACGACCAACAAATTAATTTTTAGGGCTCTATGCTTGTTGGGGTTTGAACTTGGTTCATGAAAATGGTTATGGTCTCTTTGATACAGGAGGATCCAGAATGCTCACAGAGGCCCAAGAAGATCCAGAACGCTCATAGAGGTCCAGAAGGATTTAGAAATGCTCAAAATTTGATCATCTCAAATGGTCCCAAAATGGACATCAATGCGTAGAGCTCGACGATTTCTTTCCAATGACGCAAAAATCGCCTCAAATATAGTTTGTATGCAAAATATATGGCCAGTCAAAGTTCAGGTCAAACCTGGAAAAAGTCAAAGAAAAGGGGTCAAAGGTGACACATGGCACTATTGTACATTCGTACGATGTTGACGTGGCAACACCCCAAGGTGCCATGTGGCACACTGTACGTCTGACCGAGAAGGTGACTTGGCAATATGTATGGCACAAGTGGACCAATTGTAGTTTGATATGTTGCAATGATAGAAAAATGAGAGGCTGTCACATGCCAGCCTCCCATTGTCCATTTATGGATAAAGTTATTTAAAATTTTGGTTGGAAGTCTGGAGGATTGTTGGCCCTTGATCAAGTTTTGGAGACCCTTGGTCAAGTTTGACCTATTTTGGGACTTCGACGGGTTGTCGAAGATGGAGTGCAAGTCAAAGCTGAGATCGCGGGATCTCGGCCCCTTGTTTAGGGATTTTTGGGTTTTGGGCTTATGTAACGGGTATGGGGATGTCGGGCCATGGGTTTACCCATGTTTAGGCCCTTTTGTAATGTATAAATAGATAACTAGGCGATGTAAGCAGGGGCACCTTGCTAAGTGCTAAGACAATAGATGCATCTGTGTGATGTTGTGCTAAGTGCGAGTGATAACTGTAAATGCTTTGTGCATGTTGTGTTGGACACTTGCAGAGCTAAGTGCAAGTCGATGTAAGAGGCTTGTGTAGGGATTTGTGCTATAACTTAACTCGGGGAAGGAGGATCTGGCAGAGTGCGCACAGATCTCCTGTCCTATGCGGAGTAGGATCTTGTGGCTCTGTGCATGTAGATGATTGACATAAGACAAAAAAGAGAAGAAGAGTTGGTGGACGTATCCCCTGGCTGGGGGTGAACCACGTATATCATGTGTTATGGTTGATTTGTGCATTATGGTTGTTTTCTTGTTCATATGATTTATGCTTAGTGCAATAATGTATGCTTAGATGTATTTGATATGATAACTTAGTACTGAATAATATGAATGAGTGCCAGATTTGATCTATTCTGATGTGCTTAGTGCTTGAATGTGTTGGATCTTGTTGAATATTGCGTTGCTATGTAGTTAAGGTTTATTTGCGTTGTGAACTAAGATTAAGTATTGATGAATAACGACTGCTAAGTGCTCTGATAAGGTTTTGTAATCACAGATCTGTGTCCCAGCTAGGTTGCAGACATCTGAGTCCTACAACCACCCTTGCCTCTACCTCGGTTGAGACTTCATCTGCTTCGCAGGTGTTGCCAAAAGGGTCGGTAGTTAGGGTTTTGTTGATGTGTTGTTGAAGCGTTGAACTCTGGGTCTGCCCCTGTGCTAACAAATGGTTCCGTTGTCGGGACTTGAAACTGTGATTTCTGGGAACTGAGGGAATGAAAGAAAGCTCTGTGCGTAGATTTGTTGCTTTAGTGCATGGTACTCTACTTGACTTACGAAGCTTTAAGAGAGGAGGCAGATCTGAAGAAAAGAGGTAAGATCTAAAAGCTTTGTGCTCTGATAAAGGTAAAGTGAATTTTTTTTATTAAAGAGGTAAGATCTAAAATCTTTGTGCTTTGTTAAAGGTAAGATAAGTGGAAATTTTTGTTTCGAAAGTATGGATCTAGGTATGTTTGATAAATTTTGTCTTAGTCTAAAAAGTAGGGCACAACTAGATGAAAGAAGGTTTGATATGAGTAGATCTGATAGAAATAATGAAAGATATGTTATTCCTATGCATAGAAAAAATGTTTGGTCTAACAAATGGATGCGGGATCCTAGGAAGAATTTTTTACAGGTTAGCTACTATGATCCTAGTGCGCAGTACAAGAAATGTTGGGGATCATTTAAGAGAAAGAGAGGATTATCTCTTTGTTATAGTTGCATAAGACCGAGACATCTTGCTAAGGAATGCCCTGGTAGAATACTTAATTGTCTTTGTTGTAAAGCTATGGACCATGAAGTTCTGGATTGCCCTAGAATGATTACTAAGGTTGAAAGAATGAATATGGAACAAGAAAACCCTGAGAAAGACCAAGAGACTAAGATTATGGCAGAACCCCAGAAATAATCAGAGATTGTATTACTACAAATGAAAGAAACCCTGAATGACCACAAAGATATCAACTTATCAGAGATTTTCAAAGAAAAATAGTGCATAGAAACAAGAGACTGTATTACTACAAATGAAATAAACCCTGAATGACCACAAAGATATCAACTTATAAGAGATTTTCAAAGAAAAAGAGTGCATAGAAACAAGAATAGGAGACTTCGACATAGACTGTGTTCTGGATGAGGAAATACAAGTGAATATCATGACAGAAAGAACCTGGGAAATTTTAGGAAAGCCTGTTATGATTCCTTCATTGGGAGAAATAGGATTATTTAGAGGAAGGTTGATAACCCTATGTGGAAGACTTACCCAAACCCCTATGAGTTCTCATGGAACTTCGATAGAGGAAGAATTTGAGGTTGTTAAATTTATTGAGAATAACACCCCATTTGCTATGATACTAGGAAAACCCTGGATTGAGAAAGATCATACCAAAAAAAAAAGAGGAAGCCCTAGAACGAAAAAAACAAGAACTAAGAGACTTCATGACTAGGAGAGTAGAGAACCTACCCCAGATAGAGAAGAAGTATTGCCCTTGAACCCTAGTAAAGACCATCAACAATGCGAAGTTACTATGCGAAAATGAGATAAGAATTAGAATGGAAAGAAGAATACTGAGACGCAAATCACAGGGAAGAAGGCTAGAAAACTTTGAAAGAAGAGAGCAAAGCTAGAAAAATTGCAGGAGGTTCCAGAGGAAACTTCATGGAAGGAAGGTTTGCAAAACTGGAACTTCATCGAGATATCAGAACAACGCAAAGTGGCACTTCGCCATGATAGGGAAATATAGCCATTGGAGGCATTATGATCGTTAGACCGACACTCTCGAATGATTAAAACAACAATTATGACCAGAAAGCTCGCCATCGGATCGTTGGAACTGCGTCGTAACGGACAAACTGCATTGATGAAAGCCTCTTGTCCATTGGAGGGATCCATTACATCGTTGTCTACTTATTCCATCGACTGTTGCGCCGAGAACACTTTCGTGAATTGTATCCGAGCCAACAAGAGAACTCATTGTTACCGCGTTGTGTTTACTGAGATTTCACCACTTGTTCTATTACATTGATCATTTTTTTATTGACCTGAGTATCTGATCTTGAGCGTGCATGTCGGATGAACTCAACGCAGTAGAAAAGTCCGTAGAAGAAGTCCTAATCGATCTAATGGATGAAAAAGTAATGTACGCAGGGATTCAAGCTTCATCAACGAGAGGAGTGCAAGCCTCTCTGTCGAATGCTCGCGGATCTGGACCATCCTGAGCTGCAGCCGAGAAAAGAACCAAGCATCGAGATGACTTGGAAAATGAAAAGTTAATCGTGTCTATCCTTCCTGAATACATCCTGCCTCTGGCCGGCGCAGTGAGTCGTGTAAGTGTCCCAAGGGATTTCGATTACATTCTGATTACTACGTACCTCCCAAAGGGGATACGTGTAGTTCGACCACAGCTAGATAAGATCATGACATTAAAATTCAACGACTTCAACCTAGGGGATCTCAAGAACCACAACATGCTCGCTCCTCACAGGTATTTGACTAGGACGAAGGGGAAGAAGTCGAGGATAATCCCCCAACCATGGACTATGGACCTCGCGCAATCCACTATCCTGAACGTAATGAAGATACCACATTTTGGAAGGCACCAGGAGTTTAATGCGTGCGTTAAGATTCTGCTGTCGTGCTTCCATGGCGGCTATCTGTGGCTAGAAAGATGCATCACCATCGATCCGACGTTGATCCATAGGATCATCGGATTGAGCATGCAGGGACCAGACCTGCAAGACTTTTACCCAGGGAAGGCTACAGACCGCGCCCTAGCACAGAAGATTAAGGATACCTATGGCGATGTAGAAAAGGGGACACGAGGCTACAAGGTATCCTCCATCCAGAATGGCGCAGTGCGCTTAGCTTTCCAGTTGATCGCAGGGAAGCTAGTAAGAAAGAACATACCCACACAGGTCACAAGGTTCGTTGTTGACCTCGCTGGAAAATGTGTGGAAGGACTACAGATGAACTGGGCAAAGTAATTAGTCAACCAATTAGAATTGAATTGTCGTGAAGCTCAGGATCAGGGCTATGAGTTCCATTTTAGCTGGGTGTTGATCCTCATCGCGTTTACTGCTTGGGAGATGCCGGAAGGTGCGACCTTCCCTGACATTGAGTCGTTCGAGCCGCTCGCTACAAAGTTCACCACACTCTAGTATTCGAGCGATATGGGGAAACAATGGCAGTCAAACACGGTATTCTATACCTACTATCTGCAGTTAAAGAGGGCTATTGAGGCTGTCCCTCATATGACGTCGAACACCCTGCATCGGTTCAAGCCCCTTATGAAATTTTGCACAGATCGACTCTTTATTTATATCACTGCGCGTGCAGACGAGAGTAAAGAATAGCTTCAGTCATACTATAAGCTCATAGAGGAGGACCTAGAAGAAATAACTAAGGACTGGCCTACATAGCTCCTTATCCCTATTGACCCCGCAAAACTATTCGATCCCGAACTAATCGGAAGCCCGGAGGTCACTCGTGAAGGGCATGATACACCTGGAACTAACAGAAGGAAGAAGACAGAAGAGGTCCAGTAGCTGAGCAGTGCATCAGAAGAAATTGCTTCAGAATCACCTGGAGGAGGAGGTGATGACGAATTAGATAAAGAAGAGCATAATGGAAAAGAAGATCAGCAGAAGCAAGGCGAAGTAACACCGCCACAAAATCCCCTTGGTGACACAGAGCCATATAACAAAAGAAAGGTTTCCCCCACGAAACCTACATCATGGAAGAAGTCCAAAGCTAGTAAGACCAAGCTCCAGACTGTGCTCATGCTCGATGACTTCGACTTCATTATCGCAGCTGTATTAGATGCCTCGAAAGATCTTTTGTAGAGAAATGAAGAAAAACAGGAAACCATGTATGAAAGGCTTGAAGCAGATATGAGAGGGGTACAACAAGCCCTTCACTTCAGTCGCGCAGTGTCCACTATGCCCCAGCCATTAGAAGAACCAAATTTGGGAGATGAGCCTACCTAACTTTGCAGAATAGCCGATGCGACTGAAGCTCGCCTTCGTCGCGCATAGGAAGAAAGAGAACAAGCCATAGTGGCCCTGAAGCAAGCACAAGAGGAAGTGACATAACAACATCGAGTTGCGCAACAGGAGAAGGATGACCTCCAAAAAAATTTTGAAGAGGAGAAAGCGCAGATCCAGCAAGAGAAAGAACAGATGCTCGTGGAGCAGGTTGGAGTAAAAGAAGAAATCAACAGAGCACTTCGCTCTATGACAGGCTTAGAGAAAAAGGAGGAAGACGGAGTGGAGCATCAAGTAGCGCAGCTTGCTGAAGCCATCCAACAGCTTCAACAGAGAATAACATACCTAGAGCTACAAATAGTGCCAAGCACTCTGCAGGACGTGCGAGACCAAAGAGAAGCCATTGCCTGAAGTGCAGTTGAGCGAATCAAACCATTAGCTTTGGAATGTAAACAAATTAGCAGTAGAAGTGCACATACTTATGAGTGACTTACTCAAGAACCTGAACTAAAGACACTAGAGTCACAATTCCAAGAGGCAAAGCAGCGAGTAGTGAAAGTACATGCATAGTTGAAACTCTTGTCAGCAGTTGAGAGGATGAAAAGATCCCAAGAATAATGGACTGCTCAACAACAAGTCCACACCATACAGAGAAAAGTCATAGAATTGACTTAGAGGCTCCAACTAGTCCAGGACGAAGCTTGCCAACTATTTGAAGATATTGAAGGCTGAGGAGCAAAGCTGGAACAAGTAGTCATTGTAGTCGAACAATGCTTGGAAGGACCTGTGAATGAGGTAGTTATTCAGGAATTCGATCAGCCGGAGGCCCTGGCAAAGCAGCAGGTCGAAGCAGGTCGAGAAAAGATCGAGGATTTTGAGGCAGAGCTACCCAGATCAGAGTGACTCGGGACGAGTCACAGGTGAGTGTTGGGGGCCTGTTGGGCCTTGACCAAGTTTTGGAGACCCTTGGTCAGGTTTGACCTATTTTGGGACTTTGATAGGTTGTCGAAGGCGGAGCACAAGTTGAAGCAGAGATCGCGGGATCTTGGCCCCTTGTTTAGGGATTTTTGGGTTTTAGGATTATGTAACGGGTATGGGGATGTCGGCCCATGGGTTTACCCATGTTTAGGTCATTTTGTAATGTATAAATAGATAGATAGGCGATGTAATCAGGGGAACCTTGCTAAGTGCTAAGACAATAGATGCATTTGTGTGATGTTGTGCTAAGTGCGAGTGATAACTGTAAATTCTTTGTGCATGTTGTGTTGGACACTTGTAGAGCTAAGTGCAAGTGGATGTAAGAAGCTTGTGTAGGGCTTTGTGATGTAACCTAACTCGGGGAAGGAGGATCTTGCGGAGTGCGCACAGATCTCCTGTCCTATGTGGAGTAGAATCTTGTGGCTCTGTGCATGTATATGATTGACATAAGACAATAAAGAGAAGAAGAGTTGGTGGATGTAGCCCTAGGTTGGGGGTGAACCACATATATCCTATGTTATGGTTGCTTTGTGCATTATGGTTGTTTTCTTGTTCATATGATTTATTCTTAGTGAAATAATGTATGCTTAGATGTATTTGATATGATAACTTAGTACTGAATAATATGAATGAGTGCCAGATATGATCTATTCTAATGTGCTTAGTACTTGAATGTGTTGGATCTTGTTGAATATTGTGTTGTTATGTAGTTAGGTTTTATCTGCATTGTGAACTAAGATTAAGTATTGATGAATAACGACTGCTAAGTTCTCTATTAAGGTTTTGTAATCACAGATCTATGTCCCAGCTAGGTTGCAGACATCTGAGTCCTACAACCACCCCTGCCTCTACGTCGGGTGAGACTTCATCTGCTTCGCAGGTGTTTCCGAAAGGGTCGATAGTTAGGGTTTTGTTGGTGCATTGTTGAAGCGTTGAACCTTGGGTCTACCCTCGTGCCAACAAGGATCGAACCTGGATCTCCTGCCTACCATCCAACAACCTTACCACTACACCATACAAGTGGGTCTTAACCATATGGGGCATGAATTACATTTAAAGTTGTATAATAGTTGTAACGGGTGGAAAAAGGGTCGAGGGCTAAGCCCTCGAGCCATGTCATATGCACTGCAATGTAATCGTGTGCCATATCCCGCTGGGGTATTCAAACTATATGTCATGAATAACATATCAACCAACGAATTATTTAATGTATGGTTTAAACTTACAACAAAATGCCATAATATATGGCATGGTTGACAGGGTTTGACCCTGCGACCTGCCATATATTATACATACACCTTAATTGTTGCACCAAAGGCACATTATGTTACAAAAACCCACTAGAAAAACATTTAAGTTCGCCCTGGAGTTGTGGTCGGAGGTTAGGGGTTGCACCCTATTTAATGGGCATGCGGACCGAGGCAATGACAATCATTTGTAGAGTATGGCTTGGGTCTCGAGGTTTGTGCCAGAGGTATCAAGACCTTGGGATTGCACCTAAATGTGTGCCAAGAGGTTCATTGACGAAATTTTATGAACTTTATACTCATTTTTCTCAAAACTTCGCAAGGAATTCAATGGTGCACTTTGTTTTTGAGTTTGAGCAACATGTAAAGAGGTCATTGTAAAACACAAGCATTTGAGAATTAATAAAGAGGTCTCTATTGGAAGTGGACCCAGAGGCATAGCCCAAATTGGGTGAACTCCATTAACAAACTTGTGTATACGATTTTGGTATTGTTGTTCTATTTCTCTTAGTTATATTGCAAGTTGTTTATCATTAAAGTGAATTTGGATAGATAAGTAATTACACATGTATTTTGCAATCAGTGAAATGCTCATTATTATTTGGAATATCAAGTAGACGTGTATGTGTCTTAAATAATAATTAACATCTAAGGATTTTTTGGATCACTCATCCATGTACACTTTAATTAATTTCCTCTCAAGTAATATCCATTTTCATCATTAATTTCTACAATATACTAGCTCTGTGGTGTGAGGAATTTGGTGGGTCGACTCCTCATTTGTGAAATCTTGGTATCCTTGTTTTTTAGCAAAAATTTTAGTGATTCTAGTTGTGGTCGTAATTTTGACATGTTCAAGCAAATACATCCAAAGAAGGGTGATAGGTTGGATCAAAGACGATAAAATTATTTAGTGTTTGTTCATTACAACCATCATCTTTGAAACAAACAACTCGAAGGAAAGAAGGATATTGAATCCATTGATCTAGATTAGGTCAACCCAACATCAAATTGGGTTGTGGACACCAAGGGACCAATATTTGCAAAGAAGGACCTTGACTAGTTAGATAGAGGGTTAGAGACATTAGCACCATCATAGGGTGAGGTGGGATGTTTGGGTTCCCAATCCCAAACATGACTTGTAAGTCATGAGTCATGACTCATGACACGTTACATATCATATAGTTTCACTATGTACTTTGAGATACTATCTGGTATGTCCATGCCATTATGATTTATGTAATTGCACCTTGCAAGCTGATGTCAACCTTCATGGCCTCGTCTTATAAACTATCATGTATTTTTTACAATTGAACATGAGTATATGTCGATTTTGAGTCTACGTGATGGATTTTTCATAAATTGGAATTGTCTCTAGTTATTTTTTCCCAATATTTCCATGTACATGATGTTGTTACTGACAAAGGAAACCATAATTTTCTCTAATGCCATTTTTTATCTGCCTAGGATCTCAAATCACCACTACTAGTAACATAACATATTTGAAACTACTAAAACAATTCTGGCTAAATGCATGCATATTATATAAATCATGTGATACCCATCTCATACAAGACATTTAGACAACATCACCATTGACTCATCAAGCCATAATGCAACTTAGATTAAATATAGAAGAGTCCATGAATCACATGTTATCCATCACATACAAGTAGTTATCCAAATTAGTTAATGTAATGATTCATTCCTTTAAAAATAGAAAGAACATATATTAGGACAAAAAATTGAAATGTATATTATTGTCCACTAAAGACAAAAATAAATCAAAGGGACACCAGCAACAATATATTAGCAAGAGGGGATAACATCAATAGTTATATCACCTTTTTTGTTTGCACAAGGGTGTGCAAAATTCTAAGCTAGGGGATGATGATGGGCCTCCCAATTGCAGCATCAAGAAACCCACTTTTGAGATATTTTGGCCACATTTGTACTGCATAAACTTATCTTGACCATGATCAATATAATTGTGTTGGGTTTTGTGCAATTGATTGATTATGGAATGAGTTTGATGATTGAATGTGTGTTGTGTCCTAGTTTATCTATGATTTTCATATTTTTATACATGTCTAGGGCTACACTAATCCATGCTTCAAGAAGGTCGAGTTCAAGGACGACCTACTCCAACATTGCATGAGAAGAAAGGGGTATTGTGTCCCCTCACCAAACTCCAAAGGATTTCCAAGCCTTCAATTATCCAAGGCACCAAATCCAACATGATCCATTCTAATTTTTTACTAAGAGAGGGAAGTCTAGGAAGGGATTTGATCCCTAGAACACAGGTTTGTGATTATAGGGATCTTGGAGACATAATCCCTTCAATCAAGGACTAACTGAAGAGTTGATTGATGTATTCTTTTAGTATAAATAAAAGTTAGGGGATATCCATAGAGGTGTTAGTCATTTTGTTGAACATTAGGAAATATGATAGAGCTAAAGAATTCAAACTCCTTTGAGATGTATTGTTGCTATTAATTAGTGTGCTAATGCAGAAATTTTTCTTCCAGATTTCTTGTCTGTTGTGGACTTTTAGTTTCATGTAGAATCCTTGAGTAAGGCCCCTTACAATATCCATATTGTAAGGTCTCCCATGACACCCATTAAGCGCACACGCTCCTTGGGCATATTTGGCAATAGAACGGACAAAGAGCACAAGGAATAAGCGATCAGTTGGGCGAGCAAAGATGTTTGGGTGTGAGAAGGAGCACCTTGGGTGCGCGATGGTGATGTGCGACACCAAGGGGGCACACACCTTACTCGGCTTAGAATGATTGATGGAGACTTGGGTTGTATTTGGGCAAGGGTGGGGAAACTTGGGAGCATGCCAAAGGTGTGGACATGTCTTCCCTTGGAGAGGTTGGGCGACCCCATCAGCACATCCATGAGAAGTCACGATGATCGACATGAGAGAGCACACAAGGCAAGGGGTGTGCGCCCAAGGATGGGGTGTGTCGGTCCAATAGAAAAATGGTTGATGGGTGTGCAGGCTTGGATGGGTGCACCGAGTCCATGAAGGGGCACGACGAGTCGGTTGAGTGTGGGTTCGTGAAGGGGTGCAACACCCCCAAGAGACATGATGTTTTACACAAGTGACTCTTGGAGTCCATACAAGAGAAAGGGTGCACAACCAAAGGAAGGCGTAGAGCATTTGGACTAGAGATTTGGAGAACAAGTATGAGGAAATTATGATGCAATGAACTAAGGCAAAGTTGCCAAGATGGAAGACAAGTAGCCAAGAGTTGGACGCTTTGGGAGGTTTTGGGAAAGTTTGGAAACACAGGTCTATGGAGGCATGTGTGAGGCAGAACTGAAATCTATGTTAGCTTGGTGAAATTCTGTGAAAATGAAGGGGCAACAAATCTGTGGTTGTGGGCATGTCTAAGGTGCACCGCAGGTGGTTGTGGAGATGGTTGTGACAAAGAGTCTTGGTGTGATGAATCTGCTCTTGAGTGTCTTGGTGAGGTGAGGCAAGTCATGCGACTTTTCCAAATTTGTAAACTGAACCGATAGTGCTCATATTGTAAATGTTTCGCAAAAACAATGACTTGGTTGGGTGTTAGGCATGGTTCGTGTCGCTCACTCTATATCTGTGTTTGTCTTCATTTGTTCTATAGTTGTTCTCTTGGATTCTCATGTTCATGGAATGTATGCTTAAATAAGACTAACTCCCACACTATATCTATGTCAGTCGTCGTTTGTTTTGCATTTGTTCTCTTGGATTCTCATGTTCATGGAATGTATTCTTAAATAAGGTTAAGTGTTAAACTATGTTAACAATTGTCTATTTAAGCAAGATTTGCACTAGAGTAGGAGTGTGACTCGTCGGTAGCCTAGAATAGAGTATGGTTATGCTCTAGGTGAGGTGCGTAGTCTGAACAAAGTATTCTTAGTGTTCCAAGCAACCAAGTAAGAACTGTCGCGATGTTGCATGCCCTCGAGAGGTGAAATATTGCAATATTTGATCAAGCATCTTGTGGGATCATGATAGGTGGTATTAGAGAAGATTTAACTTTTCTCCACTATTGTAGCCATAACAATTGTGGAGGGGTGAACTTGTTGGTGAAATAGTCTGGGCACATGCTTGGTGAGGGTTCAACAGACCGACCCATCATAGAAGCAACCTAAGCACAAAATTAGTGTGACAAGACCGAGTTGCGAACAAATCCATGACTTGTGAGAAGACTTGGGTGGACCCCTTGACCAATCCAAGCGCAAAGCTCTGAGGATGAACCCAACACTTGGGCAAGGTGAATAAACGCAGAACTTTTCATAGACCTAAACACATAGGCAGTTGGGTGCAGACCTTAGTGAATGGTTCAACAAAGTGGGTTGTTTTGTCCCAGGTGATTTGAGCCCAATCATATGTGTATGCACAAAATAGGGGCAAAGTTTGTGAGGGTGAACTGAGCACTTGGATGTGTAGATGACCGTAGGAATCATTGTGTACTTGGGACAATGTGGAGGAGTTGCACAAAGCTCTTGAGAAGACCAAGTGAAGAGGGTCAAGCAGCGAAATGGACAATGCAGATGACAAAGCTTGGAAGGTCAAGAGAGATAATGTAACCCAATGATTTGATAAAATCCAAGAGGATTTGGATAGGTTTGATGAATATGATGCACAGATAAAGTCCGAGATCAACAAACTAAAGGCCTTGATGAGGAAGACTGAGACTTTGAAAAAAACTGCAATTGGGAGCACTCGGGGGGGAGCATCCAACATGAATGCAACGAAACAACAAAGGATCATCCCAAACCACTCGTGAGGAAAGGTAGGTTGATTGAATGTTACCTTTGTTCACAAAATCATTTCATGAGGAATTGTCCAATGCAATGTAATTTGGATCTATTGGTTGAGGAGGAGGCTCGACTCACACCAACAACGGAGGAGTCAGAACCCTTAGCAGAGATGGTTCAAATGTAGAAACCAACAGAAGAGATCAATGAAGTCATGGAAACGTTGGTGGAATGCATGTTATAGTTTAAGACAAGAGGTCAAGGACAATTTTTACAAAGTGAAGCAATTGAAGGGCTTTACTTTGTGGACACAACAATAATTGGGCTGAATATGGAAGCTTTGGTTGACACTAGGGAAACTAATAGTTTTGTGAGTGAACGAGTCACTGGATTGGACTTTCTTAGACTTTCCAAAGAAGATTCACTCATTCATGAACGTTGCTTAGTATTCTTGGACAAGGCTAGAACACCAAGTGCACCCTTAACGACAAAGAGGAAGTTCGGGAGGATGCCTAGGAGTTTTGTGATTAGGTTGGTAGAGGGAGTTAGTGGGAGCACCAACAAGCCTTGTAACATGACACAACAACAAGAATTCATCCACATCACAACATCTCCAAGTAGTCCGAGGAAAGAAGAACAACAGTCGACGATGATGAAGACTTCAATGAAGACAACCATGGGGAAGGTTGGTCAGTTGAGGAACTCACAGAACCATGAACGTGAGTGTAAGAGACATTTGGACTCTTAAATTTCTATGGAGGAGTAGGGGGACATCACTAAGTGGATAGTTATCAACAACGGGTTGTGAATGTTGTGGAGGATTGGGCAGTAGACTTACCTACCACAGAGACTCCAAGAGTTGAGTCTGGACAATGCGTGGAGGCATTTAATCAACTAGATTTGGAGATGGACACAGAAGAGGTAGGTGTTGAATACCAACACCCAACAACGATTGTGAAATTTTGTAGGAAAGACATGGGGATATAAGACTTCCAACTTATGACAGAACGACTTGAGGAGTTGGGATGAAAATCGAAGGAATTTTTTTTGGTCATGTGATACTTGCACACGAAGCACAAATCAAACACGATGTATGCCAATATCCTTGGTGGTGGCTATCAGGTACACTCTTCTTTCTAAAAAAGAGATAGAGACGTGTTGCCAGGAGTAAGAAACATGAATGGTGATTCCTAGTAGAGGTGTCGCCGAAAGACTTAATCAAGGAAGTTGTGAAACGACGAATGGGTTGTGGAGGCAACTTGGCAAATTGAAGAAAGGGGTAGGACCTTGTCCAGAACCGAAGGGGTTTAGATAATTGAAACAAACAAGTTGATATTGCAATGGGTGACTCAACAAGACCAAGAAGAGTTGGATAAGATGACGATAAGGAAGATAGAAAAGCGTTTGTTGGATGTGGAGACGTGCATTCTCTAGCGATGAATGCAACAGTTGGACTGATCACCTAACTAGTTCGAAACTTCAGAGGATCCAATGTACATGAAACATAAATGACAGAGTCGAAGTATTGAAGCCATCATGGGTCAAAATCATCCAACACTTGGGCACACTTTGTAGAACTCCCCGAGGAGATTTTTTCTTGTTAACAACAATTGAGGAAACAACAATCGTTGAGTGGTGACAAGATTCAAATATGGGGCAGAGATGCCATGGAAATCAATGGATGTTGTTAGGGACAACAACAACTTGGAGTGGGGGAGGATGTAAGGTCTCCCACGACACCCACCAAGCATGCATGCTCCTTGGGAAGATTCATAGATGGAATGGACGAAAAGCACAAGGAAGAAGCGATCAGTTGGGAGAATGAAGAGATTTGGGTGTGAGAAGGATCACCTTGGGCATGTGATGGTGATGTGTGGCACTAAGGGGGATACACCTTACTTTCCTTAGAACGATTGACAGAGGCTTGAGTTGAGTTTGGGAAAGGGTGGGGCAACTTGGAGGCATGCTCAAGAAGTGGATCCATTTTCCCTCGACAACATGGGTGCACCAGAGAGTTTGGACGACCCCATAAACACACCCAGTAGGAGTCATGACGATTCACATGAGAGAGCACACAAGGCAAGGGGTGCGTCATTCTAAGAGACAAACGATTGATGGGTGCACCAGGTCCACAGTGGGGCGTGACGATTCGGTTGAGTGTGGGTTCACGAAGGGGTACGACACACCCAAGAGACATGACATTTCACACAAGTGACTCTTAGAGTCCATATAAGAGCAAGGGCACACAACCAAAGGAAGACATAGAGCATTTGGACAAGAGATTTGGAGAACAATTCTAAGGCAATTCCTAGGAAATGAACTAAGGAAAAGTTAACAAAGTTACCAAGTTAACAAGAACTGTGACCTTAAAATGAGAATTGTAGCCCTTAAAACACATATTTTTTCATAAAAAACATGAAAATCAACCCCCAAATCAAAAAGTGGTGCTACCTGGTATCCCCTAGCCTAGGGATAACTGAGGAGATTATGTCTTGAGGCCCACGGGTCCTAGACATGGAATACCAAGAGCCATATTGAGTTGAGCCTAGCCTTAGAGGGCCCATATTTCTTCTTCAGCGCCTCCATCATGTCAAAAACAACAACATCCATCCCATCAGCCTGGTCCTTCAGCAGCAATGGGTCTTGCTCCATGAGGTAACGAGTCTGGGTATCATGGTATGTGTCACTCTGATTCTCAAAACATTTGAATATTTGCATTTAATTCATTTTTCTTCATGACGTGTGCTTGGACCTTATGCCTTTTGACTTGTCCATACTTGGGGGGGATGGAAAAATGCCCTAGCAAGTTGGTTCCCTTAGGAGTGAGTTTCCACTAGGTGGGTTCATGAAAGGCCATCATCCATTCCCAACATACTTGTCACTTTTCATCATTCTCCATCTCATCCATCCCCTGCATTGGTTCGGGCATTGGGTTTGCCAATATAGCAAAGGGTTGTACCTTTCCTTGTGGGAAGAAGGGGCTAAAGGCCCGAAGGGTAAAAGTAGCTTGAAAAATATAAAATACAAAAGAACAAAACCTTCAGATGCTTCACCTAGGGATCCCTGAGAAATCAGTAAAAGGCTTCTCAGCAAGAAATGGAGGGACCCATAAAATAAATAAAGTCAAGCCCTAGTTGGAGGATAGGGGGTCTCATCACGAGCCAGCCTATTAGGTCCATGGGCATGTAGCGATATGACACTACCATCTAGTTGGTCACCGCGCCAGGGTAGTGGCTCTTGGTGGCATATCCAGGAGAAAGGGGGTCTCATCACGAGCCAACCTTCTCATCTCTGTGAAATGCTTGTGGGTAACACTATCACCACTGGTCACCATGCCAAGGCAATGTCCCCCAACTATTCTCTTGAAAGAAAAATAAATAAGATAAAAATGTAAAATTGCATTGAATGGGCTTGGAAACATTTTCATCCATGACAAGGTGCAACTCACCCTCTTCAGAGGCACCCACAGGTAAGCCATACATTTCCCTATCATCACTACACCCATTTGCCCAAACATCCCCATACCATCTCATCCACTTACATGACCTAGATTGGTCTTCACCTGGAAACTGTTAGAATATAATGGATGTGCTCATTTTACCATTGACAATATCACTATTGTCACCCAACCATAGGCCAAAACCACCCTCCGAGCACCTTAACCTTGACAAAGAATCATTCCGGAAGAAAACCCTAGGCTAGATAGCCAAACAAAGGATAGCGCACCTTTCCCCAAGGATAGCGCATCAACAAAAGCTGATCAGATAGTACAAACCCTAGCCAAGAGATAATCCAAGACAAAAGTGATCTGCTAGCTGCAATGGCAGCTCTCCTCAAACCCACGCACAAGACTGGGCACTGCAGTGCGCACAAGTTGTTGCTCTGCAATTCTAAGATTGCCCTGCCAGAATGAGAACTGGCCTCCTGTATTTATACTAATTCTGGCTAACTTCCTGGGCCGAATTCTCATTCTAGGTATCTGTTTGTTCAGTATATATTAATTCTTCTGGCCAAATTCTTCTCTTGGAGGCTAATAACCTAATATAAATTATCCTCTTGAGCCGACATGTCTTCTAGGGTTATTAGCCAACTCATTAGGGTTTCTTCTTGCTTTCCGGAGTATTCTATTCTCGTCAGGTTTACACATGGAGGTAAATACCCCTCGAAGATACCATAATATCAACAGAAACATCCCACATATAAGGATAATTATCCCAATAGGACGTCCTGAAACCCTCTCCAAACCTGGCTTGTAGAATAACATAACGTCTTTGAGCACTTGTCTGGGAAAGGGGGGTTTTATTCACATGTTTGGGTAACTTGATTATCATATGTGATTGACATTTCTATGATCCCTGTGACTTATGAGCCCATGGAGGGCGTACTTTTTTTTGTTGCGGGACCACGCCTGATGGAAAGGTACAGATGGAGAGATGATTAGCTTAGACCTCCATAGGGATAAAATCCCACCAGATGGATGTTGAGACCCCAGCCAGGGGTAGACATATACCAGAGGCTTGCACCGGAGAGAGAGAAGGATGTTCCACCAGAGACAACTTGGCAGGCCTAGAACTAAGGGGGTCTTGCCTTTCCCCTTGAACATTGGCCTTGGAAGGCCCATGACATCACCTCTGTGACCCTCGACGTCACCCAATGTCATATGAACATGATGGAGGCAGTTGTGTGCCAAGTGGCACGTGTGGCATGATCCATAGACCTTGGAAGGACTAATGTTTTTCTACTGGAGGCCAACGTCTCACCTAGGAGGCCCAACATCACCCTAGAAGGGCATGACATTACCCCTTTTGCATGTTTTACGGTTTAATTTGTCAAATTTATGTAAAAAACTGGATATTTGATGTAACTTGCCATGTCGGCCTTTTTGACCTAATTTTGTAATTAAAGGTCATTTTCATTGTATAAATAAGGGACTTTCCCCTTGTATTTTTTCATCATTTCATTCACTCACTAAGTGAGGTCTGAAATTTGCGCCCTACTTAAGGGTTATTGGCTGAAATTTTAGGCGCACTTCTTGGAGGAGGATAAATTTGGTGTTTTTTGGCATTTTCTTGGTGAAAGGTCTTCAACTAGGTTATTGCTAGATTATTCTTGGTGGATGTAAGTGAATTTTTTCAATCCTTCTTTGCTTTGAATGGTTATGGTACATTTACTTTGCATTTTTTCCAAGATTATGAAATTGCTAGTTTAAAACCCTAGGAGAACAAGCACATGTTATTGTCCTTGTCTTAACAACTTTTCACCTACTAGATTGTGCTAGAAACCCTACCTTTGAAGCATTGTACTAGATCCGTACCATTGCAACACTCTAGTATCATTTGCTTCATCAAGCCATTGTTTGTTTCAAGCTTGAGCTAAAGAAGAAGGAAAACCGCTAGGGCCTAGGGTTACCTACTTCCTAGTAGTCGTTTTCCTTCTAAGGCTTGTTGATTGATTCCTTGGGTTACCAACACCTCAATCATCGAACTTCTTTGTCCTTAGCTTTTACATTATCATTTGTTTCCTTCAAGTTTGTTGCTGCAAAGTGAATCCATTAGCCCTAAAAGGCACTGATTTAGACCTTGAATTTGATTGATTGATGAAACCAACCCTTAAATCTTTTACCTCAAACAACCTACTAACCTTTCCTAACCCTATATTATACTAATTCACTAACCTTCTTTCCGTTGTTACAAAAGTAAGCTACATCCAATTTTTACAACAGTAAAAGCACTTAAAAGGAATTGCAAAAGTTGATTTTTACATTGCCTAATTAGCTTCTGACAACTGCTAGTATATTGCTATTGTTGGGTTATTATTTTTGGTCATTGTGAAGATCTTTTAAGGAATTTATTGTGAAGCTATCTTCTTGTATATGTTAATGTCTATGCCATTATTATAGTTCTTTGCATTTCAATAGATAAGAGCATAATAAGAACAAGATCACTGAGAAATACACATTCACAAGAGACACAACATTTATCCTGGGAAACCCTCTAGGGGAAGAAAACCCAGCAAA
>ML779924.1:930754-957707 GCA_009831015.1 Picea engelmannii | reverse complement strand
TGCTTAGTTTTGGCTTTATTATGTGATTTAAGTTAACAACAAAAAAAAGAAATTGTAATCTTAGTGCAATATTTCTTGTTAGAGTGATTTTTTGTCAACCATTGGAGTATGAAGCATTGTATTTGGAATTATAATAGTTAGGGTAGTTGTAAGGTTGAAAGACAAAGAACACAACTGTAATTGTGAAGTTTGTGAATGAATAAAGGACCTTTTGTGAGCACAAATGTAATTGTGAAATTTGCAAATGAACAAAGGACCTTTGTCTCTCCTTTTCTTTCATTTGTATAGTGTGGATGGATCTATGATCCAAAGACCTATGCGTAGACTCTTTGACTATAAAGAGGCACAAGAGAATTGCATTAATTATTAATTTAATAAAGAGATCACAACACTATATGGTTATTTTTGCTAACTACTTTATTATTGTGATATATTTATGATTGTTTTCAATTGAATTACATGAAGTCACAACTTCAATGCATCAACAAGATTGCATGAACAATGACAATGACAAATATGAATTTGAATAAATAGAATATGATATCAATCCATAAGATTATGTCCAAGAAGATATTCTCACAATGAACCCCAAAGAATTTCATAGTGACATTATGAACAAAAATCCTTCCATCTCCTTCTAATGAAATTGTGTATATAAAGGGCATAAGTTCAGAGACTTTCCATAGATAAGTGAATGGAGTTAATCAAATATATACATCAACCAAACAAAAGGGGATGGGGATAATCAACAGAATACAAAAACATGTATATGAAAGACATAAGTTCAGAGATTTGCTACAGAAAAGCGAATGAAGATAATCAACTGTGTAAATTAAGTAAAAAAAGTGGATGGAGATAATCAAAGGTATACATCAACTAAACAATAAGGGAAAGCAGAAGGAAAACCCATGGAATCAAATACATAACTATATTTGAACACTTACCAAGTTGTTCCATTGGATAAACCCTTCCACGACAGAATATCTCTCCACATAAACTGGTTCACAGTATCTGAACATAGTTATGCAAACAAGTTATCAAATCATTAGAACAAAAAACAGAGTGATGACTAGAAATTTATCTCAACTTGTATCTTCAATTTTCATCAATATAAGCCAAAGATGCAAATTAGAACAAATGTTATGGTAAACAAACAAACAAAAAAGATATTTTGAACATAGAATTCCCTACCTACCCCAGGTATATAAGAAAACAGAGAAGCAAAAAAAACCAACTCGTTTCCCTAGAGAAGTAACTTTTGTCTAGGTAAAGTTGGACATCGATATTGATTCTACTCAGTGAGTGAACTCCCAACTATAATAGGATGGCAGGTTTAACACTTGGAAATGGCATGCAATACAAATTTAAAGACGATTGAGTTTCACTCAGTTTCAAACTTTCTGTATACTAATGCATGTCAAACAAACAAACAAAGGTCTAGAAATGGGTACACACCACTCAAGAACCTTTTAAGAAATATATATATAGAGTGTTTACTTTCATACCCTTCTCTGGATTGGAGAAATGGAAAGAAAGTCTTAGTAACAGAGATTAATGCTATTGGTTTGTGAAAATTATTGTTGAAATTTAAACAAGGTGAATAGAAATGATGTTGCTAGTCCCTGCCTTAAGGGAATAAAAAACAAAATAATGTGTTTTATTCCCAAGATTCGATGCAACCTATGTTTCTATTTCTAATGAATTGTTCATCCACCAATTGGGGGACATTGACATCATCTTTCTACTCCTCATTGTGTATGAACAAAAGATAGCAGTTGCAGATGAACAAGGGATTTCATAGATGTGGACAGGGTAAGCCCTATGGTCAATGCTACAACCTGAGGCATGGGGAGTGTTAGGGACCTAATCCCTTACGTAGGTAGAACAATGTATTCCGATGTAATAAAGGTCAATATTAATAAGGCCTTGAAATAAGGTAGAATAAGTCGAATGTAAGAAAACCTAATAGAATCTTCCACTTCTAGAAGGATCTTCCTCTAGATGGTTCTCTTGATAGACATATTTAGTATAAATAGGAGTCGAGGGTATGAGAACCCTAGTTTTGATATTATTGTAATAGAGCTCCGCTCGACTAGAGGTTTCCCCCTTGAAGAGACAAGTGAACATTGCTCTCAGTAAATGAAGTGCTCTTTCTGGTGTTAATCTGTTATCATTTCAATATTATTGTGGTGTTATTCTGATTATATTGTTGTTCATCTTCCATTTCTAGAATTTTATTTATGTTCTGCATACTTTTTATATCTGGAATATTACAAGTGGCATCAGAGAACTTTCCTTGGCAGAAAATTGTAGGTTAAATTTTTTTCAGGGTAGAGACGTATTTCGACGTCTTTAAGCCACAAAGATCTGTCATTACGTGCATAAACCTGCGGTTGAGGGATTCATACATGGAGGAAATACAAGTGGTTCTTAAGCACGCATCTATTGTCCACCCTTGTAACCCCAGTTGGTACCCCTACAAGTGGTAGCGCATCAGACAACACTTGTGTACGGATCGACCTAGATTTCCTGAAGACCTCTTTAGACAAATCGATCGGCCGCCTGACTGCTATAGTGCCACCGAGAACAACACTTGGGAAGATACTCTCTAGTACCTGGGTAGTCGGGTAGTACGACTAAGGGAATGGTCTAGCCTCCTTAGTTAGTGCCCTGATATATTGGGCCGAGTACTACTGTTGGAACCTACACATATATCAGAGAGCTATATCACAGGGAAAACCCTTGTCTGTAGAACCCTTTAATACCTAACCCTTGGGGACGGAAACAAAAAAATAAAACAAACAAGATCTATTGTCACACAACTGTGTTCAAGTTTCCAAATCACTATGCATTTCTTCCTGGTTAATCTTTTGGGAATTTCATCATTGTAGTATTCTTCAGACCGGAGTATAACTCCGCAGGTGTAAAAAAAAAGGTCTAGAAATTTTTGCACCATTATTTGAGACCTATTCCATTGGATTTATCTCTTCTCCCTTATCACATTCATACCTATCAATTTTAGCAAATTTTTTGACCCCACCCACCCCTTTTCGGTTCCCTTTTCATCATGGCCCATACCCATAGCCAAGACTTGGAAGCTCACTTCATTACCTTTCAATTTAATTTCACAGAGACCCAACAAGAAGTGAAACAACTCAGTGCCAATATTGCCACAATCAATACAAACATGCAGTCCTCCATCATCGCCTTAATCAAGGAACTCAAACAAGACATGACTACCCAGCTTGAATATGTCATTTCCATGATCTGCACCAAGCTGCATATCCCTACAGACACCCCTTTATCTGACCCACCTTTGCATACTAACATTGAAACTTCCTCTCATTCCCATAATTTTCAGCCCCATCACTTTCAACGTGACCTACGCCTTCCGTGGGTGGATGTGACCAAATTTGATGGCTCAGATCCCACTGGTTGGGTAACTCAAATAGAACATTATTTCTCTTTGTACGACATTACAGATGACTTGGCCAAAGTCTGGTATGATGTTCTCCATCTAGATCAAGAACGTTGGCAATGGTGGAAATAGAGAAAAACTTCTCGTCGAGGGTATATTGCTTAGACACACTTTGTGGTAGAGATTTATGAACGCTTTGACACCGACACCAAGCATTTAGTCCATTTGACAAAATTGAAACAATCTGGCATAGTGGAAGACTTTATAGCTTCTTTTGAGCGACTGGATTTTCGTACAGAGGGCATGTCTGATGCTTTTTTCCAAGAATATTTTATAAGTGGCCTCAAGGATGAGATTCGTGCACATGTCCTCATGGCTTGGCCTTAGAGTTGGGTGGAGGCTACTAAAAGAGCTAAGGAAGCATAATAGGTTGTCTCTTCTCAAAACCGGAAACCCTCCTTTATTCCTCGCACTAAATGAGTAAATCCCACTCCTCCCTCCACTCCATTAAAAATCCAAAAATTGACCAGGGCTGAAATGGTTGAACGCCAACTCAAAGGCCTTTGTTATAATTGTGATGATGAATATTTTCTAGGCCACAAGTGTAAGGAACAAAATCTTTGTATAACCATCTTGGAGGATGTTTTGGAAGAGGATGTTCAAACTCCCCTTGTGTCTAAGTCACCTGAAACCACGGACATAACCCCTCACTCTGACCCTCTCGAAGTTGAACCGATCATTTCCCTAAATTCTCTCACTGGCTTCTCTGCTCCCCAAAACCTCAAGCTAATTGATTACATCAAGCATAGGAAGGTCATCATCCTGGTTGATAGTGGCAGCACCCATAATTTTATTCATCGTCACATTGCCCAAGAAACTCATTGTTATATCCATGTAGTCAATAATTTCCAAATCATGATTGCCAATGGTGGCTCCATGAAATGTGGAGGGCGTTTTGAAAATGTGTGTCTCCAAATTGGTGATTACAACCTCAAATATCATATGTTTGCTATCGACATGGGCGGTTGTGACATTGTGTTGGGTGCAGATTGGCTAAGGACTTTAGGTCCCATTCTCATGGATTTCAAGGAATTAACCATGCAATTCGACCAGGAGGGCCACAAATATAAGTTCCAAGGAATCACCGCCGGTTCACTTGAGATCATTAGTTCCCATCGCATGGAAAAGCTACAAAAAAAGGTCATTATGGAATTATTGCCCAAATCCATTCCATACATGCAACTAAGACACCCTTTGTACTGCAAGACCTCCAATCCATCCTCTCTAAACATCAAGTGGTCTTTTCCACTCGCTAGCGACTCCCTCCTTCCCATGGTTTTCATGATCATTTCATTTCCCTTATACCAGGAAGTCTCCCTCCCAATATCTGTACCTATCGTCACCCCTTTTCCCAAAAAAATGAAATTGAGAAAATGGTTCAAGAAGTGCTTAACGTAGGCATTATCTGCCCTAGTACGAGCCCCTACTCTTATCCTATGGTCATGGTACTGAAGAAAGAATCCTCTTGGAACATGTGTCTTGACTTCCATGCCCTCAACAAACTCACCATTAAAGACAAATTTCCCATTCCTGTCATTGATGACCTCTTGGATGAATTGAGTGGCACCCAGTTCTTTACTAAACTTGATCTTCATTCTGGCTACCACCAGATCCGTATGAAAGAGGCATACATTCCTAAGGCTACCTTTAGAACTCATGAGGTCCACTATGAGTTTTTGTTCATGCCCTTTGGCTTGTGTAATTCCCCCTCCACATTCCAAAGCCTCATGAATCATGTCTTTTGCCTTTTTCTACGTCATTTTGTGTTAGTTTTCTTTGATGATATCCTCATCTATAGAAAAACCTAGACATACCACCTTGCTCATGTGGACCGAGTTCTCCATCTACTCTATCAACACCAACTTTTCCTGAAACAATCTAAATGTGCTTTTGGTGCCTCAGAAGTCGAGTACTTGGGTCATCTTGTTGGCAAGAATGACATCATGTTGGATCCTAAAAATATTGAAGCTATGCAAGATTGGCCTCACCCAAAGACTCTCAAAAGATTTCAAGGATTTCTGGGATTAACAGGTTATTATCGCAAGTTTGTTAAGAATTATGGAAAGATTGCGACACCTCTCACAACACTCCTTAAAAATAATTCTTTCACTTGGACCCCAACAACTGCTCAGGATTTTCAAACCTTGAAGATGTCCATGTGCACCACTCTAGTCCTGGCCCTTCCTGATTTCACAAAGACATTTTTTCTATAATGTGATGCTTCAGGGAAAGGTATTGACATTTTCCTTATGCAAGAGGGTCGGCCTTTGGCCTTTACCAACAAACAACTGTCTAAACGAAATTTTGGAAAATCAGTCTATGAAAAGGAAATGTTGGCTATTCTGCATGCCATTAATTTGTGACACCCTTATCTATTGGGGAAATGCTTCCAAATTAAGACAGATCATCAAAGCCTCAAGTATTTTTTGGAGCAACGCATTTCCTCCCCATAGCAACAAAAATGGGTGACTAAGCTATTTGGACATGATTATGAGATCATTTACAAGAAAGGAAAAGACAATGTGGTTTCTGATGCACTTTCCGGAAAATATGAAGATGAAGGCTCCCTTTTTTCTCTCTCCTTTATTGTACAAGATTGGCTCCAAGCCATTCACCGAGAATGGCTACATGATCCCAAAAGTTCACATCTGATACAACAATTGCAGTCCAATTCTCCAGTTTCCCAAGGGTACTCATGGCTCCATGATGAGCTTCGATACAAATGTCATTTGTATTTAAGTAAACAGTCAAAACTTAAATCCACGGTTCTTTCTAAGCTTCATGCTACACCCACAGCTAGGCATTTCGGGTTTACCAAAACCTATGACAAGGCTAAAAATTATTTTTTCTGGGATGGTATGAAAAAAGACGTTCATAATTTTGTGGCCGAATGTGATGTGTGTCAATGCAACAAGGGAGAAACAGTCAAATCTCCCGGCACACTGCAACTGGTTTCGATTCCACCTGCTATTTGGAGGGATATCTCTATGGATTTTATTACAAACTTACATAAATCAGGCAATAAATCAGTCATCATGGTGGTAGTTTACCGCCTTTCCAAGTATGCTCATGTTTTCTCTTCAACACCCATTTACAAAATCCACAGTGGCTCAACTTTTCATGGATCAAGTCTTCAAGCTTCATTTCATGTTGCATTCTATTGTTTTTTATCACGACCCAACTTTCACCAACAATTTTTGGCAAGAACTATTCAAGATACAAGGCACCCAATTGCATCTCAACATAGCTTATCATCCCCAGATGGATGGTCAAACCGAAGTTGTCAAGAAGTGTTTGGAAACATATTTGAGGTGTTTTGCATCGGAAAAGAAAAATTCGTGGGATCAATTGTTACCCCTAGCTGAATGGTGGTACAACACTTCATACCATACAGCCACCCGCATGACTCCTTTTGAAGTGGTCTATGGACAAAATCCACCTTTAGTTCTCTCATATTTACCAGGTGTCTTGAAGGTCTAGGTGGTTAACCAAACGCTTACAGTTTTAGAGGCTATTCTCCGTACCCTCAAAGAGAATTTGGTCATGGCTCAGAATCGCATGAAGCAACAAGCAGATCATGGTCGCTCTGAACGTCAATTTGCAGAAGGGGATCAGGTGTTTCTTTGATTGCAACCTTACAAGCAAAATTCCATCAAGGCCAACCATTGTTAGAAGTTGGCACCCAAATTTTATGGTCCTTATACAGTTCTCAAGTGTGTGGGACAGGTGGCCTATCAGTTAGATTTTCCCAGTCATTCTAAGATACATCTTGTTTTTCATGTTTCATGCTTGAAGAAGGTGATTGGAACTAAGTGCCAAACTCAAAAAAACCTTCCCGAGTTGGAGGAAGAAGTATCCATTTGGCTACAAACACAAGCAGTTTTGGACCAGCGTGAGCGTTGTCTACGTCAACGAACCATCAAGGAAGTGTTATTCCAGTGGAAAGATACAACTCCAGCAGATGCCACTTGGGAACCAACTACCATTCTGCAATAATTTCCACATCTCAAGCCTTGAGGACAAGGTTGTTTTTAAGGGGGAGGACATGTTAGGGACCTAACCTCTTACGTAGGTAGGACAATGTATTCTGATGTATTAAAGGTCAATATTAATAAGGCCTTGTAATAAGGTAGAATAAGTCGAATGTAGGAAGACCTAATAGAAGCTTCCGCTTCTAGAAGGATCTTCCTCTAGATGGTTCTCTTGATAGACATATTTAGTATAAATAGGAGTCAAGGGTATGAGAACCTTAGTTTTGATATTATTGTAATAGAGCTATGCTCGACTGGAGGTTGCCCCCTCGAAGAGGCAAGTGAACATTGCTCTCAGTAAACAAAGTGCTCTTTCTGGTGTTAATCTGTTATCATTTCAGTATTATTGTGGTGTTATTCTAATTATATTGTTGTTCATCTGCCATTTCTATCATTTTATTTCTGTTCTGCATACTTTTTATATCTTGAATATTACAGGGAAACCGTTTCTCAAAACATTTCATCTAGTAGGGGATGGATGGATGGCTAGAGTACCCACTAAAAGAATTTGTGTTTATGAGAAAAAATGTGCAATCACCTGGGAAATCATTTTGGAGTATTTAACAACAATATGTATTCGAGTATTTCATAATATGAAAGTCCATATATATATATATATATATATATATATATATATATATATCAAGAAGTGAAGGGGTTGAAAACTAGTTTTAATGCGTGTATTGGAATACCTTGTTGGTTATAGGATGTTGAAATGTGTGGGAACCTTTAATAGATTCCAAAACTAGGTTATGTTCAATTGTATAATATATTAGATTTAGGACAAAATGATTAGTAGTGTTCTTATGCTTATACTGAAGTTCACCTAAAGATTTGCTACTCATCTCATCCCTTGATATAGCTAACTAGGAGCTAGTTTGCTTCCCTTGATATAGTTCTTATCGCTTCCCTGTTTTTAGGGGACCGTCCTGAGCAAGTTAAGGCAAGGCTAAAAATCCCCTCATTGTAAAAGAACACTAGGTAGTTATGAGATTAACCACATTTGCTACAACAATTTATTTATGGTTTAGATGACTTATGCTAGCAAAAACAATTGCATTAGATGACATTATTTGGACATAATTACATTAAAGATATCTGACAGAGACATAATTACATTAAGGATTTCTCTTTTCAACACTTTTTAGTCCCTGCCGTAGGCATAGAGGGACTATAGCGATCGATAAATCGTTGACTTCATATTAGTTTGTCCTTTGACCACAAATATTTCCAGATTATCTATTGTTGGAACCAAGGAATTGAAAACATCGATTTTTATATAAAAGAAAGTACCAAATTTGTCATGATCTAATTGGACAAGGGATTGGAGGTCTTATTTTAGGCTTCGCTATTCCCAATGTTATACATGTTGGCATATCCAAAGTATTTGATCGTATATGGTCTTTTTGAATCATATATTTTGTTATGCATTTGTCGAAGGTGGATTAATGCTAGCATTAATTTGAATGTTTGGTTTAGCATTTTATGCTAGGTAAATTTATGTAAATGTTTGATATGCTGGCATATCCAAAGTTTGGCCTTCCAATAAATTTTTTGGTGTTCGAATTATTGTTACAAAAAATATAATATTTTTTTTGGGATATGTCAGAGACCTGCCACATTGCATTTTTTTTCTTAAATGTTTACAAATCATTTCTGACATACTTAAATGTTTACCTAACATGCTTGGTAGCATTGAATGCTTACTTAACAGCCTTGTTATAATACATTTTCTTATGTTTTTAAAATTTATATGCTTCAACGACATTGGTGGTTCACTGGTTCATGTTTGTTTTTTGCATCTCCACTGATTTCTTATTTGCATGTTCTTGTTGTTCTTGCTTGTTTGTTTGTGTTGTTGCAGTTTGCATGTTTGGGTTTCTACAATCGTGATTGGAACTGTGTATTTCCTGGTGGGGTGGTTTCTGCAATCGTGATTGGAGTTGCGTCATTTTTGTTTAATTCGACTTTGCAAGGTTTCGGTCCTACGCCTGCAATTGGGCCTTTTGGCGCTTCTTAGTTGGGTTGTTATTTGCTGCTTGTTTTTGTTTTCCTAGGGTTTTCAATGTTGGGATGTTGCATCCGCAGTTGGATCTCTTGTTACATTTTTTTCAGTGGAGTCTGCATAGAATACTATTAATATAAAATAGCATACTAAAAAATTGCGGTCGATTTAAATTGCATCTCTTTTGCGTTGAACTAGAGTTTGTCAGCCTCAAACTATATTTCATAGTTGGCGATGCTTTTTCCATGGATTATGTGTTACTATGGTTTCATAGTTATGAGAGTAGGTTTTGCTGTGTGGGCGATATATTTGTTCTCTCCCTTTTATTTTCCTCTTGTAAAATGTGTTTCTGTCTCTATATTTTCTTGCATTTTTGTGGTCATTCCGACTGACCCCCGTTCGGTTTCATACTTAGCCATTTTTATGGATGTGGCTTCAGGGATAGGTTCTATCGAACTATCTACCTAATTTCATTCGACTGGGAACTCCTCAAACTCGCAACAGTGCCTCTCCCTGCAATGAGTTTGTCTATTCTACCTAGATTTCCATACTTAGTTGACTTTTCAAAGTTTAGCAGGTTGACGATTTTGCGGGTTCGGAAAATTTAAAACCATTTGTCACTCCCCTCCATCCCCTCTACCTTCCTCCCTTCCCAATAGACATTAATTATGCTTTCAAAAGTTAGAACCGAGCAGACATGTTCAAAAATATGGGCTTTAATAACTGGAAAGATTGAGGACATCTCCAATTAAAATGAATAGACAGGCGAATATTATGGGATCTGGTAATTTCTTTTGCTTGCATTTTGAATTTCCAATTTTTTTTGTTTGCGTTCTTTTAGTTTTCTTAAAAGCTTCAACATAGTCCACGATCGTGCCACCCATAGAGGCCTTGACATCATGTCCCTCTTTAATATTGTGCATATCTTAGATGTCAGATTTGAGAATCTGCTTATATATGGGAATTTTAATACGTGCTATTAGTCACTATTCATCGTACATATTCGAAAAGATTGGCATTAATAAGTGAAAATATCGAGAACATCTGTTATTAAAACGAATTAACACAAAATCTATGGAAGATCATCCAACATTGCTTTTTAAATACTTATTTCCATTTCTCTCTATCATCAAAGAGTTGCGCTTTAGGGTGCCTTCGTTCTAATGTTCCTGGTCATGGACATGTAAGACAACTTAGAGATGCGATTGAGGGCCAGATGAAAGAAGAGAGACTGGTTTTATGTGACGTGAGGTTTGAGTAAAAAAAAAAAATTGTTATACAAGAGAAACTCAGAGAGGAGAAAAAAAAAAGAACAAGTATGTTCTGGTTCGTGTTCTCCCTGTGTTCGATGCTTTGGTTGGTTGAAAAGGCTGTCTGGACATTTGTTTGTTGAAATTCTTTGTTTTCTTGCTGGGATTTGTAATGGATCTTCAGGTCATGTGCAAAATAGTTCTTCGTTGAAGTATATAGCTTCTTCCAACAACACGATTTGGCAAGTGTATCGGATTTTTCAGATCCCAGAAGAATTTGTCTTCCTTGGGGGTGGCGCATTTACAGTGGCTTGCAAAATCATGTTCGTAAATGACACGAAATATTACTCCATTTGCGAATGTAACCAGAGGCAGGTAACATAAATTGTATGTGTGGATAAAATGACATATTATCACTACAAAAGTTTCTATTTCAAATTTTGATGAGCTACATGTGGGTTTGGTAACCGACTTGATAGAAAACCATGTTCTTTGTCAAATTTTGTTCAGTTTCCTCTGGATGTAGTTGTAGACTCCACATATTTGGTGTCACCTTCGAACATTCCAGACCTTTCTATGGGCCTCCATACCTGTCACCGCTATGAGGAAAGATATATTCTGATGCGATTTGCAACATTTGATACACTTGCCAGACCTGTTTTGATGCGTTCTGTAGCATTTGATGTAGTTGCCAGACCTGTTCTACCCGAAGAAGTTATGTATCTCAACAAATTTTCATTTTGCAGTTGGGTTGGACATTTCTTCCAATTTTCTATAATAAAGCAGAGAAGTTCAACATACAAATCTCTAGGCAGGCTTTTCAACCAAACAGATGATCGAATACAGGGAGAATACTAGTCACAACATACTTGAATTTTTTTCCCCTGCCATAGTTGTTGTGACATAAAACGACTCCCTCCACTTTGAAATCGGCCTGAATCACATTTCTAAGTTGTCTCGGATGTCAAGGGTCAGGAAAATTGCAAGGAAAGCACCTTAAACCCCAAGTTTTCAACGACAGAGAGAAATTAATACTTGAGAAAGAATGAATGTTGAATAACCAACCATTTCAAGTAGGCCATATCTGGAAGAGACAAGTTATTCAAACAACTGAGATAGATGTAGTTGGCAGCACCGATTAAGTAAAAAATCCGAAATTGATATTCAACTCATTTTTTACGAATAAAGGGTTTGAACGTCAAGAAAACTGTCAAGAAGCTTCATCAATGTACATATTTTTTATTGGTTGGCGGTAGGCCAAATCAAAATCGTTGTGGAAAATAGCCTTAGTTGTATTTTGTAACCCATCTTATTTGAATATAGAATAATTCTGGTTTATATTTTAATAGTTTTTTCCAATCTCTAGTATTTGTTTTAATTTTATTTTGTACCTTCTTCCCATGTGTCGTTAAACATGGATAATATTACTAATATCCGACATAATTTTATTTTTTACCTTCTTCCCTTGTGTCGTTAAACGATATAATTTTTCTTCTATTTGATAATATCCGTGCATATATACTAATATCAATACTATTGGAATAAATACAAAAAACTTCCTCTTCGGCAAATCTTAGGCAATTATGTTTGGGTTTGCGGTATTAAACTACTATGTTCCCTGTTCTGTCATATACATCTTGCAGCCAAAGAGCTTCCGTGGTCTGCAATTTATGCTTTAACTATTGATAACTCACCAGGTGTTCGAAAAGATTCGCTTTAATAAAGGAATGGCTAAAGTTGTCTTAGTTCCTTAAATCACACAAAAATTTGATTACATTTAATTTAATGTAGATATTGATGTTTATGGAGAGTCAACGTTTTCTCATGTCATTGCAAAGAATACCAGATGAATAGATGATAAGGAGTTTATCTCGTTGAAACCACAATGCAAATTCATGTTTCTTGTTGCTCTTTTTACATCTTGCAATCAAATGTTTCATGGTTTCAACAAAATTTGTGAACCGAAGAGAATCCTGCAAATTGGGAGATCATTTGCATTTGAAATAGAAACAACCCATTAATATATACATTAGAATGAATACTATTCAAATAAATATGAAAACTTTCTCCATTAATACATATTAGTATGAATACTATTGGAATAGATATCAAACCTTTCTCTTGGCCAATACTTAGCCAGTTATCTGGCCACCAGGCCCCGGGTTGGCGGTACCCAACACCTATGTCCCCTGTTCCGTCATATACATCTTGCAGCCAAAGAACTTCAGTTATCTGCATTTTATGCTTTTTTTACTGAGCACCCAACAGGGGTTCTGTAATGATCCCAAGCCAATTTTCACTTGGAATCACTAACTAACCACTGATTTGATTATCATTTGTTGTGTATGTAGGTTGAACATGAATATTTCATCCTTAGGGTTTATTCAGTTATTTAACCATGGATTTACACAAACATCATTGCCATCGTATGAAGATCATCAACACTACGCAAGATAGAAACCACAAGCAAACAACTGAACTTTATTATAAGAAATCAAGCACCTAATACAATAGAGAAGCAGATCTGAATAGATGTCTTCAAGGAAATACTAGAGATGTATAGAAAATGCTCCCGGAGATACAAATCAAGCCTCCCAAAGGCTGCCAATAGAAGATGAACGCTCAACTGCAAGACCATGGTACAACCTGCTAAAGACAAAGGACACCAAGGGTTCGAACCTCCTAAATATATAGACCTCATGATGCTGCCAAAATCTCCCCAATGATAGATCAAGGCAAGGGAAGCCTCGTCTTGAAGTATGAAGCTCAAACACTAAATCTTCCTCCTCAAACTACATAAACCCTAGGATGGTACGACCCTCCTGAAACCCTGAATATGGCCAATAGTACGGCCTAGCTTAATGGGGCCTCTGAATCGTCTGAAACTCTCCCGGATGATAGATCAGGCATCCACAAGCACTTGAGAGAAGTCTCAAGATCATATCTAGCCTATAGCCTTCTAGATATGAGAATTGTTGAATCTCCAAGTTGTACCCTTCCTCCTGAAATCGTCCCAACCTGTAGTAAATGAGAGGGACGTGATAAATCCTCCAAGAAGCCCTCAAACTAATGAGCAAAGGCTTGCAAGCAAAACCCTAATGCTGGAAAAATCTTAAGCTTTTTCCCTTGGTTGGATCGAACTCTTCCTCAACAACTGGTGCGCCCCTACAACAAAACCCTAGTTGGTACGACCCTGCTAGTCCTTCTAGATAAATGATAGCTATAGAATGGTGTGGGTGGAGTATTTCATCCCCGAGACCAAGCTTGGAGCTAGGTGAGTGAGATATTTCACCTCTGAGCTGCTCACTAGGGTTTGTAATATCAAAACCCTCAAAACTGTATGCTCAAGAGAATCAACAAGCAAAGTACCAAAATACGGAATGAATAATGGGTGCACCCCAGACTTCTCTTTATACTTTTCTTCTATTTCTCTATTGAGTTAGGTTAACTCCTAGGGTTAACTCCTAACTCAACCTCCAATGCTTCTATTCCTTCATTGAGTTATCTTTTAACTCTTTTTCACCTTTTCATCAAGTCAACTTAATAATATAACCTTAGTTTGGTTGACCCTTCCCCTCAGTGGGGATGCCTAGGCCACTAATTCTTCTCAATACCTCTTCATAAATAGGTGGGGGACATTACAGGTTTGAAAACATTGCCATTAATAAACGAAAAGAAAAAGGTTTTTTGACTGTCAGATACTTATCCCTTTTCCCCTTTTCCTTTTCCCGTCCATTATGGCTTTCTGGTTTTATACTTAGTCATCTTTCTATGATGGGCAGTTGCAGGGTTTGCGGGCTGAAATATCTTCATCTCCATCTATATCTTCACATGACGAATCTGACCGACCATTGTTCCTTTCCATACCTAG
Organism: Picea engelmannii; assembly: GCA_009831015.1. NCBI lineage: Eukaryota > Viridiplantae > Streptophyta > Pinopsida > Pinales > Pinaceae > Picea > Picea engelmannii. The sequence goes on along the minus strand of ML779924.1, from coordinate 943,072 downwards.
GCAATTTTATGGCCGCGGTTGCCGGGTTGGCGAATAGGAACTGGCCTTTTCTTCTTCCTGCTCGTTATCTCTTTCTGGATGTATACTTAGTCACCTTTCTATGGTATTCGGTTCCAGAGTTGGCAGGCTGACATGTCTTCATATCCATCTATATCCTCATACGACGGATCTGGCCAACCACTGTTCCTTTCCATACATAGCCAATTTTATGGTCGTCACTGCGGGGTCGACGCTTACAAACCCGACTGTTTATCATTCTGTTATATACATATTGCACTCAAAACATCCATGATCTACAATTCCACCGCGGGTTCCTCATATACATTAAGTTCATTCAAAGTATCTGTTGTTTCCTTCCATCCCCAAAAACTTTACGTCCTTCCTGATATACATCAACAATTCTCTTACTAGTGACAACTGGACACAGTGGTATGAAAGATACTTCTGTGATCTGCAATTTATGCCTTAACTGGTGAGAACTCAATAGGGGTTTGAAAGCATTTGCATTAATAATCAAACACTAGATGTTCGTCTGCGAGATACTTAGTCCTTTTTCCCTTATCTTATTCCCGTATATTATCGTTTTCTAGTTATATAATTAGTCATGTTTATATGATCACAGGTTCCAACATTGGCATGTTGACATATCTTCATCTCCATCTATATCCTCGCATGGCGAATTGGACCACCCACTGTTTCCACTCAAAATTTTCGTGATCGACAATTCCACTGCGGACTCCTCCGTCCTTTTTTCTTTTTTTTTCTTCCGGTGTATTATGGGACTATAAAGTATGCACATGATATTTTATAGAGCATGTATAGATTGCACATTCCATACCTAGCCACATTTTGGATCGCGGGTTCTCGAGTGGGTGGGCTCAAAATTCGACCTCCATTGTTTCGTGCCCTACAAATAGCACCCAGAATTCTGCGATATACAAATTGACGAGCGGACTTGCGGATTAGATGACTCAACATTGCACTTCTATTTTTTTGTGTCCTCCAAACATCTCTCCCTGTTCTGCGATATACAAATTGACACATGGAGTCTAGGGCTAGCGGGGTGGATATTGCCATTGTTTACGGATGGTAATCCCTATCAAGTATCTAACAATATCTAAAAAATTATTTTCAATACTAAGTTAGCTCTTAGTAGTCACAACTAGACATAGAGGTACGAAACAGTTGGCATCACACCCTCCACAATATACAAATTGACTACTGGATTGCGACATCGTCCGCTCTTCCATGTTACAGATTATACATTCAAATGTTCGGAGCAATACAATTTGAAAGTCGGGGCCTCATGTCTTCTGCAGAGACCTTGTCAGCCTATTTTGGATCCTCCTGTTGTTGGGTTCACGGAATTTCGTTCCGTTAAATACATCTTGCACTCAAAACATCTGTGAACTACAATTCCACCGCGGGTTCCTTGTATACATTAACTTCATTCAAAGTATTTGTTGTTGCCTTCCATCCCCACCAACTTCGTGTCCTTCCTGATATACATAAAAAATTCTCTTACTAGTGACAACTCGACACAGTGGTACGAAAGATACTTCCATGATCTGCAATTTATGCCTTAACTAGTGAGAACTTAGCAGGGGTTCGAAAGAATTTGCATTAATAATCAAACACTAGATGTTCTTCTGCAAGATACTTAGTCCTTTTTCCCTTATCTTGTTCCCATGTATTATCACTTTCTAGTTATATACTTAGTCGTGTTTCTATTATCACGGGTTCCAACGTTGGTGTGTTGAAATATCTTCATCTCCATCTATATCCTTGCATGGCGAATTGGATCCCCCGTTGTTTCCACTCAAAATTTTCGTGATCTACAATTCCATTGCGGACTCCTCCATCCTTTTTCCCTTTTTTTCTTCCCATGTATTATGGGACTATAAAGTATGGACATGATATTTTATAGAGCATGTACGGATTGCGCATTCCATACCTAGCCACATTTTGGATCGCGCGTTCTCGGGCGGGCGGGCTCAAAATTCGACCTCCATTGTTTTGTGCCCTACAAATAGCACCCATAATTCTGCGATATACAAATTGACAAGCGGAACTGCGGACTGACTAACTCAACATTTCACTTCTATTGTTCCGTTTCCTCCAAAAAATGCTCCCAGTTTTGCGATATACATATTGACACACAGAGTCCAGGGTTGGCGGGGTGGAGATTTCCATTGTTTACGGATGGTAATCTCTATCAAGTATCTAACAATATCTAAAAAAATATTTTCAATACTAAGTTATCTCTTAGTAGTCACAACTGGACATAGAGGTACGAAACAGTTGGCATCAAACCCTCTACAATATACAAATTGACTACCGGATTCCGACATCGTCTGCTCTTCCATGTTACAGATTATGCATTCAAATGTTCGGAGCGATACAATTTGAACGTCAGGGCCTCGTGTCTTCTGCAGAGACCTTGTCATCTTGTTTTGGATCTTCCTATTGCTGGGTTCACGAAATTTCATTCCGTTATATACATATTGCACTAAAAACATCTGTGATCTACGTTTCCACCGCGGGTTCCTCGTATACATTAACTTCGTTCAAATTATATGTTGTTTCCTTCCATCCCCAGCAACTTCGTGCCCTTCCTGATATACATCAACAATGATCTTACTAGTGACAATTAGACACAACAGTACAAAAGATACTTCTGTGATCTACAATTTACGCCTTAACCGGCGGGAACTCAGCAAGGGTTCGAAAGCATTTGCATTAATAATCAAACACTAGACGTTCTTCTGCGAGATACTTAATCCTTTTTCCCTTGTCTTGTTCCCATGTATTATTGCTTTCTAGTTATATACTTAGTCATGTTTCTATGATCACAGGTTCCAACGTTGGGATTTTGAAATATCTTCATCTCCATCTATATCCTCGCATGGCGAATTGGACCGCCCATTGTTCCTTTTCATACTTATTAAATTTTATGCCCACGGTTGCTGACTTGGCATAATTGAAATCTGTTGCTTTTTTTTTTGTGATATATATCTTCCACTCAAAATTTTCGTGATCTACAATTCCATTGCGGACTCCTCCGTCCTTTTTCCTTTTTTTTCTTCCTGTGTATTATGGGACTATAGAGTATGGACATGATATTTTATAGAGCATGCATGGATTGCACATTCCATACCTAGCCACATTTTGGGTCGTGGGTTCTCGGGCGGACGGGCTCAAAATTGGGCCTCCAATGTTTTGTGCCCTACAAATAGCACCCAAAATTCTGCGATATACAAATTGACAAGTGGACCTGCGAACTGGCTAACTCAACATTGCACTTCTATTGTTCTGTGTCCTCCAAAAAACACTCTTAGTTCCACGATATACAAATTGACACACGGAGTCCAGGGCTGGCGGGGTGGAGATTTCCATTGTTTGCGGATGGTAATCCCTATCAAGTATGTAACAGTATCTAAAAAATTATTTTCAATACTAAATTATCTCTTAGTAGTGACAACTGGACACAGAGGTACGAAACAATTGGCATCACACCCTCTGCAATATGTCTGCTCTTCTGTGTTACAGATTATGCATTCAAATGTTCGGAGCGATACAATTTGAATGTTGGGGCCTCACATCTTCTACACAAACCTTGTTAGTCTATTTTGGATCCTCCTGTTGTTGGGTTCACGAGATGTCCAACTCTTGGATACTGTTTTGGGTTGGCACCAAGCTTCGTTCTACCATGGTTCACAAATGTTTCAAATTATATGTCACTGCCTTCCATCCTCACTAGCTTCCTCTCGCTCCTAATATAGATTGGTTGTGCTCTTACTAGTGACAACTGAACACAATGGTATGAAACAGTTGGCATCCAGCCCTCCGCAATATACAAATTGACTACCGGATTCACATCTTGTACTCAAAATTTCCGTGATCTACAATTCCATTGCGGACTCCTTAGTCCTTTTTCCCTTTTCTTCTTCCCATGTATTATGGCTCTCTGGTTATATACTTAGTCACCTTTCTATCATCGCAGGTTCTAGTGTTGGTAGGCTGACATATCTTTATCTCCATCTATATAATCACACGACAAATCCGACCGACCGTTGTTTCTTTCCATACTTAGCCAATTTTATGGCTGCGGTTGTCGGGTTGGCAGTTTCCAACTCTGCTTCTTCTTCTTCCGTGATGTACATCTTGCACTCAAAACTTTCGTGATCTACAATTCTACCACGGACTCCTCGAACTCACAATCTTCACTCTACCACGGTTCACAAATGTTTCAGAGTATCTGTCGTTGTCTTCCATCCCCACTAACTTCTTGTCCTTCCTAATATGCATTGGTTATGCTCTTACTAGTGACAAATGCACACACCGATATGAAACAGTTCGCATCCAGCCTTCCACAATATAGAAATTCATTGCCAGGTTCTAACGTCTTCTCCTCTTATGTGTTATAGATTATACATTCAAATGTTTTGAACGATACAATTTGACCATTGGGGCCTCACGTCTTCTGGGGAGACCTTGTCACCCTATTTTGGATCCTCTTATTCACGGGTTCACGAAATATTCAATTCTTAGTCACTGTTTTGGGTTGTCACATTTGAATTCTATTGCTTCTTGTTCCATGATATACATATTGCACTCAAAATTTCTGTGATTTACAATTCCACCGCGGACTCCTTGGTCCCTTTTCCCCTTTCTTCTTCCCTTGTATTATCGCTTTGTGGTTATATACTTAGTCGCCTTTCTATGATCGTGTGTTCTAGCATTAGCGGATTGACATATCTTTATCTCCATATATATAATCAAACGACGAATCTAACCGACCGTTGTTTCTTTCCATACTCAGCCAATTTTATGACCACGGTTGTCGGGTTGGCAGTTTCGAACTCTGCTTCTTGTTGCATCATGTACATCTTGCATTCAAAACTATTGTGATCTACAATTCCAGCACGGACTCGTCGAACTTGCAAGCTTCACTCTACCACAACTCACAAATGTTTCAAAGTATCTCTCGCTTCCTTCCATCCCCACTAACTTCCTGTCCTTTCTGATATACACTAGTTATGATCTTACTAGTCATATACAAATTGACCTCTGGACTGTCCTGCCATACCCTCTTCATTGTTACGCGTATTGCACTCAAAAAGTTCTGAGACATACAATTTGACCCTCACGCCCTCACCTTCAACGATTGTACCTTGTAACCCTATTTCGAAGTTGTTTTTCCCCATGCCTACGACCTCCGTACATTATTACTATGCAATTAGAAACCTTTCATGCTAATAGCTCACCATGCAGGAACCGTCAACATTGTCATTAATGGGTGAAACTCTTGAGGAGATCTCCCATTATTACGCATTAAACCAAGATGTGCGGATATTTGTTTTGTCCCTTTCGATTGTTCAACTCGAACACACGTTGTTGTGTTGGACCGCTCAATAACTCTACAATGCTTAATCGCTCACTGCAATATCCACCATGTTCGCATTTATATGTATGCAACTACTAGTGTTTAATGTTAACAACGCATCATGCGACATCCGCCCAAATTGTCATTAATGAATGAAAGTCTCGAGGACATCTCCCATTCACACGCTTTGGACCAAGATTTGCGCAGGGTTATATTATCCCTTCCAACTTTTCATTTCATTCATCATATGGAGCAAACAAACGTTCTTGTAGACTTATGGCAACAGGTCGACAACAATTTTTTGGAGATATAGTAAATATCTTCAGACATCGGGACCAGAAATTCCAGTGGTCCAGGGCATACTTTTACTATTCATCCCATTCCGCCCAGAACAAAGTGATGTGGACCTCTGGAATCGCTCGTGCAGGCTGTGTCCCTGAGTTTTTTGACTGTAAGGAGGTGGTCTCTTGGTGCACCGAAAAATATATTCCAGGCCAAAGAATTATTCCACTGTGCAACCATTCTCCTATTTCTTTGTCACCTCGGGTCTTCCGCGAGATGCTAAAATTGTCGGAGCCAACATTGACGTTCAGAGGACAAGACTGCAAGTAGTTTCTAGAAAAAAATCATAACGGGTTGGACATCTTAGTTGACTTCCTCAAAGACCCAACAACAGTTCCTGAAGATATCACAAGGTTGTAGGTAAGTTCCTTTAAAAATCCATTCTGGGAAATTGCTTAGCTGTTTACAAGAATAACGAGACAGACATCCACGACAAGCATTTCCCATATAATTGTTTATATTTTGTATATCACATTCAAGGAACAATAAATTTTCTATTGGGGGAAGCTAATTTCCATTGAGCTTTGTTCCCAGTTGTCACGATTCAAAGAATCGAATAAATTTTATATGTCATAATACTTGATTTTCACAATAGTGCATTGCTGCCCGTTTCCAAAACTTTCTCTTTCCATTAAAATAAACTGCGGATTCGACCCAGTAACATTTTGGTACAAGGCGTTGTGGAGGCACAAGGCCTACCATTGTTTTTATGAATTTTTTAATGGCTTTGTCTCAGTTTTCAAAGATTTATTGTTAGGCAAGGATGCTCCGCGGATGTCTGGCCAGGAAACCAATTTTTTGAACAGGAAGGGCACACTTGAACAAGAGGAAAATCAAAGTGTCCTCATGGTCTTTGGCTCTAAGAAAAATCCCGCTTTCCTTCAATGCCACATAACGAAAAAGATGTTTGTTGTAGAAATAGCAAGGCAATACAACCACTGGTTGCATTTTTTCCATGACAAGAAAAAAAAATTCATTCCTTTGCCCTGGAAAGTCGAAGACTTCGTGTGCAGAAACATCAACAAGATTGATGAGTTTTCCACCCATTTCAAGAAATTGAACCTAACGTATGCTGAAAGGCTAAAAGGGTTCGACCCTAATGGGATTTGTCGAGAACATTTACTAGTAGTTGGCTTTAACAACTCTTCTATCCATAGACACCTGACCTAAGACAAGGAAAATGTCGACAACAATCTTGATTCTGTCGATTGCGATGCAGAGACATTGCAAAGTGCGATTGAATTGTACAAACAACATGGAAAATTATCCGGTGAGAAGAGTACCCAGTCCCCCTCCAGTACTCCCAAGAGCATGACATCACAGAGCATCACTTCGACGACCCACCCCAGTAAGAAAGAAACCCATAAATATTTGAATGGAGGAGGAGATAAGAACCCTCCTCACAACAAAATTGATAGTTCTCAAAAAATTCCACTGACGAAGAAGAGAAAAAACAATGCAGGGAAAGAAAAAAAAAACAGTTCATTCCTCTGCCCTGGAAAGTCGAAGACTTTGTGTGCAGAAACATCAACAAGATTGACAAGTTTTCTGCCCATTTCAAGAAATTAAACCTAACGCATGTTGAAAGACTAAAAGGGTTCGACCCTAATGGTATTTATCAAGAACATTTACTGGCAGTTGGCTTTAACAACTCTTTTATCCATAGACACTTGACCCAAGACAAGGACAGTGTCGACAACAATCTTGATTCTGTTGATTGCGATGAAGAGACATTGCAAAGTGCGATTGAATTGCACAAACAACATGGAAAAGTATTCGGTGAGAAGAGTACCCAATCCCCTGCCAGTACTCCCAAGAGTATGACATCACAGAGCATCGCTTAGATGACCCACCCCAGTAAGAAAGAAACCTAGAAATATTTGAATTGAGGAGGAGATCAGAACCCTCCTCGCAACAAAATTGATAGTTCTCACAAAATTCCACTGATGAAGAAGAGAAAAAACAATGCAGGGCAAGCAGAGGAACCCAAAATTGAAAGTGAACAACTGCAACTTGAAATTGAAATTGAGCACATGAAGAAAATTGGGTCGTCTGTGATGGAAATATATGAGACCGAAATGTTTGACGAAGATGAATCCTTCATATTCTAGAGCGTTGTTTTTGACAACCAATCTAAAAGTATGGTCATTGAAAAGAGAGACGTAACAAATAGGAAAGGAAAATCTCGCATAGAGATTAACTTTAGGAAAATTTGGTCATCCCAAATCTCCTCATTTCACCAAGTAACCGGTGAAATTCTTTGTGATTCCATTGGAGGAATTGAAATGGAAAATGGCAATCTAAAAGACCGCCTCAACAAATTTGAGTAGGCTTTCATTGCAACCCCAGAATTTTCCAGTCCTTTGGAAAAAATCGTGCCTGCTACCACTGCAACCAAGATGAAAGTATCATCTACCCTCCTTCCATTCTCTAGAGCTCTTGTAGAGAATAACATCAACAAAAGAATGCAGCTAGTTACTGAAGCCTGGGAAACATCGCAAAATTTAGTTTCCTTCGGAAAGAAGGTAAATGATTTCCTGGAACATTTGGAGGCGAATTCAAAAAATGATCAGCATTTCTGTGAATAGGTGCTGACCCATTTTGCCAACTATGTCATCAACACATCGGAACTGAAAAGAAGACAAGACAAACTCCCCTTCCCAAAGAGGACCAAAAAAGTAAAAGTATGCTGGCAAAAGAAAGTTAAGAACCTAGAGCTCATTTTCGAATCATGTAAACAAGTCATATCAGAAAAGGAAGATTTATTCACAAGCCTAATCCAAATGGACTTAGCCGGAAGTACCAACGAGGTTCAAGACCCAAACTCAATTCTCAAATCCTTGTCAATGACCAAAGAAGCCTTCCAGGAACAAGTTGATATTTTAAAGGGGTTGTCTTTCGAAAAGTTTTACGTCATACTTAAACATCATCTAGATGAGAACGAGTGCTGGGTACTAGACTATGTGACACATAATGAAGAAATTGAACAGATTCTGCATAGTATTTCAATGGATCTAAAGAAATTAGAAAACGACCTTCACGACATAGAAATCTGGGATGAAATCAACTTGCCCCCCATGAAAAGATACATCAAAGAATGGTTCCAACAGAGAATGGACAACCTCGTCCAGGAAGGGCAACAACCAGTCGACAGGACTCCACTAACCATCGACGACAGCAACAAAAAAGCATCGGCTTCATAGTAAGTCTATACTGGCATCTTGTTTTCTTTATCAATCCAGTTTAAGTCTATACTGTCATCTTGTTTTCTTTATCAATCCAATTATGACCGCTTTAAATAGAAAATTGTAACCAAAGACTCATAACTTCCAATTTCTTCTTTTCAGGTCTTCCTCTATGCGGTCGCGCACTTCTTCTTTCGACATTCCTAATTCTTGTACTTATTTCTTTTTATGGTCTGTGGGAGCCCCAATCCTAGTCTATATGATAAACACATTTAAATTTCCAGAAAGATGCAACACACATTATTATTATTTGATAAATTCCAAAGAAAACTGATTCGGGTCTACTACATTTCTTGTTTGTTCCAAAGAAAACTAATTCGGGTCTGCTACATTTCTTGTGTCCTATTGTATGCTAAATTTTTTGTCTTGCATGACGTTGTTACTATTCTTGTGTCCTATTCTATTCTAAATTTTGATTTTTCTTGTGTCCAAAAGCCTTTTCTTTCAAACAAACTAATTCGAGAATGCTATTTTTTTTGTGTTTTTCTCCACGAACCTATGTAACAGACGTTATTACTATTCTATTGTATGCTTTTAAATGTTGATGTAATTTCCAGAGATATGTAATAGACATTATTTATTTTTGATAAATTTCTATAGTCCGCAAGTCCGCTTGTCAATTTGTATATCGTTGAACACTCGATGCTATTTGTAGGGCACGGAACAACAAAGACCCAATTTTTAGCCCGCCAACTCGAGAACCCATGATCCAAAAACTGGCTAAGTATGAAGGTCTGCTACATTTTTTGTGTCCTATTGTATGCTACATTTTATGTCTTGCATGACATTGTTACTATTCTATAGTATGCTAACTTTTTGGGTGTCCAGGATCTTATACTTTCATAAATTTCGATTTTTATTTTGTCCAGAACCCTTTGTTTTAAAGAAAACTAGTTCGAGAATGCTATTTTTTTTGTGTTTTTCTCCACGAACCTATGTAACAGAAGTTTTTACTATTCTATTGTATGCTTTTAAATGTTGAAGTAAATTCCAGAGATATGTAACATACATTATTTATTTTTTGATAAGTTTCTATGGTTTGCAACTCTACTTGTCAATTTGTATATCGCAGAACTTTCAATGCTATTTGTAGGGCACAGAACAATAGAGACCAATTTTGAGCCCGCCAACCCGAGAACCCGAGATCCAAAAAATGGCTAAATGTGGAATGAGCTTATAAAAGTACATATTTCATATGTATAAAACTAAATATCTACTTTCTAAAATATAACTAATTCGGGAATGCTAATTTCTTTGTGTTTTTTTTCACAAACCTATATAAGAGACGTTACTATTATTTATTGGTGTTTCTCTCCACGAACATATGTAAAGAAAACTAATTCAACAATGCTAAATTTTTTGTGTCCAAGAAAATCCTTTCTTTTAAAGAAAACTAATTCGGGAATGCTAATTTTTCTGTGTTTTTCTCCACAAACCTATGTAACCGACCTTATTACTATTCTATTGTATGCTTTTAAATGTTCATGTAATTTCTAGAGATATGTAACATATATTATTAATTTCTGATAAATTTCTATCGTGCCAACTCCGCTTGTCAATTTGTATATCGCAGAACTGTCGGTGTTATTTGTAGGGCATGGAACATCAGGGAACCCGCAATCCAAAAACTGGCTAAGTATGGAATGACGGCTCCATGCATGCTCTATAAAATCTCATCCCCATACTTTATAAAAGTACATATTTCGTATGTATAAAACTAAATATCTACTTTATAAAATTACATATTTGGTATGTATAATTTATGCTCTCCAGGAACCTATAATTTGATAAATTTCAATTTCTTTTTTGTCCAGGAGCCCTTGTTTTAAAGATAACTAATTCGGGGATGCGAATTTCTTTGTGTTTTTTTCCACAAACCTATGTAACAGATGTTACTACTATTTTTTGTGTTTCTCTTCGTGAACGTATATAAAACTTATGGAAAGAAAACTAATTCAGGAATGCTAAATATTTTGTGTCCAAGAACCTTTTAAATGTTGATAATTTTTTATATATTTCAGGAATAACTAATTTGGGAATACTATGTTCTACATTCAAATCACATATATTTCAACTTGCCAGCCATGTGTCTGTTCTCAGTCACATTTACTCCCATCACAACCTGGTCGCATTTACTCCCATCACAACCTGGCAGGGACTACGCTGCCATGCAACACTTGTTTCTATCGAAATGGTTGTGAGCAATGATTTATTTACAATTTACGATTTATTTATAGTTTACAATGACTTATGCAAAACATAATTATATTAAATATATCGACATGGTTGCAAACAACAATCTATTCACAGTTTATGATGACCTTTTCCATAAACATAATTACATTAAATATATCTGACAGAGACATAATTACATTAAATATTTCTCTTTTCAAACTGTATCAATGGTCAAACACTTGTTCGCTTAAATTAATTTGTTACAATTGCAATCCAACACTTGTTTGGTCCATTATCATAAAAAAGTTCCAATGATAAGTTTTCTATAAACAAGACAACATGTGGCGATATCGATAGATTTGAAAGTGGCAATATGTTTCTGAAACACTTTAAGCTCATTGGTTTTCCTAATTCGAGTATTAGCATTGAGACACGACAAAATTAAAACAACAATTTGGGGTCACAAGTTGGAGTGTACTATTGTCGGCGAACTACACAAAGCTTGACTCGAAATTCAATATTACAGATTACAAATCAAAAAATTGTTGTAGCTATGATAATTGGTATAGTTTTTCAACATATTTAGCTCTCCGATTAAATAAAATCTATAATAAGTAAATTAAATTGTTGCGGGTGGCAGAAAAGAAATTAGTATAATCTATAATAAGTAAATTAAAATGTTGCTTGAACTTACGGGTGGCAGAAAAGCAATTATTACCAACCGTGACACAACTGCAACTAACAAAGATCATAACTTCTGATCATGCAGACGATATAACAACATTTTTCCGGTGATATCAACGAAAATTTGTAGTGGAGATTTAGAGGATACGTGTCAATCTTAGGCAGCACATGACATTGGTTATCATGAATATTCAAAGATTACATCCATCATGAAGGTATAGTGCATCATAAAACTATCGGTAGATCTGCACCTATAACCTTACTATGGAACAAAAAAACCTATAATATGATCATTGAAGCCAACCAACGAATACTAGAGTTGAGGGATTTCATCGGAGCAGATGGGATCTAAAGTTGGTTTCAAGGTCTAAGGTAGAGATAATGGGCTATGAATCCTGTAACCCGAATCACAATTCGGTGGAACCTAAATTACATAGGTAATATATATATATATATATATATATATATATATATATATATATATAT
>ML779924.1:873668-898071 GCA_009831015.1 Picea engelmannii | reverse complement strand
AATATAGAGCTACCTTGTCAAGATCAAATAACAATATTTTTGAAGACCTCTATCTATTTGGAAATCAACAATATTCCATTGGCCATTAATTCCTAGATAGAAGTATGATATACAAATCAACATGATTACAACCCAATAGAATATGAGCCAGATTATCTAGGATTTGACATTTCATATGTTGTTTTCTTTAAAACTAAAACTTCAAAAATTGTTTTAAGTCTCCCTTCCTTGGCTTACACATAGCATTGGTTAAACATGCAATTTGGTTATAGTGAGAAGAATTAGGGACACACAATTGATATTTGTACAACTTAAGCTAATTAGAATATGGTTAACGACGAGGACATTTGGCTATTGGAGTGCGTTGGAAACCTAATCCGCTTAGGGTTACAGTATTCCTCACTTGACAAAATGTGAAAGGTCAAGTGATAGTGTAATGGTAATTAGTAGTCCAAGAGACTTTGGAAGATGAATCCAATGATCATTTAGATGTATTTATATCTGTATCATATTAATGATAAATGCACTACACACTGATCTATTTTCGTGTGTATAACATTGGTATCAAAGCACCTAGTCCTTAGGGCCTAATTTGCTATGGTAGTTGTCCATAGCATCTAAGTGTGTCCATAAACACCTCATTCTCTTGGGCGTTTTCATTATATTTCAAAAAACACCTCTGTCTACCTATCAGTTTGAGCCCCTCTACCTGCAAGTCTATCCATGTATTTGCATGGGCGATTCCTCTCCCCTCACATGCAAAAAACACCATTGTACCTTTTCTGGTCTATTCTTTGTGCAAAACGATTCTCAGGTCTATTCACATGTGGATTTGCATACTCCTCAATCCACGTGAAATCACTCTTAGAGTGTTAGGTTTTATGATTATGGTTTTGATGCTATAACATTCTCTCATTCCTATATCCTTCCAAAATTATGGTTATCGATGGACACAATATGATTGCTAATATTCTTTTATTGTGCATGGAGAGAGTTCCTTCAATTCTGTAGACAATTACCCAATTCATACTTTCGATCCTCCGCCATTGTAACTCCGAGATAGTTCTCCACACAATTAGGGGTTTTTATTCACTCATCCCAAGTCGAACAACTTTCCAGAGGTTTATGAAAAGACTAGAAACATGACTAAACCTGGTATTGCACACCATCAAGATGGATTTCCAACCTTTAACCTTCAACATTGAATCCCGTTGAAAACCCTACCAAAGATCCATTTTTCTCGTTCTAATACTGAGAACACTTCCCTTCAACTTAGTTGTTGGGAGATTTTGGTCCTAAAGTTTGCACCTGACTGCTAAAGGGCAGAGCTAGGCCACCTTAAGTTTGGAATGGTTAGTTTTTTATTTTGTTGGTCAGTTAGAGGGTAGGTTTAGCAAGACAAGAACATGGTTAAGAAGACGAAGTTGTTGCCGTTTGAGATCAACATTATTGATAAGATTATATTCCTCATGTTCTCCTTGAGAAAACTCATTGGGATCATATGCTTCATAACAAGCAGGAACAAGTAAATCCCCTTGAAACTGTTGATCGTTTTCTTGGACAGAAAACTCTTTGACATAATTAAAAACAACAAGATGATCACAGAAATCTGATGGCTGTAAATTCCTTTTCGTAGCTTCAAAAGAAGAATCAACATGCTCAAGAAAATCCTTATTCTTCTTAACTATCTCTTCACAACTAAAATCCTTATATTTATTGCTATGACAAGAATACATTCGTTCAAATTCCTCATAGCATTCATCATAAAGAAAATCAGCTGAATACATCCCTTTTCAATAAGAATTGAATGCAGCATGAAAACCACTTAATGAAACAATACTAGCAACAAGGAGGGAATTACACCACTCACGGGATTTCCCTTCCAAGGAGTACCTGAACATATTGATAAGAACATCTTCGTGGAAATTACCAAGCCTATGCATACACTCGTGAAAATCCAAAATATTTTCAGCAGGATGATCATACTTGTTTCCCCTAAACCTCGGAAGGCAATGTTCCCATACTTCTCTATCAGGTAAAAAATTTGGAAAGCCACGTATATTAGAGAAGTCACAAAATGCAAACCTCTAGGCTATTATTGCTTCCATATGAAAATATGACTTCTTGAAACTATGGAGTCGCCACTGGATTCTTTAACCCTGGAGTCGCTAGGTGAATGATTTGCAGTCTGAATGTGTCTGGTCTTTGTTCACCATAAAAGATCAGATATGATCATTTTCGTTCACCCATGGAAAGATATTTTACTACTCCATTCCCCGACAATGACGCCAGAAGATGTTGGTCCTAAAGTTTGCACCTAACTGCTAAAGGGCAGAGCTAGGCAACCTCAAGTTTGGAAATGGTTGTTTTTTTATAATTTGATTTTGTTGGTCAGTTAGAGGTTTGGTTTTACTGAGACAAAAACATGGTTGGGTTACAAAAATGATATGGATGAGGGTCCTCCTTGGCTGGTGGCACATAAATGATGGACAAGTGAGATAATAGAGGTTAAAAACAGAGGGAAACAACAAACAACTCAATGAATTATCTGCTGCAAGAAGTTTAAGTCTAAAAATGGTATTTCAAGGCATTAAACATGTATCCAAACACAATTAATCCCACAGATTGAAATAAAAAAAAATCTTCACCAAAGCATTAGTTTTTTTGACAGGTTGCATATCAATAAAGACAAGTTATACAATAGCTGAAAGGAAATGAAATGTACTTTGCACAAATGAAAAAATTCATTCAAGATAAGATAAAAAAACATATAGATTTAGACAAAACACACTGTCATCAAGAGCATATTCACCAGGTAGAGAGCTTTAATCCATTCACAGAACAGGTTCAACTAGTAGATATATTGATTTCCTTCCCCAAAAAACAAACCTTCCAAACATACAAAAATTACATATTTATCAAAGTTGTAGAGGCTCTCGTCCATCTGGAATTGAGGCTTAACTCTACACTATCAGTTGGAAAACAACTTATTGACTCAAATAAAATACTACTGGAGTATAGTAATGTATACTTCAAAATCGAATTAACAGAAAGAAGTGGTTCATATCACACACAAATGACCACTTATTATGCCTTAATTTAAACAGTCTTGAATTTTAAACAACTAAAAATGCTACTAGTAATAAAAATAGATTGATGCTTATGCTGGAGCGAGCTAAGCTTTGACAAAAACTGACTGGAATTGACAAAACTAAGTTTTGTATTGAGCATTGGTATACATGCGTGTTGTTGGAAGCCAACTGGGAGATAACTGGATGTGTTGGCAGCTTCTGTAGGTACTCCCTCAAATTATCTCCTTTAGACAGAAGCAAGTCTTCTGGTGCTTCTTCTGGAGTCTTTGATACTTATTCTACAGTTTGGAGTGCAGTTTCTCCAATTATTGGTTGTGGTCTGCTGGTGTTTTGCTTCTCCTCGTCCTCATGTCATACCCATGAACTACCTCAGGTTCCTTTGAATACAAACTGTTGCCTAATGAGTAATCTGATGCTGTAGACCGGCTAGATTAGAAAGTCATTTGAGACTTGCAAATCTATAGCTTCACCTGTAGAATGGAATTTTCTTCATTTGGCCCTGCTTAAAGAATACTTTAATGCAGACGATTATTGAGGATAATCCACTTTGACAATTCAACGTTCGAGAGCCTTTGAATGAAGAGTATACATATTTCTCAAATGACCGAACTTGCAAAGTCATTAACCAATGCTTATCCTAAGATTAAGACATTTTTATCATTAAATATTTCGGGACTTCGGGGGTTCTGGCACTTCAGGGATCCGACATTTCGGAGAAATTTGTTTGCTCCAGATTGAAATCTCCCGGAGCGACAATCTCTCGGAGTGACATGGTAGCATGTCGTCACAATCGATGACGTGTCATAAAAAATAAAGTGACACATGTCACCTGAAATAACACAGATGACATAACCAAAGTACCTGAAATGAGTGCCATGTGTCATCATGAAATCATTTGACAGGTGGAATATGACACGTCAGCTAAAAAAGAGTTTATGAGAAAGGGGATCCGACACTTCGACACTTTGGGGCTTCGAGTTTTGGGAAACTGTGTTTGATCTGGATTAAAATCTCCTGGAGTGACGTGGCAACATGTCGACACTTTGGCATTCAGGGGCTTTGGCTCTTCGACAATTCAGTGTTCGAGGGCTTCGGATCTTCAAAAATTCGACGTTAAGGGGATCCGACTCTTCGACAATTCGACGTTCAGGGGCTTCGACTCTTCGACAATTCGACATTCGGGGATTCCGTCTCTTCAACAATTCGACGTTTGGGGACTTTTAGGATTGAAACAATCACAATCTCAGACGCCCGAACGTCGATGTCGTGGAGTAAAACTTCATATTGATTTGTTGTTAAAACCTCACGCGATTTTGAAATCCTGAATGCACAAGAGTTGTTGATCTTAATTAACTGTCAGATCTCAACCGTAAAAAATTTAATCTGTTCGTTTGCTCACAACCTAAGCCTGAAATCCACTACTCTGGATTGTTGTCTTTTTTCTTTTGGATGTTTTCTATGCATAAAAAGGACTTGGTTGACCTCCTACACGCTCAATCAATGGTAAACATGATGAAATATGTTTCAAACTCAAAACAGAACATGTAATCACCTTTGAACTTAGGTCTGCATCACTTCCCTACCCCTTCATTCACATATAACATCTTCTTAAAGCCTGATTTTTGTTTTGTGTTTGCTAAGTTATTCTCCACGTTTTAATGACTCAACTTCAATGGCCCCTACCCATCTTTACTTACTTTGCATCATTGTCTTTCTTTCTCGAAAGGCGATGACATGTTCTGTTTTGAGTTTGAAACATATGTCATCATGCCTACCATTGATTGAGCATGTAGCAGCTCGACCAAGTCCTTTGTATGCACATGAAACATCCAAAAGAAAAAACACAATAATCTAGAGCAGTGGATTTTGGGCTTAGGTTGTCAGCAAACAAACAGATTAAATTTTCGATGATTGAGATCCGACAGTCAGTTAAGATTAACGACTCTTATGCATTAAGAATTTCAAAATCTCGTGAGGTTTTAACAACAAAGCAATATGAAGTTTTACTCTGTGACTTCAACATTCGGGCATCCGAGCTTGTCATTGTTTCAATCCTAAAAATCCATGAACGTTGAATTTTCGAAGAGTTGGAGCCCCGAACGCCGAATTGCCGAAAAGTCGGAGCCCCTGAACACCGAATTGTCGAAGAGTCGGAGCCCCCGAATGCCGAAGTGATGACTTGCTTCCATGTCACTTCGAGAGATTGTCACTCCAGAAGATTTTAATCCAGAGCAAACATAGTTTCCCGAAACTCGGAGCCCCGAAGTGCTAGAGCCCCTTTCTCATAAAATATTGTTCAACTGATGTGTCATATGCCACCTGTCAATTGATTTCATGACAACACGTGGCACTCATTTCAGCTACTTTGGTTACGTCATCTATGCTATTTCAGGTGACATGTGTCACTCTCATTTTTATGACACGTCATCGATTGTGACGACATGCTTCCATGTCACTCCAGGATATTGTCACTCCGGGAGATTTTAATCCAGATAAAACACAGTTCCCCAAAGTGCCAAAGCCCCTGAAGTCCTGAAATATTTAATGATAAAAATTTCTTAATATTGGGATAAGCATTGGTTAATGACTTCAAGAGTTCGGTCATTCGGAAAATATGTATACTCTTCATTCAAAGGCTCTCGAACGCTGAATTTATGGAGTAGCTTATCCTCATTAATCACCTGCATTAAAGTATTCTTTAAATGAGTCCAAACGAAGAAAATTCCATTCTACAGGTGAAGCTATAGATTTGCAAGTCTCAAATGACTTTCTAATCCAATCGGTCTACAACATCCATATTACTGATCAGGCAATAGTTCAAATTTGAAGGAACCTAAGGTAGTTCATGGGTATGACATGAGGATAAGGAGAAGCAAAACAACAACAGACCACAACCAAGAATTGGAGAAACTACACTCCAGATCGCAGAAGAAGTATCAAAGACTCCAAAAGAAGCACCAAAAGACTTGTTGCTCTCTAAAGGAGATAATTTGAATGAGTACCTAAAGAAGCTGCCAACACATCCAGTTATCTCCCAGTTGGCTTCCAACAACGCACATGGATACCAGTTCTCAAATACATAACTTAGTTCTATAAATCCCAGTCATCTTTTGTCAAATCTTAGCTCGCTCCAACATAAGCATTAGTCTAGTTTTATTACAAATAGCAGTTTTAGTTGTTTAAAATTCAAGACTGTTTAAATTAAGGCATAATAAGTGGTCAGTTATGTGTGATATGAAGCACTTATTTTTTTTAATTCAAGTTTGAAGTATACATTATTATACTCCAGCTATATTTTAGTTGAGTCAATAAGTTGTTTTCCAACTGATAGTGTAGAGTTAAGCCTCAATTCCAGATGGACGAGAGCCTCTACAACTTTGATAAATATGCAATTTTTGTATGTTTGGAAGGTTCAGTTCTTGGGGAAGGAAATCAATACATCTACTGGTTGAACATGTTCTATGAATGGATCAAATCTCTCTACCTGGTGAATATGCTCTTGATGAAAATGTGTTTTCTCTAAATATATATGTGTTTTTATCTTATCTTGAATGCAATTTTTGATTTGTGCAAAGTACATTTCATTTCCTTTCATCTATTATATAACTTTTCTTTACTGATATGCAACCTGTCAAAACAGCTAATGCTTTGGTGAAGATTTGTTTTTATTGCAATATGTGGGAGTAATTGTGTTTGGATACATGTTTAATTCCTTGAAATACCATTTTGAGACTTAAACTTCTTGCAACAGATAATTCATTGAGTTGTTTGTTGTTTCCCTTTGTTTTTTACCTCTATTATCTCACTTGTCCATCATTTATGTGCTACCAGCCAAGGAGGACCCTCATCTATATCATTTTTCCAACCCAACCATGTTTTTGTCACGGTAAAACCAACCCTCTAACTGACCAACAAAATCAAATTATAAAAAACCAACCATTCCAAACTTGAGATGGCCTAGCTCTGCCCTTTAGCAGTCAGGTGCAGACGTTAGGACGAATAGGAGCTATGTCAATGTGAACTACATTGATACATGTTCATTTTATGGAAAACAACCATGAAATATAAACCCTATGACGAGCATAAAGTTGTAGAAAGTTGTAGATTTTCCCCCTTTGTCCACATTGCCCTAGCATGGGGACATGTTAAGATAGAAAATGCTCAGAGTACCCATTGTGCAAGATCAGGTTGCTAGTTCGATTTTGATGAAACATTGCCTTTTGATAATTCTGGAGTGATGAACATGGAGTCGCCAATATTTAATACATGTTGTGGATATAAAGGATGTTGCATAACTAGAGGCATATATACACACAATATATGGAAGTTTATGCAACACCAATGGAAGGCATAACCCTAATTCATGTATTCTAAAGTTTGGATGAGAACAAAGTAGCTTCCAACCATAAGTGCGCCACAATCAACCTCAACTAAAGGCTGCTCGTCTGGGTAGAGTGCTACATCTCATGGGAGGTGATACTGAACCATGTATTTTCTTCCTCACGACAGATATGGTATCATACATTAACATGCATGGTGTAGCATCTCCACCTCACCCATTAATATATAAAGTAATATCCTTTTATGAATCAACGCTATTAAGGAGCTCTATAAGGTACTCTCGGAATCCCATCACATGAGACTGACAAGCTTCCTTTGTGCCAAGCCTAGATATGAGACTCTACTGAACTTTCTCATGAAGTGCAATTGACAAATCAAATCTTTCATTACAGAAGATACCTTGAAGAAACCGAGGACATAGCCCAACATAAGCACTTATCAAACTCTTGATGGGATTAGTTGTTGAAACATGCTCAACTTGAGCTCTGAATATTGGTAAAGCAAGTTTACTACCGAATTAGAGGATGAAACCAACAAGGCCAATACCCTAACAATATGAGGAAAATAAAATTGCACACAAAGTATGGATAGCGCCCATTGAGAATATTTCATACCATTAATTATCCCACATTCATTGGCATTCGCTTGGTAGGCTTGTGTTTTGGTGACTTGAAGACTATGGTGACAGTTGTGGGATTTTTGTGTTCAGTATCGATAGTACATTCAAATCCATAATCAAGGTAACTTGGAATTAGTTTTTCTTGTAATTTTACTTCTGTTTCTTTTGTAAATGGGTGCATTTTCGATAGAAGCCAATACCCTTCATTTGTTGAGTCTGCATAGTTGAGTTTGCATTATAAAGTCTGGGTGGAGTTGCAAGAAACCTCTGACGTCCCATTATGTCTTTAAAATGGCTTAGGTTGAGGAAATGTTAGAGTTATTGAACACTCTAATCCTCTCTTCTATGGACAATACAATTACCATTAACAAAACCACTTTGAAATCTGTTGTAACATGCATGCAATTTTTGAAAGCCAAAGTAGCATTGCTACAAACTCAAACTCAACTTGTTCACGATGCACTTGAAAGAAAGAATCTTCAACATTCTAAACTAGTCCTTGTTCAAAACAACCATCTTTTCGAAGAAGAAGAAGAAGAAGAAGATCTAAATGAACAACCAATATAGAAACAACTTAGTAAGACAACTTCATATTCAAGTACATATGCATATCAACTTTATCTTTCCAAACCAATCATTAGAACTTGGAAAGAAATCAGGAACAACAAGCACATAACCAATATCAGATATAATAAGGAAGTGATGTTTCATATTCCTGATTATACCAAACCGATCTAGTTTTAGAGTGTCAAATTGCTTCAAGAAAATTCACATTCACCTGCTCTAATTCAAGAGTAGATTAAAAAATGCCAACATTGTCAGTGAGTTGGCCACATAGAAGATCAGTGTTTTGATCTTCATCCTTTTAAGCATTGTGGACAACACAATCATCATTCAAACCGATGTTCCAAACACCAGAAATATGCAAGAAGAATTCTGAAAAGGGGACTTATTATTTATCTTCCATGGATGGGAGGAAGATGCCATTACCAGTTGATGGGTCTAATCCTTCAACCCTACATCAACAAAATTGACTTCCTTAGGCCACGAACCCCAGGTAACTAGGTAGGTCATTTTCTTTCTTGCATCTGAATTTGTGTGTTTATGGTAGTTTAATTACATTTACTTATATTTGCATATCATATCTCATTTACATATTGCTTTATTGCATTGTTGCATATTTGTCATGATACATTTGCTTGAAATCATATCACATGTTAGTTAGAATTTTTTGAAAAAATGCAAAATTTTATTTTTTAAGAAGTAGTTAAAATTTTGAAAATTTTCGATTTCTTATATGAATAAAGGGGTGATTGCACCACCTTTCGATATCCCAATGTGTCTTGTTTAAGTGTGTGTAGGCACAGGTTTTACCAAGAGATGTTGAGGTTCTCCTGCACTCTATGACGAACACATTTTCCCAAGTAGGAGCCAAATGTTACCCCCTCAGCCTAGGGGTAACTAAGGAGATGATGTCTCAAGGCCCTCAAGTTGAAGACATGGAGTGCCAAGAGCTAGATGAGTAGAGAGAGCCCTTTCTCTTACCACACATCACCATTTGATTGACGGTAGAAGTGTCCACCACACCAACTTGGCCCACAAAGCACAACAGGTCTTGTTTCATGAAGTAACAAGTTTGTTGTCATGGTAAGTGTCATTTTAATAATTGAAGCATTTGATCATGTTGCAAAGAGTCCTTGTTTGATTATGAAATTTTTTTCTTGGAAATTATACCTTTTTCCTCATTTCACCTTGATGGTTGACATGGTTTCCTAGTAAGTGGGTCACCCTCAGGAAAAGGGTTTCTACTTAGGGGTCTCTTTGAAGGGTCATCACACCATTCCCGCACATAATTACTGCTTTCCACACTTCCTCCCCCTAGTTTCCTCATATTTTTGGTTTTTGGGCTTATTGTCCCCAATAAGGGCTTGTACCTCATTTCATGGGAAGAAGGGGCTAAAGGCCTAGAGGTGTTGTAGCTGGAAAAATTTAAAAGCCACAGATTATCCTCAAGATGCTCTCTCTAAGGTCCTGAGAGCAATGAAATGCTTCTGCATAAAAATCAAGGACCTGTAAAATAAAACAATAATTAATAAATTCCCTGTTTGCTGAGGGAATGCATTTGCAATGTCTTTTACTTTCCTTGCACATGTCACTCAATGTGTTCCTATCTTAAAGTGGCATTTTGGTGCTCTGTACTTTCCATTGCACATAGCACTCAATGTTTTGGACCATAATAAACTAATGGCAATAAAGGGCTTGGAAAAATGTTGCATTGCAAATGAGGATGCAACAGACCCTTCAGAAACGCACCCATAATTGAAACAATATGAGCCCTTGATATGTCAAAAACCCCATGCCCAAAAGTCTTAACCCCATCCACCTCATACTCATTACATGACTTAGAGAGGGTCTTCTTGGAAAATTTTCCTTGACTTAGGGATTGGTCTACCCAATAGGGCACCATGACAACCCTCCCATACTTAAATTTGGCAAGTTTTATAAGGTCTTTAAGAAGTTGTTTAGTTTGAAAAGGGGGGATTTAATGAACATGTTTGGGTGGTTATTTTATTAAACTTGGCTTACTTGGCATGATACATGTGACTTGTGGACCCTTGGATGGTGTACTTGTTTAACTTTGTAGCGCGTTGCTAGTTGTAAGCTATTCCATGAAGTATTGTGCCTTTTTGACCTTCATGAGGGGTTGAAAACCCCAAGGATGGACACCATGCCCCACAGGATGGGCAGAGGACCCTAGAGCCATTACACATTTGAGATTATAGATGTTGCCTTTGAAGGCACTTGGACAACATTAGAGGATGGCAGTGTATCCCTTGGCACTTGGACATTGGCCTTTGGAGGCCATAGATGTCACCTTCCAAGGCTTGATGTCATGTGAAGGCTAGGATTTTGATGGTCTTCATGGTCTGGGAAGAAAGATGATGTGGTTTGAAGAAGTTATATGCATGGCAGGACATTATAGAGAATGAGATATGGACACATGGCCTTTGGAGGCCCAACGACTTGCATCTAGAGGCTCAAAGTATCACTTTTGAGTCATAGCGTCACCCTTTAGGGCATGACATCACCCTTCTAAGGGATTTATTTTATGTATTTTCATATTTTGTAAGTTGTAAAGGMAAATWGAGGAGGTTGGCCTCCTTTAAATTTGTTTTTGTCTTTTTATGTGGACAAATTATGGTTAGATGACCTTGTATAAATAAAGGTCATCTCACTCTCATTTTATCATCACTTGAGAATTACATAAGACTCTTGGGTGAAATTTTTTYCCTACTTGGGAAATTCACTATCTCTCTTATTTGGTGCATTTTGGATGGAATACTTGTCTMTTGGTGAAAAAAGGCTAGCATTATCTCTTGGATGTTTTTTCTTGGCAATGTTGGTGGAATATCTTTGATAAGTWAGRGTTTTTCATGTTATCTCTTRGATTAGGTAAGGAATTTATGCAATCGTATGTGTTTCTTCTTAATTTCAAGGTTGTTTTGTCAAACCCTTGGAGGAGTATAAAGGCATACACCCTCCATCAAGGACCTCTCTTTTATTGTCATTGAAAAGGCTATTTAAAAGGTTGCTACAAGGAGTAAAAAGGCTTACACCCTTGTAGATTTACCTTGCTAAGGATTGTTTACTCTAGGGATTAAAAAGGCTTACACCCCTATAGGAGTAACAAACCCTAGCTCATAAACAAGAGACTCCATTAACCCAATAGATAAGGCACTAGTATATTTTCATTGGAGATTGAATATTCATGCATTGGTAAACATAATTTCAAGGAGACTGAATTGTTTAAGTTTGGATCTAATTTTCATATGTTATAAGCCTTCTTGTGCTCTAAGGGCATATTGATTTACCAAGTGATTGAGTCTTTGTAATAAACATTAATTTACAGCCAATAGGGTTGCAACAAACTCATATTTCCCTTACTCTTTACTCACTTTTCTACCGCTGAAATTTACTTGTAAGCCTTGGTAATTGCTCTATTGGTTATAAGCTATTTTTTGGGTGGTTTACTTGTTGATTTTAATGGCTAGAATTTGCTGCTGTAGCATAAGTTTTCTACAGCCATATGGTGGTTACAAATAATTTATGATAACTCTCATTTACATCCCTCTCTTACTATCAAAGTCTTGGTTCAAATATTGGTGGATTGTCTACTCATTTTTAGTCTAATGTTCCAACATCACATACTCGATTTTGATTGTTTAATTTGCAGTTTTTATAACTTATTTAATGATGATATGTATTTCCATACTATTGAAGTTTTGGGACATTAAGGTTTCTTTTTGATTCCCCACTGGTTTTGAGGCTTGTATCTTCAAATATTGTCTTGTTTGGGCATGTCTAACATTGTTTCGTAGGTATGCAACAATTGTCAACCATTTACCATCTCACAAGACTTTTTTCTGAGCCTCTTTCTCATATTTGACCTTGATCCATAGGGGTACCCTTCAAAATCTTCCCTTCTCCCATTGCAATCCCCCTAGGGTCACCAGGGAAGCCTCCCTTGTGTTGGAATCATCCTTCACTAAGATGAGGGGGACATCTATTGAGGTGACAGTGATAGTTGTTCCCACTTATGTCACACATCCATGGGTTGTGTGGAGATTTTACCAAACTACAGATTGTGCGATAACATTTTTGGTGTCTTTGTCGGGGAGGATTTGAATCCTTTCCGATATCATAACGACACTTCACAATTCTATCCCAAAGCCTTTATCCATATCTTGCATGGTGAATCCATTTGAAGACAGTTGTCTTTTCAATTTTTATGAACTTGTATTGAAGTTCATTTGGTGACTCCACATCCTGAGAACCCATCTTCCCAAAAGACACTTCCCCTAGGAAGGTTTAAGTCTTCTGAAGTCCACGAAAGAAGACTTCCTCATAATTCTCTCGTTGTCAAAACCTTGTTCCAAGGTAATCTTCCCCTCACTCCAATGGTTCATTCTTTGGCTGACAACCTTTACAAACCATTAAATATGGCCACTATCCCTGGGTTTCCCAATACCATGCCAAAAGAGTCTCACAAATGGTTTCCAAAGTTCACGGGGAACAACGATTTTGTACCATCAACACCAAAAGAGAATATTGACTCCATTGGTGTGGCCATGGAAGATAATGGATAGAACATGAAGATGTTGCGATGAAGCTACTAGCTATGTCTCTTGATGAATATGCCAAAAAGTGTTATAAAGTCTTGCCCGATGATCACTTGGCATCCTATGAAGATTTCACTAAGTTGTTTAAAGGAAGATGGACAACAAAGAAGGAAAACATAATGTTATTTACACAATTAAACCAAATTAAAAAGAAAAAAGTGAACGAAACGATGAAGGAATTTGATGCTAGATTTGAAAACTTGCATAGTCAGATCCCAAAGGACTTCTGCCCACCAAAAGTAGTTATTCGTCTTCTCTACTTGAATGTATTTAAAGGTCAATTTGGTTTTATCTTGAAGGAAAATATACCTGACATTTTGGCGAAGGCCAAAGAGTATAGTGCACAGATTGAATATCAGCTTATCAATTCAAAGATTGAGCCTTTTCAGTTCCTTCATGCTATAAAAAAAGCAAAGACAAAGAGTTCAACCAATAATGTACATGATCTAGTCACACTCTTGGCTTAGAAGTTTGATCAATTGAATGCTTAGTGAATTTTGGATGGAATACTTGTTTATTGGTGAAAAAAGGCTAGCACTATCTCTGAATGATTTTTCTTGGTAATGTTGGTGGAATATCTTTGATAAGTAATGGTTTTTCATGTTAACTCTTGGATTAGGTAAGGAATTTCTGAAATTGTATGTGTTTCTTCTTAATTTCAAGGTTGTTTTGTCAAACCCTTGGAGAAGTATAAAGGCGCACACCCTCCATCAAGGACCTCTCTTTTATTGTCATTGAAAAGGCTATTTAAAAGGTTACTACAAGGAGTAAAAATGCTTACACCCTTGTAGATTTACCTTGCTAAGGATTGTTTACTCTATGGAGTAAAAAGGCGTACACCCCTAAAGGAGTAACAAACCCTAGCTCATAAACAAGAGACTCTATTAACCCAATAGATAAGGCACTAGTCTATTTGCATTGGAGATTGAATATTCATGCATTGGTAAACGTGATTTCAAGGAGATTGAATTGTTTAAGTTTGTATCTAATTTCCATATGTTATAAGCCTTCTTGTGCCCTAAGGGCATATTGATTTACCAAGTGATTGAGCTATTTTAATAAACATTAAGCTACAACCAATAGGGTTGTAGAAAACTCATCTTTCTCTTACCCTTTACTCACTTTTCTACTGCTGAAATTTACTTGTAAGCCTTGGTAATTCTTCTACTAGTTATAAGCTATTTTTTGGGTGGTTTACTTGTTGATTTTAGTGGCTAGAATTTTCTGTTGTAGAATAATTTTTCTATACCCATAGGGAAGTTACAAATACTTTCTAATAACTCTCATTTACAACTTGGTTCAAATATTGGAGGATTGTCTACTCATTTTTAGTCTAATTTTCCAACATCACATACTTGATTTTGATAGTTTAATTTGTAGCTATTATAACTTATTTACTGTTGATATATTTTTCCATACTGCAACAATTTTGGGACAACAAGGTTTCTTTACTGATTCCCCACTGGTTTTGAGGCTTATATCTTTGAATATTTTCTTGTTTGGTCATGTCTAACATTGTTTTGTAGGGACGCAAAACTTGGAAACCATTTACCATCTCACAAGACTCTTTTCTGAGCCTCTTTCTCATCTTTGAACTTGACCCATAGGGGTGCCCTTAAACATCTTCCCTTCTCCCATTGTAATCCCCCTAGGGTCACCTGGGAATCCTTCCTTGTGAGGGACTTTTCCTTCATTAAAATGGGGGGTACATATATTGAGGTGACAATGATAGTTGTTCCCAATTGTGTCTCACTTTCATGGTTTGGGTTGGGATTTTCCCAAACTACAAATTGTGCGATAACATGTCTAAAAAAGTGTTCAAGGTCTGATCTACAGGGTTTGATGTTCTAAGGGTAGTGTTACCCATTATTGTTTGTTGATATGGAATCATTGAGTTGTTTGCACTGAAAACAAAAATTCTTGTGATTGAGATTGGTTATAAAAAAAGGTATCCTTACATTGAAATATCCTAGTAAGAATGGTATTGTTAGAAATTGGGATGACATGGAGGAGATTTGGAATCACACATTCTACAATGGGTTTCTTCGAAAGAACATCATGAACATCTTATTGAGGATCGTCTTAATCCCAAGGAAATAATAGGCATGATGGCTTAGATTATGTTTGTGAATTTTACTATTCATTTTATTTATGAAGCAACAACATGATGTCTCAAACCATGTTTGAGACTTTTACTAGTAGAGTGATCACAATAAAAAATTCTCATCAAGCAATGGATTAGACTAATTTTATATTAATTGATATATATAACTACTGGTTATAGGAAAACTACTAAAAATAGAATTTTGGAAGACTCAATTGAAAACCTTGTCCTATAAAATTAAAAACAAAATGGAGACAGTATCATCCACATACACTTTAATTAATTTCTTCTCAAGTATTATCCATTTTCATCAGTATTAATTTCTACAATATACTGCGAGTCCACAGTGTGAGGACTTTTGCGGTTCTACTCTTGATTTGTGGAAAACAACTATCCATGTTTTGAGCCAAACTTTTAGTGCTTCTAGTCATGGTAGTAATTTTGACATGTTCAAGAAGATACATCCAAATAAGGGTGATAGGTTGGCTCAAAGACAATGAAATTATTTTGTGTTCATACATTACAACTGTCATCTTTGAAAAAATTTGATCCGTAAACCGTCATGGATACTCCACTTGATAGTTCGTCACAACAAATCTAATAAAATACTAATGTATATGGTTCCAATGGTACGAGGCTGCCTTGATACATTGGAACCATCTCTCCTAACATCTGAGCCGAATGGAGAAAGCTCAAAATAAATGTATGTTCGGAAGAAGAATCATAAGAGGGGTTGGAATGAGCGTTGTGTTGTTGTTTGGAAGGAAAAACACATCACTTGGGATGGAAGATATCATCTGGTGACTGGTCTATCTGCTGATATGAAGTTTGGTCCAACAACTCAACTGGTGTCTCATGGAGGTAGAAATAGTGCCACGTTTCCTCATTGATATTTGTTACAAGGAAAATCATTCTATGGCATGGGGTAAACCACAACAGACGGAATGACATGAATAAATCAACTCTAATCTCAAGTATGCTATATAAATGAAATGATAACATGATAAGATCAGGAGCCTACCTCGTCTGGACGTTCGATGAAGACCACTGTTGAGCACACAACTCAAAGCTTTATACCTGCAACTTGTCCTCAACAATCAATATACACAAGTATATGGTTATAATAAATAGTGTTAGGATATAAAATAGCATAATCCATTAACTTTCATGACAAATACGCCCATGGAATAAGAATTCAAATATTTGCAAGATATAAATTGGACGAGAAAAGAGTATTTCTATTAAAAATGATAAAAAAATGTGTATAAGTGACAAACTTCTGTAACGACACACATTGGAACCGAGAAACTAAGTCCCTCCAGATAGGCCTCCACCACTTCAATCCTCCACCAAAGGAAATCTCATATAAGGGAGACAATGAGGTTCTCCATCAAATAAGGAAGAGCTTGGGGGATGAACAATGTGTTCAGACTTTCAAGGATAAAGGGATGCAGACTCAATGTGAAGTGAAATTTCTCCAGAGTATATTTGCTCTCAAAAGTTGAATTCTCTTCTCCACGGCTTGGATATGGCTCAATTTATAGCCTTCAAATGGAACTGACGATCCAAGTCAGAGTGTTTATAGTATATGGAAGGTCAAGGATCATGGATCTCATTACGTGACATGGAAACCCGACACAATTTTTAATTTTGAGCACAAAACCCGATGTACGTGGGGTATAGTGGTGCAACCTATGTATATGCATGTTGTCTAATTGGTAGGGCACGTATATGTGGAAAAATTTGATTTTTTGGCTATGAAATGTACAAAAGGGGACTTCAAGTCTGCATAGGGAAATGGAAAGGCCATCTAAGTAAGTTGCATGGGGTGAGGCAAAAATTGCTATAACAGATGCCCCCTAATGTGTGAGGTCAGAGGAGTATATGTGATGGCCAAAATACATTATAATTCCCAGAAGTGGAGTAACAGAGACTCAGCTGGAAGTGCTAGTTTCTCATGAGAATATTACAATCCATAATGACTTTGTACACATGGATGCCAATTTGAATTACATTGCAGATCCATGTGGAAACATACCAAATAGTTGTTCATGGCCATGAATAGGAAATACAAAGTAGACACATGCCACAGGTTGTCATAGTCACAAACAAGGCCTAGTGAAAACCAGTCTCAAAATCAATATGAAAATATATGTATACAATGGAGTACAATCTGATCTTCCATGATCACTGAAGTCATATAGGTACTGGTCTAATGAACGATAACAACAACTTAGGAAATTTGCTACTGTAAACTGAATCTCTTCTACACTATCTGCCAAAGGTGCAAGTCTACATCATATGAATAGAGGAGTTGAAGTTGAACACAATGAGACTTCGTTTGATTACCGGTCATTAATGTATACTGTTGACAAATGCGAGGCATCCTATCGATAATGAAAGTGGGTATCAAGGCACCAAGTACATTCTTACAAGTGTGAATAAAGGTATTGAGGTCAAATACTTGAAGAATCCATCGATCAGGAGACATTGATGTATTCCCAACTGTCGATGGTGGTAGAACCTACCACTAATGACTGCAAACCTCTAGGTACTCATAGGACTCTAGGCCTCATTTCAAAAATAGATGAGCTGAAGTCGATGGAAGGAGACCTGCTGAAAGGAGAGCATTAAGGATTCTCTCATCAGTCAGCACGAGGTAGAAAGAAATAGCTTGATGATTTGGAGGAATTCGGACGAAGAGGATTTTCACAAACCAATGATCATGTGCATCTCCTACATGCACCATATGCAAGTAGTGCACGAAAGAGACCCTCTGAATAAAAACTAATGAGGAAGAATGTCGACAAAGGCGAGGAAACCACCAATAAGGATAATGGAATCCAAGACACTGCACAAATTCCAATGTGTGAATAGATTTCTTGCCGTCAAACATAAGGGAAACCCTGTAGTCAGTGACCAATGAGGAGATGTTGACTGTTGGGTTCAAGGTTACCTACCCATAATGAAAATAGGACCAGGGTGCACGGTAGGACTACAACTTCATGTGATTCTGAGACACACTGAGGGTATGGACGACATGCAAAGTCAAGAGTTCTGAGAAATGGCCGACACAAGCTTATAGACATCCTTTGAACAAGAACATGAGACATATGGAAAACTCAGACAACATAGAATTGATGATAAAGCTTCATGATGCAGGAGGCATCAACGAACTCTCCATAGGAACTGGAAGAATAACCAATTAGAGGAGTAAACTCTAAGTAACGAGCTCATCTTCCTAAGGTCATACTAAACCAAAACTTTGGATGAAAATGGACTCAAAATTTTGTGCTCTGTTCAAAGGCGACACAACTGCTGCTAATATGAGATAATTTTCTTTTCCCACCCACCTTTTTTTGTTTTTTCATAGGCAAATAAATGCTATGATACAAGAGAGGAAATGAGTGTCGTGAGTAAGAAACTAGCTCCAAATAGTGGAACATGCCTATTCTCAATGCAAGGAAGTGCATGCGGGGCATGGAAACTTGGGGGAATGTTTCCTCTTAGGGTACATGGTGTCAAGCTGCAAAGGATATAAACAAGGCTCTGTTTGGCTAGTGATGCAAATCGCTGAGGTAAGAGGCTTATAACGAGAAAGTGGGAACCGACAATAGGCTCAATAATGCAAGCAAGATTATAAAATGCAATTACAACTTAACTCCAAAGAATGTCCTTTTTCATAGATTTAGTCCTCTAGGCCTGAAAAAATATAAAGCACTACCCAAGAGAACTCTTCTAGCCAATGTTGACTAGAGTGTTCCTTTTTCGTAATTAGTCTACTTGGTATGAAAAAGGGGTAAACTTACACCAAATAGACATCCTTTCAAATCCATTTAATGAGTGTGAAAGAGACAAGTTCACTTGGCCATCTTTTTCGCTTTTTAGAGAGTTGGAAAAGAGCTTAACTAAGACTTGGGGGGAGTCCCATAGGTATAAGTCAGAATGCTAGTGAGTAAGAATATGAGGTTGGAACAAAAATTCATATTGGAATTATAAGGGACTCCTGGTCTTGTGGAATAACTTTTGTATGGGCACCAAATGGCACAAAGGTTCTAACTAGGGCACCCATGTTTGGTAAGCCTCTACCACTTAATAACGACACTTCTAGTGGCACTAAGAAGGTTCTATGTCACTAGTAAATGGGTTTGTATCTAAGGCATATGGCTCACAGTCATAGGACAATGTAAGAATGAAAAATGGATTGACAACCTATCCTATATGCTGGTGAAAGAAAATAGTTGTTGAAGTCACGAATGGGCAATATGATGCTAGATACCACAAAAAATCCTGGATAAAACCACCAAAACCAACTTCCTTCCACTGCACTATTAGTCCACTAGGTAAAAAATTAGCATAAACTATATAAAGTGGATAAAATGTTTTCTACTAATAGTAAAAATAAACAATCTTACCATACCATTTGAGTTTTTCACCCACATAGTGCATTTTAGACCATTTTTCCCACGATCTTCAAGTGTTGATTGCGGGAGCTACGATCAACGGAATTGACAACTGTCTGGACCAAGTAAGTGCTCTTTCCCTCCTCTTCATTTTTAGTGGTTTAAAATTTAAATTTAGTCCTCATTTTTTGATTATTTGAGGGCGTACCATATAAATTAGGGTGTACATGAGCTATAGTTCATCGGCTCACGTATATGGAGACATGTACGCGGACAAAGAAAAACCTACCCATGTATATGTGGCCCTACACACAACTGTTAACATTATAGCCCGCGTACAAGTCCGTAAATAATTTTTTAATGAATTCTAACTCAAAATATGACTTTCCTTTGGCAGGATGGTGCTTGAATGGAGAGAGAGGGAGCATGACGAGGTAGATGCAACAATGAAAAGGGATTCAGGGGCCCAAATAGCTCTAAAAATATGTGGCCTTTGTAAATTTTGGGCTCTCAAAGGAATGAGGGCTCAAGTGAGGTTACTTTAGATGCTAGTAAACTTTTTGGATCCGAAGATAGAGGCCTTCAATATCGATGGGAAAACATTGAGGATTGAAGTAGATGACATATTTTTTATCACAGGATTGTCTCACCGGGGCGAGGTAGTGAATCTCAAAGCCTGGGGGCTGAGGGTGGTATGAACATAGAGGATTACATTCCCACCCACTGTGTTGCAGGCACAGATAAAGTAGGGAGCCAACTCCCCATCAGAGCAATCGAGAACCTGAGTTTAAAGATCGTTGTACTTTGTCTTACACGGATCTTAGGGTCAACCTCGTTGCACCAGGAACCAAGGCCACTCAATTTTTATGCAATGGAGTGTTTACGACCTACGGTTTATGACTGGTGTACCTCACTGTTGGCTAACATGAAGAGCTAGCTGACGGATTGCAAACAAGGGAGGAAGAAAAACTTTGAGTTTGGATCCATCTTGTGTAGTTTTTTCTTTGAGCGAGTTCCAGGATTGAGCCCTAGACTATAGATCATTCCACACGGACCTCGCGATCCATCCATGTCACAATGGAACGACGTGATGAGGAATTTAGGAGGTGGTAGGGTGCCAACCCCCTACAATGATGAGTTCTTTTTCTGGTGGTGTTGACAGGTTATAGCCATAGAAGACTACCCTTATGTTGGGATCGACTATACATGGGATCTAGATATGCCTTTTCCACCAGGCTCTGCCTACGGTGATATAGGTATGAAATGTTTTTATAGGTTTCATTTTTTTGTGTTTTTTTTCAAAAAAGAATAGAAAAACGCAAATATTTTTATATGGTATCAAGTATTAACAACATTCTTTGTTACGCAGATGTAGGTCCATGATGACCAGATGGATTCCCAAGGCATCGACGAAGGAACCGGGGAGATGAGCATGTGGGAGGAGATGCAAAGAGGGAGATGAACATGCGGGAGGAGATGCGGAGAGAGTGCTACAAAATGTGCAGGGGAACCTGTCTTGATTGACGCACATGATTCCTACGGTTCAGGTGGAGGATCTACCAGAGGCTATGCAATGACAGGTGGTGGGTGTGCCTCATGTGTGGGTGCGACTCTTCCGACGTCTCGTAAAATCCGTATTGTGATATCATGATACTCATTTGGCACCACAGGCGTAGATTCCATGGTCATATATCTACCAACCATATATGTATTTTGAGGGTGTGAGCCCCATTTTGTACTATGACACCGTATTTTTTGAAGAAATGAAATATAAGAAACATTGGTTCTCGACTTTACTTATATATGTTACAATGTGTACATTGATGAATTTGTTTTCTTTACTTTAGTTATGTGACAAATGCCAATCCAAAACATAATTAGCATATGCATCAGATACATAATTAGAACTTCTAGGTATGTGATTATAAGTAAGGAAATCAAAGTAACGTTCTAAAAGTCATACCCGTAGGAATCGTTAGAGTAGAGTAGGGTCTCACACAGGGTAATTGTCATTTA
This sequence comes from Picea engelmannii, assembly GCA_009831015.1. Lineage (NCBI taxonomy): Eukaryota > Viridiplantae > Streptophyta > Pinopsida > Pinales > Pinaceae > Picea > Picea engelmannii. Next base: position 876,316 of record ML779924.1, on the reverse strand, counting down.
ATTGACATACGACCAACTAGGAGTCTAGGTGAACCTCTAAAGATCGAACACCATGTGAAATGGCATCGCATAAAATCTCTATAATGACGCTATACTCAGCTGCATTATTCGTTGATGGCTCCAGACAAATGCCACCTGAAGACACTAGTTGACCCTTGGGTGAGTAAATGACCCAAGCGACAGAAGCCATGTTCCGTGTATGACGACTGGCACTGTCTGCGAATCCTAAGTAAACTGAAGACTCTGTTGGCATCTTCCAACCAAGGGAAAACTCTATAAGCAAGATGATGACACAAAGGAAAAGATGTATATACACTAAGATACACTAGTATACAAAGAGTCACACCCAAGCTTGAGGGATCAAGCGTAATATATTTTAAGGTAGAGCCCATTTTTGGGCTCATCCAACATATTCCCTTCATAATACTCTAATTCGTAGGATCCTTTTTCTAAAACACGTCGCATGATATAAAAATCGTGCCACAGGGTTGAACTTGCTTGCCCCCAATAGTTCTTTGGCTTCGTCATACAGGAGGACCAAGTCACCCTCAACGTACTTTTGAGGATAGACAGACCTATCATATTGAGCCTTAACACACAGTTTATTCGCTTCGATAGCCATAGAGGCATCTCGACGCTTCTCATGTAGATGCTCTAGGTGCATGATGTGTTCTTCAAGATCGTATGTGTCAGGTAGGAGCTCAATTTCCATCTTGAGGGAAGTGATTTTGCATTCAATCGTAAGGATCAACTCTACACCATGCACTAACTGAAAAGGAGAAAAATCGGTGGAAGTCTTAACCAAGGTTTGATATGCCCAAAGCGCAAGGTAAAACATTAGATTCCATTAAGATTTATAGCAAATTTTTCCTCACCCCATGCAACTTTTGTATCTTGGTTGTTGAGGACAAGTTGTAGGTATAAAGCTTTGATTTGCGTGGTCAACGGTGGTCTTCATCGAACGTTCAGACGAGGTAGGCTCTTGATATTGTCATGTTAGCATTTCATTTATATAGAATACTTGAGATTATAGTTGATTTCAACCTATCATTCTGTCTGTTATGTTTTACCCCATGCCATAGAGTGATTTTCATCGTAAAAATATTGGGTCATCTCTATCCATCTATCACTTGGTTCCCCTAGTCTAGAGCACCATAAAAAATGAAGTGATCTTCTAGGTCGGAGGTATCCCAGGATGCGAATGTGGCTAGAGGATAGAAGAATAGAGTTGGAGGGCCTCCTGCATGTATATAACCAAGCATATTTGGTTAGGGTCCCAAAAGAAACTACCAAAGCATATGTAGCTCTCTAAAAAGACAATGGAATTATACTTGGATATCATAGTAAAATAGGCAACAAAAGATGAAGTGCTCCTAAATATAAACCTCTTGGAGATGGAACCATTGGCAGTTCTTGTTCAATCAATGAATTTGATGGTCAGTGTCAATCCACAATCTATGAGAGCCAACTCTGAACTATCCTAGGGGGATCTGAAGGACGTGCATCCAGTGGTGAAGTGTGTGATGGGGTTGAACAATGAGTCCATCCCTCATAATCATGAAGTGATAGACATAGAAGGCCATGTTCAAATGTAACCCACCCTGAGGGTTTATCCAAGTGACCAATACAAATTATATGTAGATATCTTCTTCGATGATTGTGTTCATCTCTTGTCTAGTATGTAATAGGTGGTTGGGTGCATTAAGGGAATATCTAAACGAAGGGACTCAATCCATTGTAATACTAATAGACACTAGGAGATCCAAGACTCTGACATACCAAAACCAATAATGGATTGAAGAAATCGTTGATGCAATGGAATTTGATGAGCAATAGGACAAGTATGGATACTAGTCCCGTCCCTTTGTTGTATCAATGAAACTCTAAATGTGGTGTAGGAATGACATGAGGCCAAAAACTATCTCAAGTCGAAAGGGTCGAGCTCCAAAATTTGTGAGAATGATGTGCTAAGGGAATATCTACTTGCATCTGATGATGTGGTGAAGGAAGATGATTTGTGCTCTCTCAAATAAAGACCAATCAAACTCTAGTAAAATAGGTCCCCAAACCTTAGAAAAATATAAAAATGTGGGCCGAACAAGAGTATCCATGAGTGACATCTTGGATAATATGCTTGAAAATGATTCCCAAAACACTGCCTCTCTAAAAGGGACAAGGATCGGTATCCCTTGATGACTTGGTGCTAAAGTGCATGCCACAGACTAAGAGAGGTCCTATGAACAATACCCCCAAATAAGTATACCTATTGGTGATCTCAATCTCCTCTCCTCTGAAAAAGAAATGGTGATCAAAGAGGATATTCTTTGATCCATTGAAGATCATGACCTTGGTTTTACCTAGGTTGACCATCCACTGAAGAAGGTCACAAAAGAGGGCTAGGGAATCACGTTGTCTCTAAAAACCTTTGAGGGATGAGGTTAAAATGATCATGCCATCTGTGAAAAACAAGATAAAAATAAATACCTATTGGAGAAGGCACCCATATCCATCCTTTATGTGCTCATGCAAGGACTCCAACTCGTCAATGTAGATCCCAAACAATGTGGGCCATAGGGGGAAACCTTGTTTCACTCCACTGGTACTCCTGATAAAATATGATATCCCATGTGTTGTGAGTATATGACCAA
>ML779924.1:842985-867511 GCA_009831015.1 Picea engelmannii | reverse complement strand
ATTATTGTTGTAATTATCCTAAGGTTGATGGATGTTATTGAATTGGAGGGTAACCTGCAAATTATGGATACAAGGTTTAGCACTATGGAGGGATTGTTAATCAATATTCACAACCAATTCCAAGATCAATAGAAGAGGCTCCCTGGGCCCATGGAAATATGCTTGAAAAATATGAACAACTTTCTTGGAGAGGCCAAAGATCTTATCGATGGGACTAACTAACATAGAGAGAGAGGGTGGTGTCTTTGTTGTTGCTACTTCCTCTGCAATCCTAACATTCCCATGCAAATTAGAACTTGGTTGACCACATATGATGGCCTCTTTCAAGAGATAGAAAGGGACTTTAGAATATATGTAGATACTCAGTAGATTGTGTATGTTGCAATGCCTCAGGTAGACTTGCTTGTTAAACCTTTGCTAGAATATGGATTCATAGGCTTAGGCATTCAATCTGCTCAGTATCAACTGCAAACATGGCTCACCAAACCTCATTTCTAGGCTCAGGTGATCAACATGTATGGCATGGTCGGTGTTGGCAAGACATCCTTGCTCCAAGTCATATACACGAAGGAGGTTAGTGACGTCTCTGATGTTGTAATTTGGTTTACAATTTCTTGAAACTTTCAAAGTAAAGAGTTGTAGGCTTTTGTTCTCTTATGTTCCATCATATTGCTTCATGTCTTGCCCCAAATCAAGACCCAGTAAGCTTTAAAGGAATGGTTTCCTCACCTAATATGTCAATTTTCACCAAGAGACCGCAATAGTAAAGATTCAGGTTGATTTTGGCAGCCAACACGTCCAAGTTGTTTTGCATCTGTAATTTTCTACCATAGTTAAGGTCGACACAATTAATGGCTAGCTTTATCGTTTCCTAGAGAGTAGATACCATGACCTAAAGCTATTCCTTACATAGAGAATTTTTTTTGAAACAAGAATGGCTTGTCAAGTCCAAGCATTGAAGGAAGTTGATCCACTTTGTTGGAGATATTCTTCCATCTTCCAATAAAAACATAAAATTTTCCAATTTTAGATACAACCAAAGGAACTAGTTCTTCCACCTTACAAAGGCCTACAGTGAGCAGAGGATGGTCAAGAGGTGCCACTCTAGGCGGAGACCATGTTCAACCTTAGTGTGTTCAACTTTATTAGGACTTTGATGGGTCATATTAAATATGTTGATATGAACTAAAGTGTTAAAGATCTACAAATTGTTAAAAACAATTATGCCAACAAGTAAAGCAAACAATATGAGGTTAATTAAAAAAGGAAACAATTTTTTTTAAGAAAAAGGAAAAAAAACACATTTAAAAAAAAAATTCATTGAGTAAATTTTAGTTAAACAAATTAAAAACAAAAAAAAACAAAAAAAAACATAAAACTTAAAAAAAAAACACTTTAAAAGAAAAATGATAAAAATAAAAATAAAAAACTCATAAAACTTTAAAAAGAAAATGATTTAGAAAAAAAAAATACCTTTTCAAAAAAACTCAAATTTAAAAGTTTTTTTTTTTTAAATTACAAAACTTGAGGAAAAAAACAAAATTTAATAAAAACCTAAAACACAAAACTTAAACAAATAATTAAAAAATAAACTTAAAAAACTCAAATTTAAAAGATTTTCTTTTTTAATTACAGAACTTGAGGAAAAAACAAAATTTAATAATTTTTTTTAATAAAAACCTAAAACACAAAACTTAAACAAGTAATTAAAAAATAAACTAAACTAAATAAAACTTTAATCTAAATAATAATAATAATAAACATTTAAATTATTTAAAATTTGAATTGAAAACCAGGGTGGGGAATGGGGAGGACAATGTTCGACATCGCCTCTATCCCTTTCTGTTGGTTTTGAAAATTTGTACAGGAGTCAAAACACAACACATTAGAGCCCTTGAAAATATGAGTCATCATAATAAGATTAAAAGTGGCCCTTGAAAATATGAAAATATGAGTCATCATAACAAAACACATTAGAGCCCTTGAAAATATGAGTCATCATAATAAGATTAAAAGCGGCCCTTGAAAATATGAAAATATGAGTCATCATAATAAGATTAATAGTGGCATGGGAGCATATCTCAAATATAAGTCATTGGAGGATAATTAAAAGTAGCAAATGAAGATATGGCAAGAATGCACGACTATTGTTAATAGTAGCCCAAGTTCCAACCCCATAAAGTCCACAAGACTTAATACTTGTGGTACTCATTATTAGTCCCTGTCGTAGGCATAAAGGGACTATAGCGATTGATAAATCGTTGACTTCATATTAGTCTGTCCTTTGACCACAAATATTTCCATATTATCTATTGTTGGAACCAGGGAACTGAAAACATCGATTTTTATATAAAAGAAAGTACCATATTTGTCATGATCTGATTGGACAATGGATTGGAGGTCTTATTGTCGGCTTCACTATTCCCAATGTTATATATGTTGGCATATCCAAAGTATTTGATTGTATATGGTCTTTTTGAATCATATATTTTGTTATGCATTCGTCGAAGGTGGATTAATGCTAGCATTAATTCGAATGTTTGGTTTAGCATTTTATGCTTGGTAAATTTATGGCAATGTTTGATATGGTGGCATATCCAAAGTTTGGTCTTCCAATACATTCTCTGGTGTTTGAACTATTGTTACAAAAAATATAATAATTTTTTTGGGATACGTCAGGACCTGCCACATTGAATTTTTTTCTTAAATGTTTACAGAGCATTTATGACAGACTTAAATGTTTACCAATAGGCTTGGTAGTGTTGAATGGTTACTTAACAGGCTTGTTACAAGACATTTTCTTTCGTTTTTAAAATTTATATGCTTCAGCGGCATTGTTGGTTCACTGGTCCATGCTTGTTTTTTGCATGGTCACTGATTTCTTATTTGCATGTTGTTGTTGTTCTTACTTGCATATTCGTGTTGTTGCAGTTTGCACGTTTGAGTTTCTGCAATCGCGATTGGAACAACATCGTTCCTGGGGGAGTGGTTGTTGCTTGCTTCTTTCTTCATTGTATGTTGTTTATTGTTGCTTGATTCGACTTTGCAAGGTTCTGGTCATGTGCCTGCAGTTCGACCTTTTGGTGCTTCTTAGCTGGGTTCTTATTTGCTGCTTGTTCTTGTTTTCCCAGGGTTTGCAATGTTGGGATGCTGCATCCGCAGTTGGATCTCTGGTTACATTTTTTACAGTGGAGTTTGCATAGAATACTATTAAGATAAAATAACAGACTAAACAATTGTAGGTGATGTAAATTGCATCTCTTACGCGTTGAAGCAGAGTTTGTCTACCTCAAAGTATATTTCATAGATGGTGATGATTTTTCCATGGATTATGTGTTACTATGGTTTCATATTTATGAGAGTACCTTTTGTTGTGTGGGCGATATAATTGTTCTCTCCCTTTTATTTTCCTCTTGTAAACTGTTTTTCTGACTCTATAGTTTCTCTCCTTTCTATGGTCATTTTGAGGTTGCATACTTAGCCAATTTTATGGATGCGGCTTCGCGGATAGGTTCTATCGAACTATGAAAGGTCATGTTCGGTGTATACATTAGCATTCATGTATTAGTTTTCTTTAAAAGAAGGGCTACTGGACAGAAGAGATTGCAATTTATCAAATTATAGGTTTCTTGGACAACACAAGTTAATGATCGCGGGTTCTCAAGGTGGCGGGCTGAAAATTGGGCTTTTGTTGTTCCATGCCCTACAAATAGCATGAAGAGTTCCGCGATCATTCCGATCGACCGCCGTTCGGTTGCATACTTAGCTAGTTTTATGGACGCAGCTTCGCGGATAGGTTGTATCGAACTATGACAGGTCATGTTCAGTGTATACATTAGCATTCCCGAACTAGTTTTCCTTAAAAGAAGGGATTCTGGACAAAAGAGATTGAAATTTATCAAATTATAGGTTTCTTGGACAACATAAATTAAAAATAGGAAATATGTAATTTTATAAAGTAGATATATAAAGCATGCACGAAGCCCTCATCCCATACTTACCCAGTTTTTGCATCCCGGGTTCTTGGGGTGGCCGACTGAAAATTGGCCTTCTGTTGTTCCGTGCCCTACAAATAGCATAGAAAGTTCTGCAATATACAAATTGACAATCATACTTGCAAACTATTTGAATTTTAAGGGCCTCATGTCCAAAAAATTTAGCATTCTCGAAATAGTTTCCTTTACGTACATTTTACATACGATGGTGGACAAAAACAAAAAATAAAAATACTAGTAAGCATTTTTTGGATTGCGGGTTCTCGGGGTGTGGGCTCTAAATTGGGCTTCTGTTGTTCCATGTCCTACAAATAACACGGAGAGTTCCACAATATACAAATTGACAATCAGACTTGTGGACTATTTGAATTTCAAGGGCCTCATGTCCAAAAAATTTAGCATTTTTGAATTAATTTTCTTTATGTACATTTTGCATACGCTCATGGACAAAAACACAGAAAAATAGTAGTAATGTTTGTTACATAGGGACCCATCCCCGCTACCTTTCACGCTTCCCAATACACATTAATTATGCTTTCAAAAGTTAGAACCGACCAGACAGGTTCGAAAAGATGGGCTTTAATAACTGGAAAGCTCGAGGAAATCTCCCATTAAAATGAATAGACAGGCGAATATTATGGGATCTATTAATTTCTTTTTGCCTGCATTTTGAATTTGTGATTTTTTTTTTTTTTTTTTTGCTTGTGTTGTTTTAGTTTACTTAAAAGATTCAGCATAGTCCACGAACGTGTCACCCATAGAGGCCTTGATGTCATGTCCCTCTTTAATATTATGCATATCTTAGATGTCAAATTTGAGAATCTGCTCGGATATGGGAATTTTAATACGTGCTGCTAGTCATTATTTAGCGTACATATTCGAAAATATTGGCATTAATAAGCGAAAATATCGAGAACATATGTCATTAAAACGAATCAACACAAAATCTACAGAAGATCATCCAGTGTTTCTTTTAAATACTTATTTCCATTTCTCTCTATCATCAAAGGGTTGTGCTTTAGGGTGCCTTCGTTCTAATGTTCCTGGTCATGGACATGTAAGACAATTTAGAGATGCGATTGAGGGCTAGATGAAAGAAGAGAGGCTGGTTTTATGTGACGTGAGCTTGGAGTAAAAAAAAAACTCTGTTATATAAGAGAAACTTAGAGAGGAGGAAAAAAAAAGAACAATTATGTTCTGGTTGGTGTTCTCCCTGTGTTTGATGCTTTGATTGGTTGAAAAGGTTGCCTGGAGATTTGTTTGTTGAACTTCTTTTTTTTCTTGCTGGGAATTGTAATGGATTTTGAGGTCACATGCAAAATAGTTCTTCGTTTAAATATATAGCTTCTTCCAACAACATAGATTTGGCAAGTGTATCGAATTGTACAGATCCCATAGGAATTTGTCTTCCTTGGGGGCGGCGCATTTACAGTGGTTTGAAAAATGACCTGTCATGTTCGTAAATGACGCGAAATATTACTCCATTTGCGAATGTAACCAAAGGCGGGTAACATAAACTGTATGGGTGGATAAAACGACATATTATCACTAAAAAAGTTTCTATTTCAAATTTTGATGAGGCACATGTGGGTCTGGTAACTGACTTGACAGAAATCCATGTTCTTTGTCAAAGTTTGTTCGGTTTCCTCTGGATGTAGTTGCAGACTCCACATATTTGGCATCACCTTCAAACATTCCAGACCTTTCTGTGGGCTGCCATACCTCCACCACTATGAGGAAAGATATATTATGATGCCATCTGCAACATTTGATACACTTGCCAGATTTGTGTTGGTGCATTCTGTAGCATTTGATGCACTTCCCACACCTGTGTTTCCCGAAGAAGTTATGTACCTCAAAATATTTTCATTTTGCAGCTGGGTTTGACGTTTCTTCCAATTTACTGTAATAAAGAAAAGAAGTTCAACATACAAATCTTTAGGGAGTCTTTTCAACCAAACAGATGATCAAATACAGGGAGAAAACCAGTGACTACATACTTGAATTTGTTTCCCCTGCCATAGCTATCGTGACATAAAATGACTCCGTCCACTTTGAAATTTTCCTGAATCACATTTATAAGTTGTCTCGGATGTCAAGGGTCAGGAACATTGCAAGGAAAACACCTTAAACCCCTTTCAACGATAGAGGGAAATTAATACTTGGCAAAGAATGGAATGTTGAATAAGAAACCATTGCAAGCAGGCCATATCTGGAAGAGACAAGGTATTCAAAAAATTGGGATATATGTAGTTGGCAGCACCAATTAAGTACAAAACCCAAAATTGATATTCAACTCGTTTTTTACGAATAAAGAGTTTGAACGTCAAGAAAACTGTCAAGAAGCTTCATCAATGTACACATTTTTTATGGGTCAGCATCAGGAGAAATCACAATTGCTGTGGAAAATAGCCTCAGTTGTATTTTGTAACCCATCTTATTTGAATATAGAATAATTTTGGTTTATGTTTTAATAGTATTTTCCAATTTCTGGTATTTGTTTTAATTTTATTTTGTACCTTCTTCCCCTGTGTCGTTAAACATGGACGACAAGATTTTATTTCTGTTGCCCACTACTTCAATCTAAATAAAGCTTTCTCTGTTCTTTATTTACATTTTACATTTAAGAATAATTTTTCATAAGCCATACTTATGTGGCGCCGACCCTGTATTTAAAGAAATAAATTGGAGGACCCGTCCTGCTTCCATTCTTCGGGTTTCATAAATATAATGAATTAATGAGTTACAAGAAGGCGGCTCAAGTGTTGATGCAATGTTCATGTTCAGTATGTTGGATGTATTGCAGCTTCTTCTATTTGATAATATCCGTGCATATATACTAATATCAGTACTATTGGAATAAATACAAAAAACTTCCTCTTCAACAAATCTTAGGCAATTATGTTTGGGTTTGCGGTATTGAACAACTATGTTCCCTATTCTGTCATATACATCTTGAAGCCAAAGAACTTCCGTAGTTTGCAATTTATGCTTTAACTGCTCGTAATTGACCAGGCGTTTGAAAATCTTGGCATTAATAAAGGAACGACGGAAGCTGTCTTAATTACTTAAGTCACACCAATTTTTTATTACATTTAATTTAATTTAGATATTGATGTTTATGGAGAGCCGATGTTTTCTCATGTCATTGCAAGGAATACAAGATGAATGGATAATAAGGAGTTTATCTCATTGAGACCACAATGAAAATTCATGTTTCTTGTTGCACTATGTACATCTTGCAGTCAAAATTTCCGTGGTTTCAATGAAATTTGCGAACCGAAGAGCATCCTGCAAATTGACAAATCAATTGCATTTGAAATAGAAACAATCCATTAATATATATTAGTATGAATACTATTCAGCTAAATATGAAAACTTTCTCGATTAATACATACTAGTATCAATACTATTGAAATAGATATCAAAACTTTATCTTGGCCAATACTTAGCTAGTTATCTGGCCACCAGGCCCCGGGTTCGCAATACGCAACACCTATGTCCCCTGTTCCGTCATATACATCTTGTAGCCAAAGAAATTTAGTGAAATGCAGTTTATGATTTTACTAGTGAGAACCCAGCAGGGGTTCGAAAACATTTCCATTAATAAATGAAAAAAAAAAGGTTTTTTCGACTGTCAGATACTTATCCCTTTTCCCCTTTTGCTTTTCCCGTCCATTATGGCTTTCTGGTTTTATACTTAGTTGTCTTTCTATGATGGGAGGTTGCAGGTTTCGCAGGATGACATATCTTCATCTCCATATGTATATTCACATGACGAATCCGACCAACCGTTGTTCCTTTCCATACCTAGGCAATTTTATGGTTGCGGTTGCCGGGTCGGCGCATACAAACTGGCCTTTTCTTCTTCTCGCTCGTTATCGCTTTCTAGATATATAATTAGTGGCCTTTCTATGGTATCCGATTCCAGAGTTGGTGGGTTGACATGTATTCATCTCCATCTATATCCTCACACGACGGATTCGACCGACCACAGTTCCTTTCCATACTTAGCCAATTTTATGGCCGTTGTCGCGAGTTCGCTGCTCGTGAACCCAGCTGTTTATCGTTCCATTATATACATCTTGCACTCAAAACATCCGTGATCTACAATTCCACCGCAGGTTCCTGATATACATTAACCTCGTTCAAAGTATCTATTGCTGCCTTCCATCCCCAACAACTTCGTGTCCTTCCAGATATACATCAACAATGCTCTTACTAGTGACAAGTGGACATAGTGGTACAAAAGATACTTCCGTGATCTACAATTTATGCCTTAACTGGTCAGAACTCAACAGGGGTTCGAAAACATTTGCATTAATAATCAAACAATAGATGTTCTTCTGTGAGATACTTAGTTCTTTTTCCCTTGTCTTCTTCACGTGTATTATCGCTTTCTAGTTATATACTTAGTCGTGTTTCTATGATCGCGGGTTCCAACGTTGGCATGTTGACATATCTTCATCTCCATATATATCCTCACACGGTGAATTGGACCACCCGCTGTTCCTTTTCATACTTAGTGAATTTTATGCCTATGATTGCCGAGTTGGCACAATTGAACTCTACTGCTTCTTGTTCCGTCATATACATCAACCACTCAAAATTTATGTGATCTACAATTCCATTGCGAACTCCTCCATCCTTTTTCCCTTTTTTTCTTCCTGTGTATTATGGGACTATAAAGTATGGACATGATATTTTATAGAGCATGTACGGATTTTGCATTCCATACCTAGCGACATTTTGGATCGTGGGTTCTCAGGCAGGCGGGCTCAAAATTGGGCCTCCATTGTTCCGTGCCCTACAAATAGCACCCAGAATTCCGCGATATACAAATTGATAAGAGGACCTACGGACTGGCTAACTCAACATTGAATTTCTATTGTTCCGTATCCTCCAAACAACACTCCCAGTTCCGCGATATACAAATTGACACACAAAATGCAGGGCTAGCGGGGTGGAGATTGCCATTGTTTACGGATGCTAATCCCTGTGAGGTATCTAATAGTATCTAAAAAATTATTTTCAATACTAAATTATCTCTTAGTAGTGACAACTAGACACAGAGGTACGAAACAGTTGGCATCGCACCCTCTATAATATACAAATTGACTACCGAATTTCGACATCGTCTGCTCTTCTGTGTTACAAATTATGCATTCAAATGTTCGGAGCGATACAATTTGAACGTCAGGGCCTCGCGTCTTCTGCAGACACCTTGTCAACCTGTTTTGGATCCTCCTATTGTTGGGTTCATGAAATGTGCAACTCCAGCGTTGGCGGGTTGACATATCTTTATCTCCATCTATATAATCACACGATGAATCTGACTGACTGTTGTTGCTTTCCATACTTGGCCAATTTTATGGCCACGGTTGTCGGGTTGGTGCCAATTTCATCTCCATCTATATCCTCGCATGGCGAATTGGACCACCCACTGTTCCTTTTCATACTTGGTGAATTTTATGCCCACGGTTGCCGAGTTGGTACACTTGAACTCTCTTCCTTTTTGTTCCGTTATATACATCTTCCACTCAAAATTTTCGTGATCTACAATTCCACTGCGAACTACTCCGTCCTTTTTCCCTTTTTTTCTTCTTGTGTATTATGGGACTATAAATTATGGACATGATATTTTATAGAGAATGTACAGATTCCGCATTCCATACCTATCGACATTTTGGATCGCGGGTTCTCCGGCGGGAGGGCTCAAAATTGGGCCTCCATTGTTCTGTGCCCTACAAATAGCACCCAGAATTTCGCGATACACAAATTGACAAGCGGACCTGCAGACTGGCTGACTCAACATTGCACTTCTATTGTTCCGTGTCCTCCAAACATCACTTCCAGTTCCGCGATATACAAATTGACACACAGAATGTAGGGCTGGTGGGTGGAAATTTCCATTGTTTACGGATGCTAATCCCTATGAAGTATCTAACAATATCTAAAATATTATTTTCAATACTAAATTAGCTCTTAGTAGTGACAACTAGAAACAGAGGTACACAATAGCTGGCATCCCACCCTCCACAATATACAAATTGACTACTGAATTCTGACATCGTCCTCTCTTTCGTGTTACAAATTATGCATTCAAATGTTCAGAGCGATACAATTTGAACGTTAGGGACTTGCGTCTTCTGCAAACACGTTGTCAACCTATTTTGGATCCTCCTGTTGTTGGGTTCACAAAATGTGAAACTCTTGGATACCGTTTTGGGTTGGCATCAAGCTTCATTGTACCACGATTCACAAATGTTTCAAAGTATCTGTCACTGCCTTAGTTGGAATCTGACCCTCCGCAATATACAAATTGACTACCGGGTTCACATCTTGTGCTCAAAATTTCTGTGATCTACAATTCCACCGTGGACTCCTTTGTCCTTTTTCCCTTTTCTTCTTCCCCTATATTATGGCTCTTTGGTTATATACTTAGTCTCATTTCTATGATCGCGGGTTCCAACATTGGCGGACTAACATATTTATCTCCATCTATATAATCACACGACGAATTCGAACGACCGCTATTGCTTTCCATACTTGACTGATTTTATGGCCGCGGTTGCCAGGTTGGCAGTTTCGAACTCTGCTTCTTCTTGTTCCGTGATGTACATCTTGCATTCAAAACTTCCATGATCTACAATTCTACCGAGGACTCCTCGAACTCGCAAGATTCACTCTACCACGGTTCACAAATGTGCTTCCTAATATACATTGATTATGCTCTTAATAGTGACTCTTACAAGTGACAACTGCACACAGTAATATGAAATAGTTCACATCCAACCCTTCACAATATAGAAATTGACTACCGAGTTCTGACATCGTCCCCTCTTCCGTGCATAGATTATGCATTCAAATGTTTTGAACGATACAATTTGACCGTCAGGGCCTCACGTGTTCTGGGGAGACCTTGTGACCCTATTTTGGATCCTCCTATTCATGGGTTCAGGAAATCTCCAATTCTTAGTCATTGTTTTGGGTTGGCGCATTCAAACTTTGCTGCTTCTTATTCTGTGATATACATATTGCACTCAAAATTTCTGTGATTTACAATTCCACCATGGACTCATTGGTCCTTTTTCTGTTTTCTTCTTCCCTTGTATTATCACTTTGTGGTTATATACTTAGTCGCCTTTCTATGATTGCGGGTTCTAGTGTTGTCAGGTTGAAATATCTTTATCTCCATCTATATAATCACACCAAGAATCTGACCGACTGATGTTGCTTTCCATACTTAGCCAATTTTATGGCCACGATTGGCGGGTTGGCGATTTCAAACTCTACTTCTTGTTGCATCATATACATCTTGCACTCAAAATTTTCGTGATCTACAATTCCAGCGTGGGCTTGTCAAACTCGCAAGCTTCACTCTACCATGGCTCACAAATGTTTCAAAGTATCTCTCGCTGCCTTCCATCCCCACTAACTTCCTGTCCTTCCTGATATACATTAGTTATGCTCTTACTATTCATATACAAATTGCCCTCTGGGATGTCCTACCATACCCTCTTCGTTGTTACGCGTATTGCACTCAAAAAGTTCTAAGACATACAATTTGACCCTCGGTCCCTCACCTTCAACGGTTGTACCTTGCAACCCTATTTTGTAGTTGTTTTTTCCCGTGCCTGCAACCTCTGTACTTTCTTACTATGCAATTAGAAACCTTTCATGCTAACAACTGACCATGCAGGAACCGTCAACGTTGTCATTAATGGGAAAAACGCTCGAGGAGATCTCCCATTATTATGCATTAAACCAAGATGTGCAGAGAGTTATTTTGTCCCTTCCGATTGTTCATCTCGAACACTTGTTGTCGTGTTGGCCTGCTCAAGAAATCTACAATGCTTAATCGCTCATTGCAATATCCGCCATGTTTGCATTTCTATGTATGCAATTACTAGTGTTTAATGTTAACAACGCATAATGCAACAACCATCCAAATTGTCATTAATCAACAAAAGTCTCAAGGACATCTCCCATTCACACGCTTTGGACCAAGATTTGCGCAGGGTTATATAATCCCTTCCAAATTTTTATTTCATTCATCGTCTGGAGAAAACAAACATTCTTGTAGACTTATGGTAGCAATTCGACAACAGTTTTGTCGAGATATAGTAAATATGTTCGCACATGAGGACCAGAACTTCCAGTGGTCCAGGGAATACTTTTACTATTCATCCCATTCTGCCTAGAATGCAGTGATTTGGACCTATGGAATCGCTCGTGCAGGCTGCGTCCCTGAGGTTTTTGACTGTAAGGAGGTGGTCTCTTGGTGCGCCGAAAAATATATTCCAGGCCAAAGAATTATTCCACTGCGCGACCATTCTCCTGTTTCTTTGTCACCTCAGGTCTTCCGCGAGATGTTGAAATTGCCATAGCCAACATTGACATTTAGAGGACAAGACTGCAAGCAGTTTCTAGAAAAACATGATAACGGATTGCAAATCTTATTTGACTTCCTCAAAGACCCGACAATAGTTCTTGAAGATATCACAAGGTTGCAGGTAAGTTCCTTTAGAAATCCATTCCTAGAAATTGCTTGGTTGTTTACAAGAATAACAGGACAAGCATCCACGACAAGAATTTCCCATATAATTATTTATATTTTGTATTTCACAGTCAAGGACCAATACATTTTTGATTGGGGGAAGCTAATTTCCATTGATCTTTGTTCCCAGTTGTCACGATTCAAAGAATCGAATAAATTTTATATGTCATCCTACTTGATTTTCACAATTGTGCATTGCTTCCCATTTACAAAACTTTCTCTTTCCAATAAAATAAATTGTGGTTTTGACCCAGTAGCATTCTGGTATGAGGCCCTGTGGAGGCACAAGGCCTCCCATTGTTTTTATGAAGTTTTTAATGGCTTTGTATCAATTTTCAAAGATTTATTACTAGGCAAGGATGCCCCGCGGATGTCTGGCCATACAACCAAGTTTTTGAACAGGAAGGGCACACTTGAGTAAAAGGAAAATCATAGTGTCCTCATGGTCTTTGTCTCTAAAGAAAATCATGCTTTCCTTCCATGCCACATCACAGACAAGATGTTTGTTGCAGAAATAGCAAGGCAATACAACCACTAGTTGCATTTTTTCCATGACAAGAAAAAAAATAGTTCATTCCTCTGCCCTGGAAAGTCGAAGACTTCGTGTGTAGAAACATCAACAAGATTGACGAGTTTTCTGCCCATTTCAAGAAATTGAACCTAACGTATGTTGAAAGGCTAAAAGGGTTTGACCCTAATGGGATTTTTCGAGAACATTTACCGGTGGTTGGCTTTAACACCTCTTTTATCCATAGACACCTAACCCAAGACAGGGACAGTGTCGACAACAATCTTGCTACTGCTGATTGCGACATAGAGACATTGCAAAGCGTGATTGAATTGTACAGACAACATGGAAAAGTATATGGTGAGAAGAGTACCCAGTCCTCCGCTAGCACTCCCAAGAGCACGAAATCACGGAGCATCGCTTCGACGGTCCACCCCAGTAAGAAAGCAACCCATAAATATTCGAACGAAGGAGGAGATAAGGGCCCTCCTCGCATAAATATTGATAGTTCTAACAAAATTCCACTAACGAAGAAGAGAAAAAACAATGCAGGGAAGGCAGAGGAATCCGAAATTGAAAGTGGAAAGATGCAACTTGAAATTGAAACTGAGCACATGCATAAAATTGGGTCGTCCGTGGTGGAAATATCTGTGACCGAATTTTTTGACGAAGATGAATCCTTCGTATTCCAGAGCGCTATTTTTGACATCCAATCTAAAATTATGGTCATTGAAAAGAGAGATGTAACAAACAGGAAAGGAAAATCTTGCACAGAGATTAACTTTAGGGAAATGTGGTTGTCCCAAATCTCCTCATTTCACCAAGTAACCGGTGAAATTCTTAGTGATTCCATTGGAGGAATTGATATGGAAAATGCCAATTTGAAAGACCGCCTCAATGAATTTGAGCAAGCTTTCATTGCAACCCCAAAATTTTCCAGTCCTTTGGAAAAAATCGTGCCTTCTACCATTGCAACCAAGATGAAAGTATCCTCTACCCTCCTTGCATGCCCTAGAGCCCTTGTAGAGAATAACATCAACAAAAAAATGCAGCTAGTTACTGAATCCTGGGAAACATCACAAAATTTAGTTTCCTTTGGAAAGAAGGCCAATGATTTCCTGCAACATTTGGAGGCGAATTTAAAAAATGATCAGCATTTTTGTGAACAGGTGCTGGCCCATTTTTCCAACTATGTCATCAACACATCAGAATTGAAAAGAAGACTAGAGAAACTCCCCTCCCCAAAGCGGACCAAAAAATTAAAAGCATGCTGGCAAAAGAAATTTAACAACCTGGAGCTCATTGTCAAATCATGTAAACAAGTCATATCAGAAAAGGAAGATTTATTCACAAGCCTGCTCCAAATGGACTTAGCTGGAACTACCAACGAGGTTCAAGACCCAAACTTAATTATCAAATTCTTGTTAATCACCAAATAAGCCTTCCAGGAACAAGTTTATATTTTAAAGGAGTTGTCTTTCGAAAAGTTTTATGACATACTTGAACATCATCTAGATGAGCACGAGCGCTGGGTACTGGACTATGCAGCACACAATGAATAAATTGAATAGAGTCTGCATAGTATTTCAATGGATCTAAGGAAATTAGAAAACAAACTTTATGACATAGAAATCCGGGATGAAATCAACACAGCGCCCATGAAAATCTACATCGAAGAATGGTTCCAACAGCGAATTGAAAACCTCGTCTAGGAAGGGCAACAACCGGTCGACAAGACTCCACTGACCATCGACGATAGCAACAAAAACCCATCGGCTTCATAGTAAGTCTATATAGGCATCTTGTTTTCTTTATCAATCCAGTTTAAGTCTATGTTGTCATCTTGTTTTCTTTATCAATCCACTTATGACATCTTTAAATAGAAAACTGTAACCAAAAACTCATAACTTCCAATTTCTTCTTTTCAGGTCTTCCTCTCTACCGTCGCACACTTCTTCTTTCGACGTTCCTAATTCTTGTACTTATTTCTTTTTATGGTCCGCGGGAGCCCCAATCCTAGTCTATATGACAAACACATTTAAATTTCCAGAAAGATGTAACATACATTATTAATTTTTGATAAATTCTAGAGAAAACTGATTCGGCAATGCCTTTATTGTATACTAAATTTTGGGTTTCCAGGAACCTTTCTTGTTTGTTCCAAAGAAAAGTAATTTGGATATGCTAAATTTCTTGTGTCCTACTGTATGCTAATTTTTTTGTCTTGAACGACATTGTAACTATTCAATTGTATGCTAACTTTTTGGGTGTCCAAGAACCTATACTTTGATAGATTTCTATTTCTCTTGTGTCCAGAAGCCTTTTCTTTTAGGCAAACTAATTTGGGAATGCTAATTTTTTTGTGTTTTTCTCCACGAACCTATGTAACAGACATTATTACTATTCTATTGTATGCTTTTAAATGTTGATGTAATTTCCAGAGATATGTAACAAACATTATTTATTTTTGATAAATTTCTATAGTCCGCAAGTCCTCTTATCAATTTGTATATCATGGAACTGTCGATGCTGTTTGTAGGAAACGGAACAACAGAGGCCCAATTTTGAGCCCGCCAGCGCGAGAACCCACGATCCAAAAACTGGTTAAGTATGGAGGCCTGTTATATTTTTTGTCTCCTATTCTATGCTAAACTTTTTGTGTTGCACAACGTTGTTACTATTCTATTGTATGCTAACTTTTTGGGCGTCCACGATCCTATACTTTGATAAATTTTGATTTTTATTTGTCCAAAACCCTTTGTTTTAAAGCAAACTAGTTTGGGAATGCTATTTTTTTTGTGTTTTCCTCCACAAAACTATGTAACAGACATTATTACTATTCTATTGTATGCTTTTAAATGTTGATGTAATTTCCAGAGATATGTAACAGACATTATTTATTTTATGACAAGTTTCTATAGTCCGCAAGTCTGCTTGTCAATTTGTAGATCGTGGAACTCTCGGTGCTATTTGTAGGGCACAAAACAACAGAGGCCCATTTTTGAGCCCGCCAGCCTGAGAACTTGCGATCCAAAAACTGGCTAAGTATGGAATGAGGGCTCTATGCATGCTCTATAAAATGTCATCCCCATACTTTATAAAAGTGCATATTTCGTATGTATAAAACTGAATATCTACTTTCTAAATTTTGATAAATTTCAATTTCTTTTGTTTCCAGGATCCCTTGTTTTAAAGATAGCTAATTCAGGAATGCTAATTTCTTTGTGTTTTTTTCTACGAACCTATGTAACAGACGTTACTATTATTTTTGTGTTTCTCTCCATGAACGTATGTAAAACGTATGCAAAGAAAACTAATTCGGCAATGCTATATTTTTTTGTCTAAGAAAAGCCTTAGTTTTAAAGCAAACTAATTCGGGAATGATAATTTTTTTGTGTTTTTCTCCACTAACTTATGTAACAGACGTTATTACTATTCTATTGTATGCTTTTAAATGTTCATGTAATTTCTAGAGATATGTAACAGACATTATTAATTTTTGGTAAATTTCTATATTCCGCAACTTCGCCTGTCATTTTGTATATCGCAGAACTGTCCATGCTATTTGTAGGGCACGAAACATCAGAGGCCCAATTTTGAGCCCACCAGCTCGAGAACCCGTGATCCAAAAACTGGCTAAATATGCAATGACGGCTCTGTGCATGCTCTATAAAATCTCATCCCTATACTTTATAAAAGTACAAATTTCGTATGTATAAAACTAAATATCTACTTTATAAAAGTACATATTTCGTATGTATAAAACTAAATATCTACTTTATAAAAGTACATATTTCGTATGTATAATTTATGTTGTCGAGGAACCTGTTATTTGATAAATTTCAATTCGGGAATGCTAATATTTTTGTGTTTTTCTCCACGAACCTATGTAACAGACGTTATTACTATTCTATTGTATGCTTTTAAATGTTCATGTAATTTCCAGAGATATGTAACAGACATTATTAATTTCTGATAAATTTCTATAGTTCACAACTCCGCTTTTCAATTTATGTATCGCAGAACTGTCAGTGCTATTTGTAGGGCATGGAACATCAGAGGCCCAATTTTGAGTCCGCCAGTCCGAGAACCCGCAATCCAAAAACTGTCTAAGTATGGAATGAGGGAAATCTCATCCCCATACTTTATAAAAGTACATATTTCGTATGTATAAAACTAAATATCTACTTTATAAAATTACATTTTTGGTATGTATAATTTATGCTATCCAGGAACCTATAATTTCATAAATTTCAATTTCTTTTATGTCCAGGAGACCTTGTTTTAAAGATAACTAATTCGGTAATGCTAAATTTTTTGTGTCCAACAACCTTTGAAATGTTGATAATTTTTTATATTTTTTAGGAAGAACTAATTCGGGAATACTATGTTCTGCATGCAAACGACATGTATTTCAACTTTCTAGCCACGTGTCTCTACTAGGTCGCATTTACTCCCATCTCAACCTAGCAGGGACTACGCTACCATGCAACACTTGTTAGCATGTAATACACAATAGTAGCATTAATATTCATGGTACTCATGATATCATTAATACTCGTGGTACTCATGATTATGTCCATAGTAGCATTAATACTTGTGGTACTCATGATTATTGCATGTAATACACAATAAAGTTAATTTGTGTCATAAGGATAAGGATGTTCAATAAATTTTACAATTTCACATGTTTTAAGATTCTTCTTCTTAATAACGTTCAATTAATTTTAGAATTCCACATGTTAAAACATTGTATAATGAGTGAACAATGGAAAGACATGATTGTAAAATTTTGATATTTGAATTTTGTGAAGGATGAGAAGGATATGGACCTGATTGTTGTGTTCATCATAAGTAACAATGGTCCATTCAAGAAATGAGATTAACAATGGAGATTGAATGTACAGAGGGTAACAAACCTTAAAGAGGAGGTGAAAACTTGTTTAAAAGGATGGAGTTCACAAAACATAACCAAAGGTAAACGTTTGTAACAAGTTGTTCTATTTTTTTTTGAAAGGATCTTTGAGAGAAGCATATTGTGTGTTTGTAAGTATTATTGAATATATTTTCAAGGTAAAACGACCAAACCTCTTCTGCAAATACAACAGACACATTGTTGATTACATGTTGTAGAAGCTCCCCGAACTGCCCTAGTTGTGACGGAGGTAGCCTCCACACTATTGATAAGCAATGTTACAATCTTATGCTTGTATGGTTCGGTAAACACTCAATGTTATGTTGTTTGTATTTGATATATTAATGTAATCCATAGAAGATCTCTTTAGTGTCTATTCTCTCATGTATGTGATTTTGAAATTGGTATGTAGGGTGTAGAAGAAGACACCCATTAGTTGGAGACACCAAGAGGGAACAATTTTGCAAAATGCTATGAAAAATTTATAAAACATATCATATATAAAATAAATATGCTATTGTAAACCCTACCTCCTTTCTATTGATGGAATTCCACTTTTGAAACTTGATTTTGCTTCAAATCTCCAACAAAGTCCACGCCTCATATTCTTGAATATGTGGGATTGTCATCAATATAGATTTTCATATTTAATATGACCTGGATAGTTATTCATATTTATATATTTAATATGACCTCTTAAAGAATAACCTCTTAAGTCCCTTTATATTAACAATTTTAAGATTTTTGGGATGTGGGCAATCCCTTATTGCTTCAATTTTCTCTAGGTCCACACGTACACCATCATGACTAACAATATGTCCCAAATATTCAAGTTTAGAGAAAAAAAAAGACACATTTGGACATCTTGAGAAATAGTTGATACAAGCAATTATAAGACCTAATCCACATGAGTGACATGGGTGTGCCAAGTTTCATTGTAGATCAAGATGTCATAAAAAAAAGGAGGACAAAATGACATATAAAGGGTTGAAAGATGTTGTTCATGAGACTCTGGAAATTGGAAGGTGCATCGCAAAGGCCAAAGGGCATCACCAAGAAATCGTAGTGGTTTTCATGAGTGAAAAGAGAAATTTTGGGAATGTATGTCGCCTTCATGCAAATTTGGTGGTAGTTAGAATGGACATCAAATTTGGTGAAGAATTGAGAACCTTTGAGCTCATCCAAGAGGTCATCAATGATGGGAATGAGAAAATTATCCTTGACTGTGATTTTTTTGAGAGCTCGAAAGTTAGGACACATGTTTCAAGTGCCTTCTTTCTTGAGGACCATGAAAACTAGTGACGAATAAGCACTGGTACTAGAACAAATGATACCAACAACTAGGATCTCCTGAACTACTTTTTTATTTCACTTTTTTGGGCAAATGGATGGCGATAAGGGCATACATTGGGTGGGAGGCTACTTGGTACGAGCATAATAGAATGATCATGCTCACCTCGAGAGGATGGTGTTATCTCTCCAAGAAACTCTTTGAGGTTGTAAGTCAAAGATGCTTGGTAACTTAAAGTAAAACTATTTTTGTGTTTATGTATGTGTGGATCATTGATATAACTCAACCTTAATGGATTGACATTAGGATAATCAACAATATACAATCAAATATGACAGTGCTTTCAAAGATTAATGATTATACAAATAACTTTGACTATGGGTGAAGAAATCAATGCTTATAAACCAAATACACAATGATGGGTTTAATAAACAATAAAAATAACTATTAATCAAGCTATGAACTGACTAATGAGATGTCAGTCATTAGTAGTTAAGACAACTTGAATAAGAGTACATAAAAGAAGGTAATGGATGAAGGTCTGACATCAAAAGTGAAAGAAGACCGTGATTGTATATATATTTGAAAAATTGTACAATAGCATAAGGCCCCTGTATCCAAAATCGAACCCCCTATCATCTACAGAATCACAAGATTTATAGCCTTTACAAATTAGTTCAAGATCCTATAAAATTGGATCTTACATCCCTTTAATAGAGCAAAATCAAATAATATGATATATAGGATCTAATCCTAAAATGAGGGTAAACCCTTATCAAGTCATCTTCTGCAAACTTCAACAACTCCAAAAGGTCTTCATAAGATGATGCATCAAGTCGAAATTTCACTAGTTCAAAAAGACAATTTTTTCCTCCTCCCTGATGCCTCAAAAACTGGAAGAGAAAGGTGATTTGGATGCCTTTAATTATTATCTTGGAATAGAAACCCCCTTTGTGCCATTTGGAACGAAAAAACAGAGATCTGTGCAAAAGGAAGCTCGATATGTCAGTCCCTACGCTTTCGGTAAAGCAGGATAAGCTGTCGAAAGTCTAGGGATTCGACAACTAACAGTGCCTTTGTGAACCCTGATAAGTTGCCGAAAATTCTAGAAATATTCCTCTCAAATATTCACCTATATATCTCAAATAAAATCATATTTTGGAAAACTGAGAGAGGTTTTTGAATACTGGTTTGTTGTGCGCAAAAACCTCCCTCAGTTCTTGGAGATTCGTTTTCATTTGCCTGAGATATTCATTTCAAAAACATGTGTCAAACAGGGAAATTCTGAGATCCGAAAATTAGGGCTTATAGATGAATTCGATTCTCCCAATATATGACCCCTGTAGGAAAATTGAGAGAGGTTATTTTTCTTTGAAGTGTTAGTAACAAAAGCCTCCGTCCGTTTCTCAAAATGATTCTCCAGTCGCTCAGAATCATCATTTGAAAATGATGACTCAACATAGTAAAAATAGACTCTTATGCACTTTCGACATCTCATTTGCCCTTGAAAATCTGATTTAGCTGCTGAAAGCCCTGACTTTCAACAACTCACAACACTGTAAAATTACCATTTAGTCGCCGAAAGCTAAAATTTACTTTTCGTCTATTTTATGAGGTGAAATCCTCATTTTATTGAATTGATATGATTATAAGCCTTTCTCAAAGACTTCATGACTTTCAAAACTAAAAATAAATCTTCCACCTAATGCTCCTCTTATCATGTGATTTGGAAATAATTTACCAGTACATTTTGGGTGCTAACATATGGCTCCAACTGGGATGGAGACCTCCCTGTGAGGTTTCCAAGAACCTAGTAGTTCCACTCGCCTTTACCATTGGGCATGGAGTCATCTGGCCTTTACCATTGGGCATGGAGTCATCTAGCCTTTAGAACTGATCCCCCGTAACCTGTAGCCAACATGTAACCTACCTGTAGCCTGCCTGCTTATTCAACAACCAATAACTAGAAGAATCTACTTGCTCAGATGAAGAGTTTATTTTCTTATATGCTCCTACTCCTAACCATAAAAACTAGCTCATCATGTGACATCATGCTTCCAATGAAGCCATGATAACATCGGACCAATTACAAGAATCCTTTGCATGCATATAAATTTTAGAGAACACTTCATGTCATGTAGCAAAATTTCAACTTGCAGAGCATACTTACAATCATCATTTGCCTTGGTTCCAAATATTACACAACTGAAGACTTCTGAAAAGCATAACTTCATATAAACGGCTATCGAATCATAGAAAGAAGTTAACTATGCTTGCTCCTCAAGCCTTTCTTCAACCTATGATATATAGCTGCCATAAACTGGTTCCCGCAAATCTGAAAGTAGCTATGAGCTAATTTGACTGTTAATCCCTTCTTTTTCGATATCGTCTTCGTAGGGGTTATAAACAGAAGAGAAGACCTGAAATCTTCAGCCAAATTAAACTCATCATATTCAATGTCTTCTGCAAACATGGAATGGCTGATTACAACATGAAGTTGTTCCTTAGTGGGAAAAGAAAAAGGCTCGTTGAAATCAGATTCATAAATGTCATATATTGGATGATTGTTTCTCAAGTCAACATTATTTGATGTAGAAATCTGCACTTCTCCATCTGCATACTTATCAAAAATAGGTGGACAGAAAGCCTCTGTATCTTGCAAAGAAAGACAAGCAATGCTCAGATCCTTCTCTCCAATCACAAGTGAAAACATATTGTAGGCAACCCCTTGAAAAAGTTCAGAAAAATATTCTTCTCTAACTGTTCCTTTGTGCAAATCAAAGGCAGCAGGTGCAACAGAGATAAGGTCTGATGCATCTACAACTATGCAATTCTTATTTGTATCATGAAGATCTTCCTTAACAATATAATTTTCACCTTGACAAACAGAAGAAAAGACTACTTCCTACTGAAATTGCTTCTCGAATTCATCACAACAACCTTCAAAGAGACTTTCAGCTGGAAATTCATCTTTACAAAAAAAATGGAAAGCATAATGAAAACTTTCCAATGAGTGAATGCTTGAAGCTAGAAGAGATCTGCACCAATCAAGGGAAATCCCCTCTAAAGAATACCTGAAAATCTTAATTTGAACGTCCTCATGTACAATTCCAAGCTGATGAATAAAATCATGAAAATCCAGAAAGTGTTCAGCTGGCACTTCCCATTCTTCTCCTCGAAAACTGGGAATACTATGTTCCCATTCATCTCTAATAGGTCTTGGATGAGGGTAACCAAAAATGCTTGAGAAATTGCAAAATGCATACCTCTTGTTCATTTCATACTAGTGAAGTCACCAACAAATTTCTGAACAATGGAGTCGCCACTGAATCCATCCTTCATGGAGTCATCAAATAGATAATTACAACCAATAAAATGCCCAGGCTTTGTCTATCATCAAAACTGGATCTATGTCATTTCCCAAGGAAGCTGAACTTCAATCTCCTCTCCCCGACAATGGCGCCAATTTGTTATCTCTCCAAGAAACTCTTTGAGGTTGTAAGTCAAAGATGCTTGGTAACTTAAAGTAAAATTGTTTTTGTGTTTATGTTGTGTGGATCAATGGGATAAATCAACCTTAATGGATTGACATTAGGATAATCAACAGTATACAATCAAATATGACAGTGCTTTCAACAATTAATGATCATACAAATAGCTTTGACTATGGGTGAAAAAATCAATGCTTATAAACCAGATACACAATGATGGGTTTAATAAACAATAAAAATAACTATTAATCAAGCTATGAACTAACTAATGAGATGAAAATCATTAGCAGTTAAGACAACTTGAATAAGAGTAAAGAAAAGAAGGTAATGGATGAAGGTCTGACATCAAAAGTGAAAGAAGATTGTGATTGTATATATATCTGAAAAAACTGTACAATAGCATAAGACCCCTATATCCAAAATCAAACCCCCTATCATCTATAGAATCATAGGCTTTATAGCCTTTACAAATTAGTTCAGGATCCTATAAAATTGGATCTTACATCCCTTTAATAGAGAAAAATCAAATAATATGATATATAAGATCTAATCCTAAAATGAGGGTAAACCCTTATCAAGTCATCTTCTATAAACTTCGACAGCTCCAACAGGTCTTCATAAGATGATGTATCAATTCGAAATGCCACTTGGTCAAAAAGACAGTTTTAGCCAAAAATAGGCAGCATATTTGGTTTTTTCCCCTCCCTGATGCCTCAAAAACTGGAACAAAAAGGTGATTTGGATGCCTTTAATTATTATATTGGAATAGAAACCCCCTTTGTTCCATTTGGAATGAAAAAATGGGGATCTGTGCAAAATGAAGATTGATTTTCTAGTCCCCGCGCTTTCGGTAGCTTATGTGCCTGAAACAAAGTAGGACAAGCTGTCGAAAGTCTAGGGATTCAACAACTAACAATACCTTTGTGAACCTTGATAAGCTGTCAAAAATTCTGGAAATATTCCTTTCAACGATTCACCTATATATCTCAAATAAAAACATATTTTGTAAAACTGAGAGAGGTTTTTGAATACTGGTTTGTTGTGAGAAAAAACCTCTCTCAGTTCTTGGATATTCGTTTTCATTTGCCCGAGATAATCATTTCAAAAACATGTGTCAAAAAGGGAAATTCTAAGATCCAAAAATTAGGTCTTAGAGATGAATTTGGTTCTCCTAATATATGACACCTGTAGGAAAATTGAGAGAGGTTATTGTTATTTGAGGTGTTAGTAACAAAAGTGTCCGCCTGTTTCTCAAAATGATTCTCCAGTCTCTCAGAATCATCATTTGAAAATGATGACCCAGCACAGTAAAAACAGACTCTTCTGCACTTTCGACAACTCATTTGCCCTTGAAAATCCGATTTAGTTTTCGAAAGCCCTGACTTTCAGAAGCTCACAACATCGTAAAATTACCATTTAGCCACTGAAAGCTAAAATTTACTTTTGGTCTATTTTATGAGGTGAAATCCTCATTTTATTGAATTGATATGATTATAAGCCTTTCTCAAAGACTTCATGACTTTCAAACCTAAAAATAAATCTTCTACATAATGCTCCTCTTATCATGTGATTTGGAAATAATTTACCAATACATTTTGGGCGCTAACAGGTGGTAGGCCTTAAGGGTTTTCAAAGATGAATCAATGTTTGGCCAAGACTAACTGCATGTCAGGAAAGATAGGTTGAGAAGGTGTCTAACCAATAGTAAAGGATATACTCAGGCTAATGATTGCCCCATGATATAATCAATATTATATATATAGCGG
>ML779924.1:745090-764109 GCA_009831015.1 Picea engelmannii | reverse complement strand
GATTCCTAGATGTGAGGGTACACTATTATGTCCATTAGTAGATAAAACATATAGGAATGTGTATTCTTTATTTAGTTGTGATTTAGAAACCTAGGAATGAGAGAATGTCTTACTAGGTAGCATTTTTCCTTATAATTTAATTTTCATTGTGAGATTGTTCATTTATGCTCTTTCATTTTTTGTAATGAATATTGCATATGAAACACCATCAAACATAGTGAAAAAATTAATTCCCAGGGCTCTATTCATGTCGAGGTGTGAACCTCTTTCACCAAAATGGTGACAATCTCATCCACATACACTTTAATTAATTTCTTCTCAAGTATTATCCATTTTCATTAGTATTAATTTCTACAATATACTGTGAGTCCACGATGTGAGGACTTTGGTGGTTCAAATCTTGATTTGTGGAAACCTGCTACCCATATTTTGTGCCAAACTTTTAGTGCTTCTAGTCGTGGTCATAATTTTGACATGTTTAAGAAGATATATCCAAAGAAGGGTGATAGGTTGGCTCAAATACAATGAAATCATTTAGTGTTCGTTCATTACAACTGTCATCTTTGAAAAAAATTGATTTGTAAACCGTCCTGGATATTCCAGTGGGTAGTTCGTCACAACAAATCTAATAAAATACCAAAATATTTATTGTGAAGGTTAATTTCCTTTAGATCTAAAATTATTTAATTACTGGTGTTGTGATTAAAATGTATGAAATAGATGAAATGTGAAAACTAGAGAAACATAAATAAATACCCAGAAACCATACACAAATAAACAAAAGATATAACCTGGTGTTGATGGGGAAGAATTTCCCTTCAACAATAAGGGGTAGTCCCTAGTACATGGTTCTAATTAGACTATGCACTGTTTGGTTTTGGAGACCCATCTAGATTCTAGCCCGATTGCCATTACTAGTTATGAGGGGTGATTGGATGGTTGGTGAATGCAATGAAAATGAAAATGCGATCTAACTAAGTGCATAAATAAATCTAAACTAACATATCCTAGATAAGATCATTTAAAGTAATCAATTGAGCAGCTGTAAATGAAACTAATCCAAGCAAATAACCTCACCCAGATAGTTTTTATGAAGCAACAAGGTTAGACAACACATGTATGCAGAAACATAACCAGATTAGTCTAAATCATGCAATTACATACATAAGAAACTCTTTATCTCAAGGAAAAATATAAGAAAGAATAAGAAAAGATGCAATAAAAATTCAATTTGCATAAGAGCAATCTATATGAAAAAAGACATATTATAGCACATGTAAACAATACACAGTTAGTTGCAAATAGTTTACAACAACCACCATTTACAAGAGTTCTTCTCTCCAACAAAATTGGCCCTGATGGCTTCTCAATTTTGGTTAACATAATAGTTTCTCCAAAATAGTTTAGCGAATGTAGAATGCTTGAAGAGCCCTTTCAAAATGGGCCTCTTCCTTTACTTATATAAATTCTAGTAACTGTTAAAAATGTCTGATTGAATTCCAAAAGAAGAAGTTACAAAACCTTTTAGCTTCCCCCTCAATGGCTATTGACATGTGTAAGAATAAGGATGAAACTGATGGCAGTTGGAAAAAGACAAAATAAAATATAGTTGTTAATAAATTCAAATTTGCTATTTTGTCTTATTCATGGTTTCTTTGCCTTCATGTATGCTTCCCTAACCTGGTACTTCCCATCGAGTGATATGATCCTGCGATACAAAATTTCCTCTAGGCTGGTTGTGTTGGAGGATGAATTATCGGTAAGGGTATTCATGTCTCTTGTTAGAGTGGCCATGAATGCCTAAATCATTGTCTGAACATTGGTCGATTCAACGATGTGTTCTTCCATTGCCTCAATTATTACCTTCGTGGTTTCTTCAACTCTCTCCCTTCTTTGATTTATATTATGTTGGATGTGTTCAAGGATCTATTCCATTGCAATGGTTTTCCCGAGCTCCATAATGGGAGGAAGGAGACCCTTATGTGTTACGACTTGTGCGTCTTTGTTGATCCAGATTTAGGATCAGAACGAACTGATTAACAGACTGAATGCAATAAACATAGAGATATGAAGAACAACAAAGATATCTAGTGAACAATATCTTCTATTGAATAAATGAAATAGGATGAAACTGTAAACTACATAACTGAAACACTTGATCAAATTGTGGTAGTTATCTCTGAGAAGAGATGTGGATGCTATGCGCATCTTTCTGAGTAGAAATGATTACAATGAGGCTCCAAAGGCATTTTTGATATTACTCATGAATTCCAAAACACTAGAAATCCAAAAAACTAACCCTAGGAGGTGAAACACCAAAATTCATGTGGGCCCCTATAGGTAAGCTGGTACCTCAAATTCCTTGGGTCGTAAGTTTTTCATACGACCTATGTTTTAGGCGTGTCTTTCAGATAACTACACATTACACTGCCAAACTTTGACTCTGTGTATAGTTTGACTATGGCGAGCCAAAAAATCATTGTTTAGGGCTCCAAAATGACCCTGGAAGTACAACAAGATGTGATGACATGAAAACATACAAAATAACCCAGTTGGATTAGATGAGAGGCCACTAGTATCCACCTGGAAGATGTGTAGGTCTTCAAAAAACCCCAGAAGTGTAGAACCCACTATTACAAAGAAGTACAAAAGAACGTGTTGAACTAGAAAATGACAAGAGGAGTCAGTTGGAAGAGGTGGGTGGCCACCAATATCCATCTGGATCAATCCTCCCCCCTTAGGAAGAAATGGTCTCCATTGCATTGAGTTCCCCCATCAGGTGAGGAAAATTTTGTTGGATTTGGCCTAGGGTGAGCCACTTTCCTTGGTGTAGGAGCTTCCCTGCCTTGACAACCTGATAAAGTTGGATCCTCTGCTGGCGAGTGCCCTTGACCTGTGTGTCCACTATCTGATCAGTGGATGCTTGCTCCATGTAGTAAGGGTTGAGCTATGTTGGTGTCAACTATTTTGTGATCTATGAGGTGTCTAATAATGGTGGAAAATATGGCCAAAGGAGGTCCACATTGAACATTGGGTGCAGGACAAGGAAGGGTGGAGTGTTGAGCTCAAAAGCACTACTACCCACATCCTTGGTGATAGTATAAGGCCCATAACGAAGTGGGAGGAGATTCCAATGGAGCCCTATGAGATGCTCCTTCTGCAAATGTAACCAGACTTTGTCTCCAACCTGAAACTGGTGCAGTACCCTATGTTGATCATGGCACTGCTTGTACTTAGCATTGGATTTTTGTAAAATATCCTAGACCTGTTGGCAGATGTGTTGAAATCGCTCAATGAATCTGGTGGATTTGTCGGTCTCATACTGAACATGGGAAGAATCTACCTGTGTGATGGAAAGAGGTAGTGCAACATCAATGGGACCCAAGGGTTGGAATCCCAACCCCACCTGAAATGGGCTATGGTCGGTGGAGCTATGGAGATCCCTATTGTAACTATGTTGAAAATAGGGGAGACTGTCATCCCATGTACATGGGTGCTTAGAGTTTTACATATGTAGGATGTGCACAATCATCCGATTAACGACCTCTATTTGGTCATCCGTTTGGGGGTGGAAAGCAGTGGATTTAGTGATTTTGGTGTCCAACAGTGACCGGAGACTTGACCAAAATGTGTTGAGGAACCTGTTGTCCCGGTCAGAGATGATGGTATGTGGTATCCAAAAATGGACTCACACTCATTCAAAGAATATCTTGGAAGTGTTTTCCACTGTGATATTCTTCTTCCAGGCTGTAAGGATGGCTATATTTGAAAATCGATCAACGACCACAAATACGCAGTCATTTCCTTGCTTGGTACTGGACGTAAGGCCATACATGTAATCCATTGATATGGATTCCAAAGGCTTATAGAGAGTATGAAGAGGGGTGTATAAGCCTTGCTTCTTGATGGTTGGCTTGGAAATGGAACAGATATTACAAGATCTGATATACTTGCTAATGTCTTGTTGAATTTTTAGCAAATAAAATGTTTTTGAAGAACGACCACAATTTTCTCCATGCCAAAATGTCATGCCATCCGACTGTAGTGGGCTTCCCAAATCACGTTTTCACGCTCTCTTGCAATAACACAGAGATGGCCCAGATGGCATAATATTCTACCTTGAATGTGAAAATCGGTGACAGTTGCACTTGTACCCAAGAGCTGATAGGTGGTGGTGAAGTCTGGATCTTGTTGATAAAGTTTGGGCCACTCAGATGCCTCATGTCCACAGGAATGGAACACAATGGTGAGTGAAGCCACAAGAGGTCGATTGAGGCAGTCAACGACATGATTTGAGATCCCTGTCTTATAATTTGTGTTGATTTGGAACTGCTGCAGGTAGGTGGACCAATTTTGATGGCGATCGTTCTGTAATTTTCCCTGTGTCTATATGAACTGCAGAGGCTTGTGATTAGTGTGGATGATTGTCTTCTTTCCCATAATGTAATGTTTCCATTGACAATATGCTTGTACAATGGAGTAAATTTCCTTGTCATAGGTGGGGTATTTTCAGACAATATCTGAGAGTGGCTCACTATGGTATGCCACTGGATGACCATGTTGAGTGAGAATTGTGCCTACAACATAGTCAGATGCATTAGTCTCAATCTCAAACGGTTGTTGCAAATAGGTCAAGGAGAGTACTGGAGCAGAGCACAAGTGATGCTTTAGATCATAGAATGCTCATTGTTGTTCCTTCCCCCACACAAAATTTTCCCTGCCACCGCCCTTGGTCACTTGGCTGAGGGCCCATGCAATATGGGAGAATCACAACATGAACTGTCGGTAGAAGTTGGTCAGTCCCAAGAAGCTCTGAAGCTTAGTTAGTGTGGTCAGGGCTCGTCAATCATGAATGACTTAGATCTTAGTTGTATCAATATGTATCCCATGCTCATCAACAATGTAGCCCAAGTATTGGACCTTGTTCATGCCAAAAGAGAATTTTTCCAAGTTGGCATATAGCTTGTTCTTCCGCAGAGTGCTCAAAACCTGTTGAATATTCCACATTTGCTCCTCCCAATTTCTTCTGAAGATGAGGATGTCATTCAAATATACCACCATAAAAGAGTTGGTGAAGGGTCTCAATACATCATCCATCAACCTCATGAAAGTGGTTGGTGCATTTGTTAAGCCAAAGGGCATTACTAGCCATTCGAAGAGACCTTCTTTAGATTTGAAGGTTGTCTTCCATACATCAGTTAGTTCAATGAGAACCTAGTGGTAGCCACACTTTAGGTCAATATTGTTGAAGAGATTTTCCCCCTTGAGTTGTTCAAGAAGGTCATCAATCCTAGGAATTGGGCACTGGTTCCTGACTATGATTTTTTTTAAGGCTCTATAATCAATGCAGAGTCGCCAAGTCCCGTCTTTCTTCTGCACTAGTACAATTGGGCTTCCGCTAGGGGAGGATTTGGGTCTGATGTTCCCCTTTTGAAGAAGGTCTTGGATCTGATGCCTTATTTCATCATTTTCCATCAACGAGTGATGATAGATTGGTCCATTAGGTAGAGGTGCACCGGGGGTTAGATCAATTGGATGCTTGACTTGGTAGTGCGTCGGTACCCTGGTGGGTGAGGAGAAGATGTCTCTGTATTCTTCCATGATCCCGTCCACTTGCTTTTGTTGCAAAGAGAGGCTCAGTGTAGAGACCAGAAATGTGGTAGTGACCTTATGCTTACTGTGAGCATGGATCACAAATAAGACGAACTTCTCGGTCTGTGAAATGACCTTACTGCATTTCTTAACAAAGATTAAATAAATAGTCGTAAATGACGCTACCTCTGGTATCCTGCACAATTCTGTACCCAAAGTAATAATAACACTGTGGGGTCTAGACTCATACACAACATGACGCTTCCACAAATATGGTTTTTCTAAAATAACATCACAAACTTCAAGGGGAAAAATATTACACAAGACCTCAACTTTGAAAGGCTTGATGTCGTAGGGCAGACGACATTGTTGGCTGACACAAATATCTCTACCTTGGTGAAGTCAATCGATGGTGTAGGGATGCAGGTGAAATGTCGTTGGTAGGTCCAACTTCTTGATGACCTCTGTTGAAATGAGGTTCTTTTGACTGCCGCTATCGATAATTAAATGAAGCGGAGCCCCATTTAACCACATCTGTGAGTGAAAGAGGCGCTCCCCTTCCTCTGGTTATTCTGGTTCACTTGGCAGTAATTTGGTGGTAGTGACAATGGAACTGGGTTCAACATCAATAATCCACTTCCCTCCTTTAGGATTTGATTTGGAATTAGAATAGGCCTCTGACTCAGAAGACTTCAGCTCGAGCATGAGTGACTACTTGGAGCGACATTCTTCAGTGTTGTGCTGATGGATTTTATGGTACTCACACCATTTTCCCGTGTCCTTCTTCGTCTTCTCATTGCCCTTGTGTTGTGTCTTGGACTAGTTGTCCTGAGAGTGGCCATATTTGTTCTGTCCCTTGCTATGTGGGTTGGGGCCACCTTTCCCCTACTTCGACTGTGAGGATTTTGCAGATCCAAACTCTCGCCTCTTCTGCTTAAATTTTTTCTTGATCTTGACAACATATCTATAAATCGTACCCAATGAGATGATGTCAAGAAACTCCATTTATGTTTGAATGTATCTATGCAAATAGTCGCGGTATTTGAGAACTACATGTCACTCAGAGTCTTTAATACCCAATTTGGTGCGCATGGTATGGAAAATATTGGTGGAATCTGGTACTGTCTGGTCCCTTTCTTGACGCAGGGTAGTCCATCTAGTGTACTGGTCCTCGTAGCTTCCAACGGGGTAGTATTTTTCTTTAATGGCATCTCGAAAGGAATCCCATGTATGGGAAACCACAAATATTGCAGATTCCTCTATGGCCCTTTGGTCAGAGTAAGTTTCCCACCAGTCCTTAACATGGGGGATGGCCTTGAGGAGTGAAAAAGTAATCTTTTCCCTATCGGAAAAATTGTGGACCGAAAAATACCCTTCGAGTAGATTCAACCATTTATCTACAACATCCACATCTATCAGTCCTTAAAATAATGGAATATCAAAATTTATGTGTACCTTGAAGGGGGTTGTATGGCCTCTTTATGAATATTCTTCTCCTGTGGGCAGCCGCCGAAGGATCTGTGCAAAGTTTTCCATCATTTCGTTCCTTTGTCATGCAAGGGCTTCCTCAAGCAACATTTTAAAAGGATCTCCTACTCCATCATCTTTCTTTTCGTCTCCCATGGGTTGTTTTCGATCTCGACGTGATTGATCTTGCAATGAATTGATTGGTTCGAGTCCCAACTTCTTGTACCCAGATCTTGTCGGGGACATGCACGAAGAAAAATAAATGAAGAGAAGATCGCTCTAATAACACTGATCCAGATTTAGTAGTGGAATGAACTGATTAATAGACTAAATACAATAAACACAAATATATGAAGAACAACACAGATATCAAGTGAAAAATATCTTCTATTGAATAAATGAACTAGGATGAAACTGTAAAACTGTAGAACTGAAACACTTGCTCAATTGTTGGTAGTTATATCTGAGAAGAGATGTGGTGTCTACGTGGATCTCTCTAAGAAAAAATTATTACAATGAGGCTCCAGAGGCCTTTTTGATATTATTTATGATGCCAAAACCCTAGACATCCAAAAACCTAACCCTAGGAGGTGAAACACCAAAATTCATGTGGGACCCTATGGGTAAGTTGGTACCTCAACTTCCTAGGGTCGTAACTTTTGCATACGACCTCTGTTTTAGGCACGTGATAGCCCATTGGAAAGGTATTTAAGAGAACTACACATTATGCTGTGAAACATTGACTCCATCTACAATTTGACTGTGACAAGCCAAAAAAAGACTGTTTAGGGCTCCAAAACGACCCTGAAAGTACAACAAGATGTGTTGACATGAAAACATACAAAATAAGCTAGTTGGATTAGGTGAGAGGCCACCAATATCCACTTGGAAGATGTGTAGGGCTTTAGACAACCCAAAAAGTGTAGAACCCATAATTACAAAGAAGTACAGAATAACGTGTTGAACTAAAAACGGACAAGAGGAGCCAGTTGGAATAGGTGGGTGGCCACCAATATCCATCTAGATCATTTTTGGAGTTACATATAGATTGCAAGTGAGCTTGTCATTTCCTTTTATGATCTTTTCCCCACTTGTTGGAATTGATCAAGGGAAGAGTATTCGATTCTTATTTATACTTCTGAGGGGAAGGGAATCCCGACTAGAGCATCCAGGTTCTCGACAATCCACCTTTTTATATCATCTAATCCCTCCCGAATGGTGGACAACTGGACATCTTTTACTTTCAACCGATTATGTTGATCCATTATTTTAGTTGAAAGTTGGTGGAAGACATGAAGATGGGAATTCATATCTGTAATAGTCTCCTCGAGCTACCTCCTTAGTTTTTCAGCACATGTTTTGATTTCTCTTTGACTGCTCTCATCTTTTCTTGCATGCCTGAGATATTCCTCCAGTTCTCTAATCCTGACATCCTTTCCTTTGTTTTGGAGGAATAAATTCTTTAGGTTCCACTCTATTGTTGTAGTGAAGGTGGTTCCAACAGATGCTATGGAGAGAAGGTCCTTACTAACGTCCTTTTCCACAGTGGTCTTTGTGAGGACTGATACTGGGTTGGCACCAGTGACTGGGACCTTCCTGACCTGTTGTTTCACAATTATGCCCATGGATTTGTCAAATTTGAGCTTCTTCAAGTTCACCACTTTGTTGGGTTTGTAGGGTATGCAAAGACCCAACTCCATTCCACCGAATTGAAGCTGAATGCTGGGAACTTTCATTGATGTTTTCAAGATGTTAGTTTCCATAGGTGAGGAATCATTATTTAGAGCCTCTTAATCCCTTTTTTATTGCTCTTCTTCAACTTCCTTAGTCATAGCTTCATCTGCTGCTCTTTGTTCTGTCATTGTTTCTTCTGTTGTCTCCTTTTCAACTGCTACTTTCTCGGTCACTGTCTTTGCTTCTTCTTCTACTGGTGGTGGTGGTGCATCAACTTCTTCTTTGGCCTTGGTCTCTTCTATCTTTCTTTTATTTTCAACAATGTATTCTTTCTTTTCCTGAACCTTTTCTTTCTTCCTTCATTTCTTGTCTTCCACTATTTCTTCCTCCTCTACCGATCCGTAATGTGCGGATGTTGTTGCGACATATGATTTTTTTGCTGCCTCTTCTTCATCTCTTTTCCATGCTTCTTCATGAGATTTCTCTTCATCAATGATCCTTCCTATAGTTTTTTCCTACCTCTTGGAAATAAATTCATCACATGTCTGAGCACGGTAGTGAACTTATTCTTCCTCCCAGGTGGCTGAAGTGTATTCCCACAGGTGTTTGTACTTGTTTCAATGTTCCATGACTACTTTGTTTGAATCATGTATCCAAAACCTTTCTTCTCATAAGTGGAATGATAACAACATGTCCAATTCTACTTGGGCTTACTTAATGTTTTCGAACAAGTATGAGCTGACCAAAAATGACAGTGTGGGACATATAGCCTTCTTGTCTCGATATAGTATTGCTCCGACTCCATGGATCATAGTTTGATATGTGATCTTTTGAAGCACTAATCCATCGGGCACAAATATTGGGAGAAAATGGGGAGCTTTAGTAGCTTCCTATACCCTCATGTAAGTTTTGTTCTCCATGAGGTACCGATCTCCAATCTTCCAGCTTATTGCCAATACTTTATCGTTCATACACAGAGTTGGTGCACCAAATATGATCTCATAGAGAGGTGTTACAAAGTGATCACAGATCATGTGGTACTTCATCCTATATTTGTGCTCCCATAACAATTTGTAGTAAATATACATAAACGGATCGATTGGATTCTAGGCCCAACCCAACTTGGGATATTGATGACGCATGCACATAACATCCAAAAGATAAGAATACATGTGAAATGTTGGGAATTGGTATGGAGTGGTCTCCTTGATGACTATGATGGACTATGATAGGGTTGTTGACAAGATGTTGACCCAATTGAATGACGATCCTTCATCAACACAATAATATATCAGAGGAATAAGGGAGAAAGAAAATTTATAAGCATCTTGTTCCCCATAAATCCTACATAGCATCGCCACAATGCATTACTATGGAGTTCTTATAAAAGTGGTCAGATATGCACCAGGCGGTCTGAGCTTGAAAATTTTATCTGGCTTGTACTATATCTTGAATATATCCTTTGGCTTCTGTGGGAACTTGCTAATGAGTTCATCATCCAGTGACTGAGTTCCCTTTTACAAATGGTAGTACTTGGATATGTCAGTGGCTTGGAATGGTGCTATGGGTTGTCCCTTAGCATTAAGTATATATCAGTTTTTAAGGGATACATGATTGAGGATCCATGAGATCGTGTCTGCACAAGGGAAAATTGTTGCACGAGCCGACAACCTGTGCAATAATGACCTCCAGATGTTCTTGAATATTTTGAGCTCATCCTAATCTTCAACATCCACAGGGAATTTTTTCTTCTTGAACATCCAGAAAACTTCACCCCATTTGAGTGAAGTTCCCCCTTTCTCTAAGATTCATGTATTATCATCATAGACTGCCCCTGGGGTGTCGGGTTCTTCCTCATGTTAGCTCCCACTTATAGAAGCTTCTATCACGTGTTCTTTTCTTACAGGTTTCTTGTGAGGTGACATATTTAAATCTGCGACAAACACACTCATTATTAGTGCACTAAATCAATGATAATAGAATATATGACAATAGACACAAAACATTTGTTATGATATTCATGTGAATCATTGGGATATTGAGCAGTAATAGGGGTTCAAAGATGAATCTATCAGTGTGAACCTGTGTTAGTACTTGAGGAACTACTAATTCCAATGCCAGAGGGAAAGTCATCATCTGAAGAAAATAGGATGATGGGAGACATGGTGAAAGTTCGAGTGAAATATGGTTTAGTTTGGGTGAACTGGAATAGTTGATGATAACTACACCTCTAACGTCCCCAACTTGCCAATCTGGGCTATGCCACTACAAACCTCAACTTATGTTGTTCTAACACCAATCGGTAACATCCAGACTCACTGTTGGACAATGCCACTTTAACATCTTAGTGCACATATACCACTTACAACACACCATGTTATGAGTAGTATTAAATTATTTGCGCACAATCTTAAGGAATTACACCGAAACCCAAGATGGGTCTGTTTCCATGAGTAAACTTCTTTTAATATAATCATAGCAGTGGAATAAACGAAAAAATTCTATTGCACGCATAATCCTTTAGAGCACCAATACGTTGTTGTGCGTGTAGTTACGCCGCACACATAATACTACTACACACAATCGATAGGATACTACACGTCGATTCTATCACCTTGGTGTGTGTGGGCACCTTGTAATATTCCATATACAAAAAGTATGCAGAACAAAAATAAAATGCTAGAAATGGTAGATGGAAAACAATATAACCAGAACAACACCACAATAATACCAAAATGATACCAGAATAACACCAGAAAGAGCACTTTGATTACTAAGAGCAATGTTCACTCGCCTCTTCGAGGGGGAAACCTCTAGCAGAGTAGAGCTCTATTACAATAATATCCAACACAAAAGTTCTCATACCCTCGACTCCTATTTATACTAAATATGTCTATCAAAAGAACCATCTAGAGGAAGATCCTTCTAGAAGCGAAAGCTTCTATTAGGTCTTCTTACATTGGACTTATTCTTCCTTATTTCTAGGTCTTATTAATATTGACCTTTATTACATTGGAATATATTATTCTACCTACGTGAGGGGTTAGGTCCCTAACATGTCCTCCCCCTTAAAAACAACCTTGTCCTCAAGGATTGAGATGTGGAAATTGTTGCAGAATGGTAGTTGGTTCCCAAGTGGCATATGTTGGAGTTGCATCTTTACACTGAACTAACACTTCCTTGATGGTTCTCTGACATAGAAGACACTCACACTGGTCCAAAACTGCTTGTGCTTGTAGCAAATGGAGCCTTCTTCGTCCAACTCGGGAAGGTTGGTTTGAGTTGGGTACTTAGTTCCAATCACCTTCTTTAAGAAGGAAACATGAAAAACAGGATGGAGCTTAGAATGACTGGACAAAGCTAACTGATAGGCCACCTATCTCACACACTTGAGAATGGTATAAGGACCATAAAATTTGGGCGCCGGTTTCTGACAATGGTCAACCTTGAGGGAATTTTTCTTGTAAGGTTGCAGTAGAAGAAACACCTGATCCCCTTCTGCAAATTGACATTCAGAGCGACCTTGATCTGCATCTTTCTTCATGCGATTCTAGGCCATCAACAAATTCTCTTTGAGGGTACGAAGAATAGCCTCTTGAACTATAAGCGTTTGGTCAACTGCCTAGACCTTTGAGACACCTAGAAAATATGAGAGAACTGAAGGTGGATTTTGTCCATATACCGCTTCAAAAGGAGTCATGCGGGTAGTTGTATGGTATGAAGTGTTGTACCACCATTCAACTAGTGGTAACCATTGAGCCCACTGATTTTGATTTTTCGAAGCAATACACATCAAATATGTTTCTAAACACTTTTTGACAACTTCATCTTGACCATCAGTCTTGGGATGATAAGCTGTGTTGAGATGCAATTGGGTGCCTTGTATATTGAACATTTCTTGCCAAAAATTGCTGGTGAAAGTTGGGTCGTGATCAGAAACAATAGAATGTGGCATGCCATGAAGCTTGAAGACCTGATCCATGAAACATTGAGCCACAATGGATGTTGTAAATGGGTGTTGAAGAGCACATAAATGAGCATAATTGGAAATATGATCAACTACCACCATGATGACTGATTTATTGTTCAATTTAGGTAAGCCTACAATAAAATCCATAGAGATATCTCGCCAAATAGCAGGTGGAATCAGAAGTGGTTGTAGTGTGCTAGGATATTTGACTATTTCTCCCTTGTTGCATTGACACACATCACATTCAAACAAAAAATTATGAACATCATGTTTCATACCATCCCAGAAAAAAGAACGTTTGACCCTGTCATAGGTTTTGGCAAACCAGGAGTGCCCAACTATGGGTGTAGCATGAAGCTCATAAAGTATCATCGATTTAATTTTTGACTGTTTACTTAAATAGAAATGGCCTTTGTATCGAAGATCATCATGGAGCTAAGAGTACCCTGGGGAAACTGGAGAAATAGACTGTGATTGTTGTATCAGATGTGAACTTTTGGGATCGTGTAGCCATTCCTGGTGAACAACTTGGAGCCAATCTGGTACAATGAATGAGAGAGAAAAAAGGGACCCTTTATCTTCATATTTTTGGGATAGTGCATCCGCAACCACATTGTCTTTTCCTTTATTGTAAATGATCTCATAATCATATCCAAAGAGCTTAGTCACCCATTTTTGTTGCTATGGGGAGGAAATGCATTGTTCTGGAAAATAATTGGGGCTTTGATGATCTGTCTTAATTTGGAAGCATTGCCCTAATAGATAAGGGCACCAAAGATCAACGACATGTAGAATAACCAACATTTCCTTTTCATAGATTGATTTGCCAAAATTTCTCTCAGACATTTTTTTGTTGGTAAAGGCCAAAGGCTGACCCTCTTGCACAAAGACATCGCCAATTCCTTTCCCTGAAGCATCACATTCTAGGACAAAGATCTTTGTGAAATCAGGAAGGGCCAAGATTGGAGTGGTTCACATGGCCATCTTCAAGGTTTGAAAATCCTGAGCAGTTATTTGAGTCCAAGTGAAAGAATTATTTTTAAGGAGTGCAGTGAGAGGTGTCGCAATCTTTCCATAGTTCTTAAAAAACTTGCGATAATAACATGTTAAGCCCATAAATCCACACAAGATTTTGAGAGTCTTTGGGTGAGGCTAGTCTTGCATAGATTCAATAGTTTTAGGATCCACCCTGACACCGGCCTTTCCAACAAGATGACCCAATTACTCGACTTCTGAGGCACCGAAAGCACATTTAGATTGTTTCAGGAAAAGTTGGTGCTGAGAGAGTAGATGGAGAACTCGATCCAAATGAGA
This sequence comes from Picea engelmannii, assembly GCA_009831015.1. Lineage (NCBI taxonomy): Eukaryota > Viridiplantae > Streptophyta > Pinopsida > Pinales > Pinaceae > Picea > Picea engelmannii. The sequence continues at coordinate 750,092 of ML779924.1, read as the reverse complement.
AAGATGGTTTGTCTAGGTTTTTCTATAGATGAGGATATCATCAAAGAAAACTAAGACAAAATGACAGAGAAAAGGATGGAATACATGATTCATGAGGCTTTGGAAAGTGGAGGGAGCATTACACAAGCCAAAGGGCATGACCAAAAACTCATAGTGGCCCTCATGAGTTCTAAAGGAAGTCTTAGGAATGTCAGCCTATTTCATACAGATCTGGTGGTAGCCAGAACGAAGATCAATTTTAGTAAAGAAATGGGTGCCACTCAATTCATCCAAGAGGTCATCAATGACATGAATGGGAAATTTGTCTTTAATGGTGAGTTTGTTGAGGGTGCGAAAGTCAGGACACATGTGCCAAGAACCTTATTTATTAAGGACCATGACCACAGGAGAGGAGTAGGGGCTTGTACTAGGGAGGATAACACCTGCATTGAGCAGTTCTTGAATCATTTTCTCAATTTCATTTTTTTTGGGAAAAGGGGTGGTGTTAGGGAGGAATATTGGGAGGAAGGCTTCCTGGGACAAGGGGAATTGAATGATCATGAACACCACATGAAGGAAGGAGTCCCTGGGGAGTGGAAAAAACCACTTGATGTTTAGAGAGGATGGATTGGAGGTCCTGCGACACAGAGGGTGTCTCGGTTTCTTGTATGGCATGGAGTTGGGAAATAATGCTAGAATGACCTTTTTTGAGCATCTTTTCCATGTGATGGGAACTAATGATCTCAGGGGAACCGATGGTGATTACTTGGAACTTATATTGTTGGCTCTCCTAGTTGAATTGCATGGTTAATTTCTTGAAATCCATGAGAATGGGACCCAAAGTCCTTAGCCAGTCTATACCCAACACAATGTCACAACCTCCCATGTCGATAGCAAACATATGAGATTTCAGGTGGTAGTCACCAATTTGGAGACGCACATTTTCACAACGCCCTCCACATTTCATGGACCCTCCATTGGAAATCATGATTTAGAAATGATTGATTGTACAAATATAGAAATTAGTTTCTTGGGAAATGTGGCGATGAATAAAATTATGGGTGCTTCCACTATCAACAAAAATTATGACCTTCTTATGCTTGATGTAACCAATTAGCTTGAGGGTTTGGGGAGTAGAGAGGCCAGTGAGATAATTTAGGGAAATGAGTGGTTCTACTTTGGGAGGGTCTGAGGGAGGGGTTATCTCAGTGGGTTCAGGTGACACAGACACAAGGGGAGCTTCAACATCCTCTTCTGAAAAATCCTCCAAGATGGCCATAAAAATATTTTTTTCCTTACACTTGTGTCCCGGAAAATAATTGTCATCACAATAATAACAAAGGCCTTTGAGTTGGTGTTCAACCATTTCGGCCCTGGTCAATTTTTGGATCTTTAGTGGAGTAGAAGGAGGAGTGGGATTTATTGGTTTAGTGCAAGAAATAAAGGAGGTTTTCCGATTTTGAGAAGAGACAACTTGTTGTGCTTCCTTAGTTCTTTTAGTAGCCTCCACACAAATCTGAGGCCGAGCCATGAGAACATGGGCACGAATCTCATCCTTGAGACCGCTGATAAAACATTATTAAGAAAAAGCATCAGACATGCCCTCTGTATGAAAAGCTAGTCACTCAAAAGAAACTATAAAGTAGTCCACTATGCCAGATTGTTTCAACTTTGTCAAATGGCCTAAATGGTTGGTGTTAATGTCAAAGTGTTCATAAATCTCTGCCACAAAGTGTGTCCAAGCAACATACCCTTGGCGGGCAATTTTTCTCCATTGATAACATTGCCAACGTTATTGATCTAGATAGATAACACCATACCGGAGTTTGGCCAACTCATTTGTAATATCGTACAAAGAGAAATAATGTTCCATTTGAGTTACCCAGCCAGTGGGATCCGAGCCATCAAATTTGGTCACATCCACCCGCGGAAGGCATAGGTCACGCTGAAAGTGTTGGGGCTGGAAATTATGGGAATGAGAGGAAGTTTAAGCTTCGATATGAAAAGGTGGGTCAGATAAGGGAGGATCTGCAGGGATATGCAGCTTGGTGCAGATCATCATAGCGAAAGATTCAAGTTGGGTAGTAATGTCTTGTTTGAGGTCTTGTTTGAGTTTCTCGATTGAGGCGACGATGGAGGAATGCATGTTTTTATTGATGGTGGAAATATTGGTACTGATCTATCTCACTTCTTTTTGGGTCTCTGTGAAATTAGATTGCGAGGTATTGAAGCGAGCTTCAGAGTCTTGGCTACGGGTATGGTCCATGATGACGAGGGAACCGAAAAGGGGCGGATGGGGTCAAAAAATTTGTTGAAAAATGATAGGTATGAATGTGATAAGGGAGAAGAGAGAAATCCAATGGAATAGGTCTCAAATAATGGTGCAACAACATTTTTTTTTTTTACACCTGCAGAGTTATACTCTGATATGAAGAATAATACAGTGATGAAATGTTCAAATTCTTAATCAGGAAGAAATGTGTAGTGATTTGGCAACTCGAATGCAGGAGACACAATTGTGTGGCAATAGATCTTGTTTTTTTTTTTTTTTTTTTTTATTCCGTCCTCAAAGGTTAGGTATTCAAGGGTTCTATAGAAAATGGTTTTCCATGTGCTATAGCTCTCTTATATACATGTGGGATCAAACAGTAGTACTCGGCCCAATATCTGAGGGAACCAACTAAGGAGGCTAGACTGTGCCCTTAGTCATACTACCCAACTACCCAGGTACTAGAGAGTATCTTCCCGAGTGTTTTTCTCGGTGGCACTATAGCTGTCAAGAGATCGATCAATTTATCTAAAGTGGGCTTTAGGAAATCTAGGTTGATCTGTATACAGGTATTGTCTAATTCACTACCACTCGAAGGGGTACCAATAGGGGTTACAAGGGTGGCCAACAAATGTGCGCTTAAGTACCACTTGTATTTCCTATGTGTATGAATCCCCGACCATGGGTTTATGTGTGTAACGACAGATCTTTGTAGCTTAAAGACGTTGGAATATGTCTCTACCCTGAAAAAAAAAATTAACCCACAATTTTCTGCCGAGGAAAGTGCTCTGATACCACTTGTAATATTCCAGATATAAAAAGCGTGCAGAACATAAATAAAATGCTAGAAATGGGAGATGAACAACAATATAACCAGAACACCACCACAATAATACCAAAATGATACCAGAATAACACCAAAAAGAACACTTTGATTACTGAGGGCAATGTTCACTTTCCTCTTAGAGGGGGAAAACTCTATTACAATAATATCCAAGACAAAAGTTTGCATACCCTCGACTCTTATTTATACTAAATATCTCTATCAAAGAACCATCTAGAGGAAGATCCTTCTAGAAGTGGAAGAACCTTCTAGAAGCGAAAGATTCTATTAGGTATTCTTACATTGGACTTATTCTTCCCTATTGCTAGGCTTATTAATATTGATCTTTATTGCATCGAAATATATTATTCTACCTATGTGAGGGGTTAGGTCCCTAACACAGCTTCACCACATGCATGGAAAATTATACCCTGCCTCAGTATCTTCTATTCATACCACATAATTTATCACTTAACCATATCATGAAAGGAAAGAATATTATACATATTAACCATACATTTAGCTAACATTAAACAATTATAATTGTCACACCACATATGTCACAGTTTACAGGAAAAAGGAATGCATATAAGAAGTAAGATTACACATAATTAACGACATTGTGCATATGCAATTTCATACAAGAAAATAACCCATAACATAAAATACACAACAAGCACATGACCATTAGAATAATCTCATAAGAGACACTTATCTTTAATGAAAATTCACCAACTGCGTGTGTAACTTAGACGTTCCTCTCATCCATAGACTCTGTCGCTCATAATATTTCAGCAACAATTCACCCCTGAGTTGGGGCATAAACTCCAAAGGGAAAAAAAGGTTCCTAATGCCAAGCTATGGTATGGTATTTATAAAAATACTTAGTCCAAGGTGCCAATGCATCCACTAGCCTACAATCTCTCATTCCTCGCATGCATGTCCCACCTAAGGAAGTGTGCCCCTTCTCTACTCAACAATCCTTCGATTGCCCCACTTCCCTTCCAGGGATTCAGTGACATGATGGACATGAAGTCTCAGAGCCTTGTATATAATGGCCAATGCACCAGGGAAAAATTATCAACAACTCTCTCACCTGTGGATAATGCTCACGGTCCTGACAACTCGCCTCTTCAACACAACAAATCTCTCACCCAGAGAGAAATGCTCATGGGATTGACAACCTTCTTCTTAAAAAATGCATAGGATTTCCTAAGCACCCCCATTCAACAATGACAGTAATTAAAACCAAATATTGTTCCTCCCACAGAGCTCTCAACTGAAGGATGATCGAAATAATGAATGATCCCGCTAAAATACACTATGGCAAAATAATATATTTGCATGGTCATAACTGGAAACTTGTCACCTTCGAGACTAGATTTTGGACACATGCCACCTTAAGAAATAGCTTTTAGCCACTTGGTGACTCATTCCCATTCCTTGAAAAATTAGGATCAACAAATATCCATAAATTAAACTTTCAGAAATATTAACAAAATATTCCCTTGACTTAAGCTCCCCCTTTTTCCCTTTTTCATGGAGTTTACCCCCCCACATCTTTTTGTCTGAGTTGATTCTATGTGAAGTGATGTGATTATATTAGCAACTTATGGTTGATTACATTTACAATATAAGCACACTTTCATTTTTCATCCAGGTTCACCAGCCTCAAAACACAAGCCTATATACAAAGCCTCTCTGGCCCCAAAACTGCGTGCTTAATTCGGTGTGTGCAAAACTATGTGATGTGCACACTTTTTTATTTGGTGCACCATCCTTTCACACTTACACAAGTGTGCGTTACACTATGAAATATGCGTGTTCTTTCTTTGTTGCACAATCCTCGCGCAATCACCACACTATGGGATGTGTGGACAAAAATCAATATAAGACTTGATGCCAACAACTCACCAACTTATATATATATA
>ML779924.1:724501-744493 GCA_009831015.1 Picea engelmannii | reverse complement strand
CCTTATTTATGCACTATCCTCAGTGCAATACATACCCACATACAACCAAAACTTTCAAAAGTCCTAAAAAAGATGCAGATACTCTGACCCCATAACATCCTCATATTCCTAGGTTGCATCCTCATAAGAATAATAGGTCCACTGGACCTTTACCAGTTCTACTGCATGATTCCAGAGCATCTTGACTTTTTGATCCAATATGCACACTGGTTGAACTCAGAAGTCGCCCTCTTTCTCCACCTAAATCACATTCCAATTAATGACATGATTAGCATCAGGTACATACTTTTTAAGTAAGGAAACATGGAATACATTATGAATACAAAACAATGCAGGCAATGCCAACATATATGCTACAAGACCAATCCTCTCTAGGATTTCAAATGGACCACAATAGCATGATGCAAACTTAGAAAAATTTCCCAACTTCAGAGAACTGTGTCTTGATTTTAATTTTAGGAACACATGGTCACCCACTTTAGATTCTCTGTAAGTTATTCCTTTATCTTTGCAACTTTTCTGTCTATATTAGGTAGCCTTTAAATTCTTCCTTATATTTACCATCTTCTCTTCCATTTCCTGTAGTAGATCTAGCACAACAACTGTGCAATATGGTCGATTATCCTATCTCACTGGTGTGTTTCACTTCCTACCATAAAGTGCCTCAAATGGGATCATCTTTAAATATGATTGATACCCATTATTGTACGCAAACTCTACCAAGTGAAGGTAGTCTTCCCATTTTCATGGTTTATCCATCATGTACATCTTGAGAATATCTTCATTCACCTGATTTACACTCTCTTATTGTCCATATGAATCGAGGTGATAAGCTATTCTAAATTTTAGATTTGTCCCAAATTCTTTGAATATCCCTTTCCAAAAGTTCGGTGTGAACTTCGGATCTCGTTCAAACACAATTTTCTTGGGTACACCATGCAACTTAGAAATATCCCACATGAATATTTCAGCAATGTTGGTTGCCTTGTGTGGTGACTTCACTAGAAAAAAATGGTCAGCTTTAGTGAGCTTGTCCACCACTACCATAATAGAATCACGTTACTTAACATTCCTAGGCAACTTAGTAATGAGATCCATGGTTACAATTTCACACTTCTACTCAGGGATGGGAAAAGGTTGTAGCAAACCAGTCCGATGTCTGTGCTCAACCTTGACCTTTTGACATTCAAGGAATCTAACAATAAAATCAACAACCTCCTTTTTCATGCTTAGCCAAATGTATTTATTTTTTACCACTACTATTTTCTTCTGGTAACCTGGATGTCTTGCATAAGGAACTTTACGCATCTCTGACAATAACAATTTGTTCAATTCCTGAACATTTGGCAGATAAACTCTGTGCTTATACATTAAGATTCCATCCTCTTTTAACTCATAACCTTCCAATTTCTGATGCAACATACCTTGTTGTAAACTTGTCCTTTTTTCCACATAGCATTGATCTGAGTTAGCGAATTCTAAGATCCTGACCCTAAAATATGATTTATACATGGTAATAGTTGTAGCATGCATTTCGTGCACCCTCCTGCTAAGTGCGTCAACCACCTTGTTCTCTTTTCCTCTGATATGATTTATATCAAAGTCGTACTCTCTAAGGAATTCCAACCATATTCTTTGTCTGGAATTTAAATTCAACTAACTAAATAAATATTTCAGACCACAATGGTCCATCCTCAGCTCAAATATTTTACCCATGAGATAGTGCCACCACATTTTCAAGGCATGCACTATAGCTTCCAATTCTAATTCGTGGGTAGCATAAATCCTTTCATGCTCTTTTAACTTCCTTGATTCCTAACAAACCACATGCCCATTCTAACTAAGGACTCCACCCAACCCTTCCTTCCATGCATTTGTGCACACAACATAGTCTTCATCTAGATAAACAATCCTTAGTATTGGTGCACTGGTCAAAAAAATGATCAAGTGCTAAAAAATCCCTTCAAAATCCAAATTCCATTCGAATCACACACCTTTCTTCTACAAGGACGTGATTGGATGTGCTTTCTTTGAGAATCCTTCAATAAACCTTATGGAGTAACCTGGAAGTCCTATGAAGGATCTCACTTATACAATGTTTCTCGGTGTTGGCCATTCTTCAATGGTTTTTATCTTTGTTGGGTCCACAACTATCCCTTCCCCTAAAATGATATGACCCAAATAATGGATCTGTCATGGATAAAATGAGAACTTGCTCAACTTCACATATAAATGGTGCTCCCTTAATACTTGTAGCACCATCCTCAAGTGCAGCTTGTGCTCTTCTTCAAAATTTGAGTAAATACGTATGTCATCTAGAAATACAACGACAAACTTATATAAGTAGTTTCTAGAAACTCCATTCATTAAAGACATGAAGACAACTAGTGCATTTGACAACCTGAAAGGTAACATAGTGAATTTTTAATGTCCATACCTCGTTTAGAAATAAATCTTTCTGTTGTATTCTTCTTTAATTCTTACTTGGTGATATCCAAATCTAAGATCAATCTTTGAGAATATTTGTGCACCTCTCATCTGATCAAAGAGGTCATCTATCCTTGGCAAAGAATACTTGTTCTTTACTATTACTTTGTTCAACTGTTGGAAGTCAATACAAAATCTTAGTGTACCATCCTTCTTCTTCACATACCATACTAGGGAAACCCAAGGTGACACACTTGGGAGTATATACCCCTTCTTCAGAAGATCTTTGAGTTGTATTTGAAATTCCTTCAACTTTGGCGTACTCATCCTATAAGGAGTCTTGGATATAAGAGCTGCTCCTAGCATTGAATTTATAGAGAAGTCGATATCTATTTTTGGTGGTAACCCCAATATCTCTTTAAATATATCCTCAAATTCCTTTAGTAATGCACAATATTCAACATTCGACACTTTATCCTTGGGTGCCTCCTCCATGTGTGTTGCAAATACTTGACATCCTTTCATGTAGCTTTTCTTCAATAGCAAGGTTAAAACTTCTTTGATAGTTACCACTCTTGGAATTCCTTTAACTATTCTTAAGTTTCCTTGATCATTTATGAAATTAAATGCCTTGTTGTAACAATCTAGAACAACATGATGTTGGTCCAACCAATCCATGCAATGAGGAAATCATACAAGCCCAAAGGTATGATATTCAAATCATCTTTTGTGCATAGTCCATTCATTTCCATTGAACATGCCTTGACCATCTCATTAATTTTCCTTTTTTCCCTTGTAGCTAACTGCACCAACCAAGGTTTTCCAAGATTGCTTCTTGGCAATTGGAATCTTTCCACCATCTTAGGATCTAGATAACTATGAATAGCTCATGATTCAATTAAAATAGCAATGGGTTGATTGTTAATCTTACCTTCCACCTCAATCATGTGCGACTGAAACTGAGCTTGCTTGTTGTCCAGACATGCGTAAATCCTAGGTACACTTTTACCCATGTCTTCAAATGTCGCAACTTGTTTTGCATTGTGCACAATCCTTGATTTTTCACCTCTTTGAGGGAAATGTCTAAACATATGGTTTTTGTCGCAACCCCAACACTTCATTGGTTGCTTCCTTGGCTTGGTTTCCATTGGCTAAGTTATTCTAGGCTCCTTTGGATTTGGATGTGTCCTTGCGCGGTATTTTTGAAGAATGGTGGCGTAGTCCCCTTCTTCCTTTATTCCACCTTTCTTTTCATCTTGTCTTCCCAAGCCTTTTTGAAAGTCAGTCTTCCTCTTTGTTGATCATAAAGACATTTACACGCCTTATAGTTTCCTCCAATGTCTTGGGATTGTCGTATTGTATCTTATCGCTAATAAACAATGGCAGCCCACTCAAGTACCTTTGAATATTTACTTGTTCATCGTTTATAAAAGGTACATATTTTAACAACTCTAAAAATATCCTTTCATATTCGTCTATGGTCATCCTCCCAAGATTGAGTTCAAAGAAATCCATTTTCCTATCACAGTAGTGCTTGGTTAAATATTTCTTTTCAAAATATCACTTGAATTCTCTCTAAGTAACCTTCTTCCCATCAATGTTATGCACTCACACATATTGATCCCACCACATTGATACTTTTCCCTTGAACTGATAGATGGAAATTATCCCTTCTTCCTGCACAGATTAATTATGCAGTTGGATGTACTTCCTCATACCCAACAACCATGTTTCTACATCCTCATCTTTCTTATGCTCCCCATCAAAAATAGGAGGATTAATCGTATTCATCTCTCCTTGTATCTCATCTACCCCATATTTCTTCTCATGCTTCCTATCAGGAGATGGACTTGAGCCACTACACGCTCTCCTGGTTGAATGTCTTGGAGAGTGATGGAGATTTCTGTCAGTATTTCTTGTTTTTCCTCCCTTATCATGAGACCTATGTCTTCTTGATTTTCTTGACTTGGTCTCCTTATCCATGTTTTTCTCAATTCTGTACAATAACTTGATTTTGAATCTATCTTGCTCCTCCTTGGATTTCATAAGCCTATCATTATCAACTTTATAAATTTGGATGTCCTTTTGAAAAAAAATTATGGTCTCTACCAAGTTCATGCTCTCCTCTAATACTTTCTTATGTCCATTGGATTATGTACCCTCAATACCCATACTGACGTACAACCTTCACATGTATTCATCCTGATTGTAGGTTCTCTGCGCACCTTCCATGATTTTACTCTCTGCATTGATTCTGTCCTAAACTAATTGTCGTTAATTATGAAAAATGTGTAGATAGCAAGATTTGTCAGACTAATTAATGCGACGATTTTTATGAAAGTTATGCACAATTGTCATAACCCTTTATTTTTTTTCCTGGGATGATTTTAACATTTTGAATTCTAGTGCACACCCCCATGCATCACTATTTTTGCATGCAACACAATCCTACACCGAACACCAGTAGTTTTCTGAGAACAATAACTCTGCATTATGCGACACCCATAATTAGAGCGCATGACTATTTCATGTTGGTCTCCGTCCCAAATAAGTCTAGTGTTGAAACAATAGCTCTGATACCAATCTATAATGTCCCTAGCCACCTAGGCTGGGCCATGTCACTACAAACCTCAACTTTTGTTGTTCTGACACCAATATCTAACGTCCAAACTCACTACTAGATAGTACCAATTCAACATCTTAGTGCACGGATACCACTTACAACACACCATGTTACGAGTAGTATTAAATTATCTATGCACAATCTTAAGGCATTGCACCCAGACCCAAGCTGGGTCTCTTTCCATGAGTAAACTTATTTTAATATAATCATAGTAGCGGAACAAGTGACAAAAATATACCGCGTACATAAACCTTCAGAGCATAGATATATTGTTGTGAGCGCAATTACACTGCACACATAATACAATCACACGTGATTGATAGGATATTGCACACATGATTGATAGGATATTGCATGCGGATTCTATCACCTTGGTGCGTGTGGGCAACTTCACTGCACGCACCACGAATTATACCCCACCTTGGTATCTTCTAGTCATACCACATAATTTATCACTTAACCATATCACGATAGGAAACAATATTATATAGATTAACCATGAATTTAGCTAACATGAAACTCTTATAACTGTCACACACACATATGTCACAATTTATAAGAAAAAGGAACACATATAAGCAGTAAGATTACATAGAATTAACCACATTGTGCATATGCAATTTCATACAGGAAAATAACCCATAACAGAAAGTACACAACAAGTGCATAGTCATTAGAATAATCTTATAAGAGACACGTATCTTTAATGAAAAGTCACCAACTATGCACATAACTTAGATGTTCCTCCCAACCATAGACTCTTTCGCTCATAATATTTCAGCAACAAGTCACCCCCGACCTGGGGCATAAACTCCACAGGGAAAAAGGGTTCATATTTCCAAGCTATGTTCTAGTATTTAGAAAAATTCTTATTCCAAGGTGCCACTGCGACCACTAGCCTACAATCTCTCATTCCCCACTTGTTTGTCCCACCTGAGGAAGTGTGCCCCTTATCTTCTCAACAATCCTTTGATTGCCCCACTTCCCTTCAAGGGCTTCAACAATAGGTTATACATGAAGTCTCATAGCCATATATCTAATTCCCAATGCAACAGGGAACAATTCTCAACAACTCTCTCACCTGGAGAGAATGCTCACAGGCCCGACAACCCGCCTCTTCGACACAAAAAATCTCTCACCTAGAGAGAAATGCTCACGGGCCTGACAACCCACTTCTTCAACCACAGGCCTGAAAACCCTCTTCTTCAACCACAATCCTAGCAACCTACTTCTTTAAAAATGCACATGATTTCCTAAGCACCCCCATTCAGAAATGATAGTAATTACAACCAAATATTGTTCCTCCCATGGAGCTCTCAACTAAAGGATGATCAGAATAATGAATGATCCCCCCAAAATACATTATGGCTCAATAATATATTTGCATGTTCATAACTAGACACTTGTCACCTTCAATACTATATTTTGGACACCTGTCACCTTAAGAACTAGATTTTAGACACTTGGTGACTCGTTCCCATTCCTCAAAAACTTAGGATAAGTAAATATCCATAAATTAAACTTTCATAAATATTAATAAAATATTTCCTTGACTTAATCTCCCCATTTTTACCTTTTTCGTGGAGTTTAGCCCCCCGTATATTTTTCATCTGAGTTGAGTCTACACGTCGTGATGTGATTGTATTAACAACCTATGGTTGATTACATTTATAATACAAGTGCACTCGCCTTTTGCATCTAGGCTCACCCACCTAAAAAAAAAGTGTATATACAAAGGCTCTCTGGCCCCAAAACTACACGTATAATCCAATGTGAGAAAAACTCTGGGATGTGCACACTTCTTCCTTTGGTGCCCCATCCTCACACACTTACATAGGTTTTCACTACACTATGAAATATGAGTGTTCTTTCTTTGTTGCACAATCCTCGCGCAATCACCACACTATTGTTGGAGTTACTTCACACACACCTCAAATTTATTTTTCCTATGTTTATTAGTCATTATCCAGTCTCCTAAAGTTTAGGGGAGAAAATTCTCTTCAATTTTCACTTCAGTTTGATCAGTTGAGTGGAGTCTAGATGCTACATTGGGATTATCACCATGCAACATTGGGATCATCACCAACTAATTCTCATTGTCCTTGGGTCATCACTAGACTAGCGCATTACTCATGATTCCCTAATCTCCTCCTCACTTCACTCTGCTTCAGTCAGTTAACTGAACACTGATAGACTAGTTAACTCAGCTAGGTGGCAGTTCACTCCCTTAACTGTCCGAGAGACTAGACTAGGTGGAAGTTTACTCCCGTAACTATTGGTGTGTGTCTATATCACTCTATACCACCACTATGGTGCATTGGTTTCTCCTCCAGTGCGAATTGGTTGAGTTATACAGAGTGTATAGTGTGTAAATTATCATTCATTCATTTGGTTAATGATAATTCTTTCATTCTTTCTCTCTTGTGTCTCTTTTATAATATTCTCTCTACAAACAATGTATGTCATTTTCCAGATAGATATTTTATGTACAGGTTCAACAAATTTACATGGTATCAGAGCGACGAATTTCTAGGGAAAAGACACACCAAATTATTTTTGCAAGTACTGAAGATTGAAGACAACGGAAAAATGGAATTTTCAAAGGAATTCATTCTTACACCATACAATTTATTTGCATGGAAGGAGAATATGATCATGCATATTCGAAGAAGAGAATTGAATAGGTTAACCATGAACACAGAGACAAAACCAAAATTAGCCATACAAAAATCCAAGTACCTAAATCGAATGGATGAAGCGTTCGAAACAATTTGCAGTCTCATTTCTCCTGAACTCCTCTTTCACATGTCCTCCTATAGAAACCCCAATGAATCCTGGAACACCATGGAATGGATTTTTAGAAAACAAGATGATATGAGGGGACACATAATTGAGGTGGAATTTCTCACATTTGGATCCAAAAATCTTCGAAAATCTCCAAGAGTTCTTTACCAAATATAAGGATTTGTTGTCTCAACTCAAGGCTTGCGGGGTTGATAAATCTAAGGAAGAGAAACAAATGGTTCTCATTATTCTCTCCAAAATTGGTCTAGAATACTTAGTGTTTGTATCTGCATTTCATTCAATTAGATTCACCTCTGGAGCCACCTGGAAGATGCCTTCTCTTGAGGACTTTATCGAGTCTTTGACACAAGAGAAGAACAATCTCATCAACATGGGAAAAATCAAAGGCCCAAAGGTGCATGCACTTACTGTGAAAGATGGCAGTGTTTATTAATATCATAAATATAAAGCTAAAGACAAAATGAAAGCACATGCAAATCTGAAGAAGGAAGGGTACTCAAAACCCTTCAACGATGCCTCCAGATCCAAAGGTGGAAAGGGAAGAAAAGGGGAGAAATGCACTTACTTCCATAAAGGATTCTATCTAGAATCCACATGTATGGAGAAACAAATAGATATAATGACCCAAATACTTTAGCAAAACAACCTTGCAGATCGCATCCCCGAGCGTACCGAGAAGAAGAAGCCAGAAGATTAGAATCCCAAGAAAGGAAATTCTAGGCATGCTTTGATTGCCATCAACTCCTCTCTCGATTCTTGGATCATAGATTCAGGAGAATAACACAACATGGCTGCCACAAAAGAATTCTATAATTTATTGGATGCATGCAAAGGTCCTTTTGTTCTGATGGGGGACAACTCTCCAGTCGAGGTCATCGAAAAAGGAAGGATTGAACTCACAAACAGAATCTTTGAGAATGTGTTACCCGTTCGCAAAATTTTTGTCAATCTTCTCTCTGTGTATCAAATGACAAAATTTGGTACCGGAAAGAGATTCATATTCACACCTGATGCAGTGGATATCTATGACATGTAAACCAATTCCAGGGTTGCTACCGGTGAGGTAAATCATCAATCTAGACTCTACACATTTTTTGAATTTATTGAGCCAGATTCTGCATTACTGCTTACTCGTGCTGATGAAAGCAGTAGGATATGGCATGAAAGTTTCATGCGTTTAAATTTTAGATATATACAACAACTTAGAAAGCAGGGAATGGTTGATGGTCTACCCGACATCCACTTCTCCAAAGGAATTTGTGAGGGATGTGTTATTGGAAAACACCCTCAAGAAAAATTTGACAAAGGAAAGACTCAGAGAGCTTCCTCTCCTTTAGATATGATCCATAGTGACCTCATGGTCCCTTTTTTTCATCCATCAATCAGTAAAGCAAGGTATGTGATCATTTTTTTTACGATTTCTCATGCTTCACATGGATTTACTTTCTCAGGAAAAAATCAGAGGTTTTTCAACACCTCAAATATTTCAAATCCCTTATTGAGACATAGTCAGGAAAGAAAATCAAAATACTTTGAATTGATAACGGGGGAGATTATGTCAAACATGAGATAAAAAATCTTTTTCATGAGGAAGGGATTCAATTGTAACACACGGTTCCCTATACTCTGCAGCAAAAGAAAGTTGCTGAGTGGAAAATAGATCTCTAAAAGAGATGGCATCTTGCATGTTACATGCAAAGTAACTTCCATAGATATTATGGGATGAAGCACTTAATTGTGCAACCTACATCCAAAACATATCTCCCCATATATATTTCAAGGATAAGACCCCCTACAAGGCTTGGAGCATCCTCAAACTGGAAGTGACCCACTTTTGTATTTTTGGTTCATGTGCATGGGCTTGGATTCCCTATGAAAAGAGGAACACACTTGATCCACAGAGAACAAAGTGTATATTTGTTGGATACCCCAACGGTGTGAAGAGATACAAAATTATTGATCTTTCCTTGGACCAGCTCATCATTGAGCAAAGTGTCCAATTCGAGGAAAGTGTCTCGCATGTACCTCAACAATTGCATGCATACAAACTTTGTTCTTCCACCTGTCAGAGATGATGAGCATGCACATGTCAAATCTTCTTCAGATGAAAGTCTGATTCAAAGGATTCAAATGATCTAGATACATAGTTAGTACAATTAGATGTAGAGTTAGTGAATCCATATGTAGATGCAGAGCCAGAGTAGAGGCCCAAGTTGGCCCAGACTACTCTGCAGGATGCATGGGATGTTATTGGTGATCCAACTGATACTAGGAGGACTCGATCTGATTTCGAGGAGCCTCCTCTTGCACTCACTACAACTGAAGCATTTCCACCTAGATATATTTTATTGGTTTAGTTTTCAGATCCACAGTCTTATGGTGAGGCTGCTAGAAATCCCTTTTGGGAATCCGCCATGCAAAAGGAGTACAACTCCCTCCTCGAGAACTAGACTTGGGATCTGGTTCCCCTTCCTTCTAGAAGGAAACTTTTCAGGTGCATATGGGTTTACAAGACCAAGAGCACATCGGATGGATAGGTTAGCAGATACAAAGACAAGATATTTTCCAAAGGCTTTCAGCAGGTGCATGGTATTGACTATGATGAGACCTTCACTCCAATAGCGAAGATGGATTCCAAACGTTGGCACTTTCCATTTCAAAAGAAAAGAGATGGTATGTCCATCAGATGGATGTGAAGAATACATTTCTTCAAGGCGATCTCTCTAAGGAGATCTATATGGAGAAGCCCCAGGGATATATGAAGGATTCATTTTTGGTCTGTCAACTGAAGAAATCTCTTTATGGCCTCAAGAAGGCTCCTAGGGAATGGTATGCCAAGATTGAATCCTACTTTTTGTCATAGAACTTTGTACATTGTAAATCATACCCGAATGTTTACATGCTCAGGATGACTGATTCACTTCTACTCCCAGTTTTCTATGTTGATGATTTGTTGATCACCGGTTGCTCAAATTCAACGATGGTTGCAGTCAAGAGGATTCTACATGACAGGTTCTTGATGATAGACATGGGTCCGATATATTTCTTCCTTTGACTCGAGATCAAACAGGATGAATCGGGAATCAAACTATCTCAGGCCAAGTATGCACGAGATATCCTTGAGATATTTCACATGACAGACTGTAAGTCTGCCACAACTCCTTTCCTATCAGGAGTCCAACTTGAGGATGGAGGGGACACTCCATTGGTTGACAATACACTGTAAATATAGCTATTAGGGTGCTTGTTGTATCTCACACACTCCATACCAGACCTCTCTTATGCAGTTGGAGTAGTCTCCAGGTTCATGCAGAAGCTGCATGAGCTACATTGGAAGGATGCAAAGCGTATCCTTTGATACGTACAGGGAACCATCACCTTTGGGATTCATTATCCAGTAGACTCTACATTGGACCTCATCGGGTTGATGGATTTTGACTGGGATGGCGATAGCATTGATCGCAAGTCCACATCTAGTTACTTAATCAGTATTGGTTTCGGGCCTATTTGTTGGTTGAGCAAGAATCAGGATGTCATTGCTCTATCTTCAGCTGAGGTAGAGTAGAGAGAGTTAGCTAACATAACCATTCAAGCTATGTGGCTACAACATTTTCTCACTGAGTTGGGAATTTAGTTTCATCGGATGATCGTCATTTGGTGTGACAACCATAGCACTTTGAAGTTCTGCGGAGATCCAAATTAGAGGCAGTGGATGAAGCACATCGAGATCCACATGCACTACATCCAGGACTTAGTACATGAGGGGATCATCGACCTGCAGTTTTTTTCTTCAACATAATAGACTGCAAACATCTTCACCAAGACCTTCACTGAGCAAAAATTCCATTCTCTGCAAAGTCATCTTGGAGTGAAGGACACAGTTTCCTAGCAACTATCAGTTCTTTTTTTTACATACATTGTACCTTGAGGGGGGGTTCCCATGAGGTTTTCCTTATTTCCACGTTTATTTCAATGTATATTTTGTATCTGGGTACCTAACATGGCCTCATTGTAGGAACCCATTCTTTATTTTCACCATAGTGATGTTTAGGGGGGGTGTTGTAGTTACTTCACACACACCTAGGATTTATTTTTCCTAAGGTTTTTCTTATGTTTATTAGTCATTATCTAGTCTCTTAAATTTTAGGGGAGAATATTCCTCTGCGAGAATATTCTCTTCATTTTTCACTTCTGTTTGATCAATTGAGTGGAGTCTAGATGCTACATTGGTATTATCACCATGCAGCATTGGGATCATCACCAACTAATGCACATTGTCCTTGGGATCATAACCAGACTAGTGCATTACTCATCATTCCATGATCTCCTCCTCACTTTACTTTGTTTCAATCAGTTAACTGAAGACTAGTAGACAAGTTAACTCAACTAGGTGGCAATTCACTCCCGTAATTGCCTAAGAGACTAGACTAGGTGATAGTTTACTCCCATAACTATTGGTGTCTGTCTAGATCACTCTAGACCACCACTATGATGCATTGGCTTCTCCTCCAATGCACATTGGTTGAGTTATACATAGTATATCATGTGTAAATTATCATTCATTCATTTGGTTAATGAGAATTCTTCCATTCTTTCTCTCTTCTCTCTCTCTTCACATATTCTCTCTGCAAATTGTGTATGTCATTTGCTAGCTAGATATTTTCTTTGAATGTTAAACACATTTACAATTATGGGTGGTGCAAAAAACCGAATCTAAGACTTGATTCCAACAAATCACTAACACACACATACACACACACACACACACACACACACACATTTACATTTACAATTGGGGTTTGGACTAGGTGTATTACAACGCTGATAAAGAAAGGGGAGTCAGTGCAGTTGATGAAAAATACATTGATATGACAAGTTAGTGTACCAGTGACATTGGTCCAAACTACACCGATATATTATAATGATCTCGACGAAGTTATGTGCAACCATGTCAAGTGGTTAGAGATAGGAACCGAAGAAGTTGTGAAGAACTGCGTCGAAACTTAGAAGAAACAATCGAAGGTGATGTTAAGAACTCCACTGGAGAGAAAGTGTAATGACTATAGGCCATCATAACAAATTCATCGACATATCGACAAACTTGTTGTAAACTTCATTGATAAAAGAAAGCACATATTGGGGGGAAAGAAATGAAGTTTGTTGGTCGGTATTGACGATGTTTCAGGGAACTATGCCGACATGATTGGGGTCAATATCGTTAACTTCAAAAAAAAGAGTTATGATAGTATCATAGAGGTTATTAACAACTCCATTGGTGGATTTGATATGTCATTGGGGAATTTCCAAACAACTCTATCAATGGGCCTTTGCATAAAAAAATGACTAAGTGCTTTATGAATGGTTTACACGGGCAACTAGGTTTGTACAGGGATGGGCTGGTCGATTAGGCTTTGAGATAGTGGTACGATCCTAGTAATTTCCCGAGTTAGAATCGAGCAGAGATATTTCTCAATTCTGGAAATGTTTCAAGGTTCAAGCGAGTTCGATCCAAGCGAGACATGTTTCATACTTTACGAAAAGATTAATTGGCAGTGAGGTTTGGATGTAACTCGACGAGAAGCGGATTGATTTGATGGCGGTGGGTTAGAGAATTAGTGTTGGGGTTCCTTACCCAAATCAATTGTCTAGTTAAGGTGAGGGTATAACTGGATCCTGTTAACTAGGGTACAAGAAGTGCGATATGGTTAGGGTTAGGTTTCACGGGAAGATGAAGGGAAAGTAGGCCAGGGGGAGGTGCAAGGAGTTAAATGGTAGATTTGTTGATGAAGGTTTGATGGGGAAACCTTAACCCTAATAATCAACAAACATAAAAAAATGAAGAAGCAAGGAGATAAGTTCTTAGTGCCTACCTGGTAACTGGCAATACATGGATGGAAAAAAAGGATGTGGAACTGAGTTGGTTGGGAGGTCACTTCTTATGCACACAAAACCTTCTTCTTTTTTTGGAAATGAACAATAACATGCATAGTGAGGGATGAGAGGTCGTTGGTGAATTTTATAACTTTTCGCTGGGTGTGGGTTTCGAGACACCAGAGGTGTTGATAGCAAGTGCGTCAGTGCTAAACGTGGAGAATCTGGGAAAGAGTTATTAACTCCTCTGGTGAAAGGTTTTGCACAAAAAAAACATTGGTTGGAACTCCTCCGGTATTTATTGAAGGATATAATGGAAAGTCTGTGAGTGGATTCATTCTCATTTTGGTGGACTTGCAAAGAAATTATCCCGTGGATAACTTATATATTGGAGATGTTTGTGGGAGGACCTCTGGTATGCACCAGAGCAGTTGGGAGGAAGTCCTCTGGTTTGTACCGAAGGAAATCATGGGAACTCCTCTGATGGGTCGATAGAGTTAAAGAGAACTAATTTGGTATGCCTAGAAATGTCTCTTAAAACATCTAGGTGTTAAAATCCAAACCAAACTGACTCGCAATATAAAGCAACTTAATTAGAGGGGGATGATAATAATTTACAAAAAATCAAGATGTCGATGTATATCTTCTCAGTCAATCAATAGGTTCTCATGTTGAGAAGGAGGGGTTCTATTTTCTTGTTTAAAAATGGATTTACAAGCAAAAATACAAGAAAAGGGAAGGTGTGGATGCCTGGCACAAAAAATGGTGACACACTAGGAGAAGCCATGAATCTCTACAAAAAGGTGTCTAAACATAAAAATTCCGAGAATGGAACACTTGCAGTGCATGACCCAATGGAGAAAGAGTAGGTCCTTTAGTTTTTAAAAGTGAAAATTTTGACGAGACAAGTTTGTGTGATACAAGGGAGAGGTCAAGGACATTCCCAAAGTAGATTGATTATCACAATATACTCTTTTGAATTGGATTTTTTTGGGAAGGAGGGAGGAGTACAACAAGGAAATTATGCCTCAAGAATGTTGAAAATACAAATTGATGGTGCATTTATTTGGTGTTTCTCTACTTCCAGTGAGCATCCATAGCCTCGAAAGAGTCACCCCAGTGTCACAAGACTTGCTCCACTACTAGCAAGTTTCCATAGCCCCAACGAAAATACTTTCATGTATCATATGAGATGGAATGTCTTTCCTAAGACTTTACCTTTTAGAATATGATTCTATTAAATTTAGAGAGAGGTGGATGGGAGGGGGATCCCAGTTTTCCTTTAAAGGCATGCAAGATGACACCTGTAAAGGTGAGATATTCCATCTCGATTATAGATGAGCTAACTCCCCGAACAACATACCATGAGTACTAAAAATTCCTTTCTAAAGCAGTTTCCATTTAGTTTCAGTCAAACTCAAAATTTTCTCTTGGGAATGACCATTAGCTCCCTCTTGCTACATTTAAGAGTACAATGCTCATCTTCTATTGAACTATGTTCCTTTACTGGGTCTAACTTGAAACAATGCACAACAATGTTACATAGAGAGGTATGAAGTTGTGTTCAAAAGCTTGAATGTAGATTTACAAGATTTTGATACCAATGTATTATATCTTAAGATTCATTCAGATCGAAGACACCAAACTCTGAGAGAAGTATAAGGCGAGATCTTTGAAAGAGATAAAAATATAACTAACTAGAATCAAAATAAAATGAAAGTGAAAAACATAAAACGAAGAAAGAAAAGCGTAAAAAGTAAAGCACAACTAAGCAGGAAATCAAAGATGAGAAAGAAAACTCTTTATTTATGCACAAGGGGAAGATTCCTAAAAGGATAACTGATGTAATTTTTAAGGATTTGGCCATTAATGGGGAGAAGGCCTACATCCCCTTCAAGATTTTTCAATCGATAGGTACCTAGGCCAATCTTTTCTTTGATTATGAACGGACCCAACTGCATTTGTTTAAATTTTGAGTGTTTTCCTTCGTCTTCATGGGGCTTGTCCCACTTGAGGACTAGGTCGTCAAACTAATTTTTTTTTCCAACACACTTTTTATCAAACAAGCGTTTAATAGTATGTTGGTGAGATTCAAATTTGGTTTTAGCTTTGACCCGATTCTCTTCTAGATTTAACAAGGTGTTAATGCAGTTTTGGATGACAGGGAACTCTCTCCCGCATGACTATTGCGTGAGCTGAAGGGAAGGGAGATAGATGTTTGAAGGAAGGATATCCTCTTTCTGATAAAAAAGTAAGTAAGGAGAGGTCCATATGGATTCTTTAGGAATAACACGATCATCCCATAGGGCGTTAGGTAAAGCATTGTGCCAATTCCTTTGTTGGTCAACTACAATTCGTTTAAGGATGCAGATCAAATTTTTGTTTGTGGATTCAGCTAGAGCATTGCCTTGGGGGTAATATTTGGCTACATAATTTAAATGATCCCATTTCTATAGAAAACTCATCAATTTCAATGTGAAAAATACATATCATTATCAAATACAAGAGTATTGGGTACTCCAAACCTGGTCATAATATGTTGTTCAAGAAAATTAATTACCACTTCATCGTTTAGCTTGGTTAATGGTACTTCTTCCATCCATCAAGTGAAATAATAGATAACAATTAGAATATACATATGATGCTTATAAGTGAGTATTGATCTCACTGATTATGTCTAGTCCCCATTGCTCTAAAAGGTTCTTCAACAACAACAGGTTGAAGTGGAAAAATTACCCTGCTCTCTCTTTCGACTGATTTCTAACAAATGTCGCAGCTTCGAGAATAGGAATGAGAATCCTTGAATATTGTGGGCTAGCAGTACCCAAGTCTTAGTATATTGTGGGGTGTGTTCTCTCCCTAAAAATGACCTCTATTTGGTCCAACATGCATATCTTCGAGAACTTTGTCAGCATCTTTTTTTTTCAAGACATCGAAGAAAAACTCCATCATAGTTCTTTTTGAAGAAGATACCATGAACCAACTGATATTGTGCAGAATACATCCTTAATTCTCTTCTTTGTTTAGCATTAAGATGATCAGGAGCAGTTCCATGTTGAGGATAGTATTTGAGATCATTATACCATGAATTTTCAATGGATGGAATATAAGGGGCTTGTTGTGTATAAAGAGTTGGTTCCTCTTGTCATCCATGTTCTTCTTGATCCTCATAATCCATGGATCTGGTTGCTAGGTTAAACATGCCTTGAAATTTAACAATAGTTTTTGGCTTGAATTAAAGGTCATATTCCTTTAAAGTGGTCATCTGATTGCCTCATTTCTCACCTAGTTCCCTTTTCACAAAGAGAGATCTGACCTCTGGGTGAGGGACAATCACCTTGGTGTGGTTTTTCTATATATAAGTTCTGAACTGTTTTATAGCTTTATGGACAAAAAAATACTCCTTGTTCACTAGTGGGTAATTCAACTCAACACCATGGAGTTCAATGCTCATAAACTCTATGGGGCATTTGTTCCCTTGTTGGTCCTTTTGAGTGGGAACTGTTGCAAGAGAATGGTCTGAAGAAAAGTATATAGCAAGAAGTCTTTACTATAATATGGACTTTGAAGAGAAGGAATGACCACTATGGCATCCTTGATCTTCTCAAAGGCCTCATTTTCAACAGGTGTCCACTTGAATTGAACATCTTTCTTTATCATCTGCTGAAGGGGTTTAACAATTTCGACAAAACCTGAAACAAACTTCCTTACAAAATTAATTTTCTTGAAAAAAGACCTCATAGAATTTTTTCTAGGTGGAGGTGGTATTTGCATAATGGGTTTGGTGGGTTCTAGGTCAACAAAAATCCCGCCCTCGAAAATGATATTCCCTAATATTTTTCCTTCTTAAACAACAAAGATGCATTTCTTGGGGTTTAGAGAGATACCATATTTTCTTCACCTTTTGAAAATTTTCTTCAGATTCTTTGGGTGATCAACATTTTGCTTTGAATAAACCATGACATCATCGAGGTAGATCACCATGCTATGATTGATTATATGTTTAAACATTATATCCATTTCCCTTTTAAAGGTAGCACCAACGTTGATTAGTCTAAAGGGAATTATGCAATATGCAAACATTCCCCACTTTGTCCTGAAAGTGGTCCTCAACCGATTTGTTTATGCTATGAGAACCTGATTGTAACCAGAAAAATCATCCAAAAGAGAGAACATTTGGGAACCATAGACAAGTTGTAATATTTGTTCTATCAGGGGAACGTGGTAGTATTCTTTGTCAGAAGCTCGATTTAAGTTTTTAAAATCCACACACAATCTAATCTCCACTGATTTCTTCCTGACATGCACCGTATTGGACACCTAGGTAGAATACTAAACCTTAAAGATAATTTGGGCATCCAACAACTTATTCAATTCCTTATGAATAAGGGATTTAAGAGTCAAATGTATCTTCCTCAACTTCTGTTGGAATGGTTTGATACCCTCTTTGATTGGAATGACGCATTGAATAATACAGGTGTCAGATGTATTCAAATATTCGCATGTCCAAGCGAATACATCTTGGAATTTCTTGAATAGTTGTGTGAGTGTGTGTTTTTTTTCCTATGAACAACAAGTGCCTATATTGATGTATTTTGGTTGTTCAGGGGTCCCATGATTTACCATAATGTGCATCATAGTGGAACTGTTTGTCTTTGTATTCATAGGATTTCTAAACTTAGTATGTAGATCAAACAACTTTTCAAGCGATAACACATTCCTCAAGATGTAATTATATTTTATCTTACTTGGTTCATCCTGGTAGTATTGAAGATTCTATTCATGCACTTCATCATCTATCACCAAGTTCTAGAACACGTTGAAGTTGGTGAGGAAATTTATGATCTGAGTATCATTATTGAAAACTCTCCAGTTCATGACGTTGTTCGATATAGAAGTCTTGAAAATGATTTCAACAAAAAAATCGTTATTAAGGGGCATGAATATAGATGTTTCATTTGCTAAAGTGTCTGTAAAAATGTTTTGACAATGAGGCATATAATTAATATTAAATGTGTCAAAGTAATAGAGAAATTTCCGTACCTCATACTGATAACCTTTAAATGGGGTGACATGCAGTGGATAATGTTTCTTACCTATTTGAAAACTATCTCTGAATCACCAAAAACTCAAAGGAATTTTACCTTAAGGTCGATGGCCTTCTTCATGCCTTGGATTAAGGCTTCATATTCAACAATATTATTAGTGCATTCAAACTCTAAACAAAATGATATAAGAGTCTTACATTGTTTAGGATCAATAAGGATGCATCCTGCCCTGGCTCCCTCTTGATATCATGAGTCATCGAAGAACAAATTACACTCCACATGTTAGTGTTTAAACTCAAGTTAGTTATGCAAAAACCATACTTTTTTACTATAGTACAATCATTAGCATTAGTCTAAGTGAAGTGAAGGAGTTCATACAGTGTGTTTGTTTGAATCGAAGATGGTTGCACTTCATAGAAATCATGGTTAGTCTCTAAAAAGTAATTTCCAAAACAGTATGGGCGAAGTCGATGGGCTCATTCATACCTTCAAATTTTGTTAGCATATGTTTCATATGAGCCTCTTTGTTTATCCATATATGATTTGGATTACCTTTGTATGGAAGGCACAAGCGAGACCATTTTGTGGAGAAATAACCTTGAAGTTTTGCAGACCAGTCTCTGCTCAACAATAAACCATAACTTTCTGGAATATCAACAACAATAATATCGATGACCTGATGGAATTTAAGATGAGATTATAGCCTAATCATAACATCCTTAATTTCACCTCTTACGTTAACATTTGATCTATCTAATTGTATGATTCTTGTAGTACTCATTTGCAGGACAACAATGATTCTTTGGCAGACTGAGTATGGCATGATATTAGATGAAGCACCAGAGTCCGCTAAACAATTATGCACATTAAAATTATAAATTTTATATGTAAGCAGAAAGGGTGGGACTTGGGACCTCGAATGCGAGCCTATACCATCTACATTTATAGAAGATTTAATTTCAACTTTGTTTTCCACCTTTAGTTCGATAATTTTAGAAATGCTCTCTATTGTGGAAATGGTATTCTTTTGAGGATCATTGGGGTTGAAAGTGTCAAGAATTAGGTCACATTTCTAAGGAAGTGCACATATATCATACAAATAAATGTTGAATTTGGTTTTCTTTAGATCTTCAATAACATTATATTCCAAAGCGTCAGTTTTAGGTTTGCTTGGTGTTTTCTTGCTTGTGAGGATCTAGGTTTGTTTTTGGTTGATGG
>ML779924.1:704601-715133 GCA_009831015.1 Picea engelmannii | reverse complement strand
AAATAGAATAAGGCAGATGTAAGAAGACCTAATAGAAGCTTCCGCTTCTAGAAGGATCTTCCTCTAGATGCTTCTCTTAATAGACATATTTAGTATAAATAAGAGTCGAGGGTATGAAAACCCTAGCTTGGAGATTATTGTAATTGAGCACTGCTCGATTGGAGGTTGCCCCCTCGAAGAGGCCTGTGAACATTGCTATAAGAATCAAAGTGTTATTTCTGTTGTTATTTCGTATATCATTTCTGTGTATTGTGAAGATTATGCTGGATATTTTGCTGTTATTTTGTCATTTCTAGCATTTCATTTATGTTCTGCATATTTTATATATCTGGTATCTTGCATCCTTACTGGCATTATCTGCCACTGTGGTCTCTGTGAGGATTGATATTGTGTTGACATCAGTGATTGGGACCTTCCTGACCTATTTTTGCACAATTATACTCGTGGCTTTGTCAAATTTCAACTTCATCAAGTTTGCCACTTTATTGTTTTTGTAGGGTGTGTGAAGCCCCAAATCCATTCCGTCGAATTGAAGATGACTACTGGGAACTTCCGTTGATGTTTCCAGGATATCCATTTCCATAAGCGAGGCATCATTGTTTAGAGCCTCTTCATCCAATTTTCGTTGCTCTTCTTCAACTGCCTTAGCTACAACTTCATCTGTTGCTCTTTGTTCTTTCGTTGTTGCTTTTGTTGCTTCCTTTTCAGCTATTTATTTTTCTTATGTTTCGGTTTCTACTGCTTTCTCAACCACTGCCTTCACTTTCATTTTTGTTGTCGCCACTGTTGTTGCTGCCACTATTGCATTAGATTTTCTTTTGGCCTTGGCCTCTTCTATCTTTATTTTCTTTTCGATGATGTCTTCTTTGTTTTTCTGGACCTTTTCTTTCTTCCTTATTTTCTTTTCCGACATTATTTCTTCCTCATCCGCTGATCCAAAATGTGTCGATGTTGTTTTGGAAGATGTTATTTCTATTGCCTCTTCTTCATCTCTTTTCCTTGATTCTTCGCAGGCTTTCTCTTCATCATCGATCCTTCCAATAGGTTTTCCTTGCCTATTGGTGATAACTTCATTGTATGTCCAAGCACCACAGTGAATTTATTCCTCCTCCCAAGTGGGCGATGTGTATTCCCATGGGTGTTTGTACTTGCTGCAATGTTTCTTGACTACTTTCTTTGGATCATGTCTCCATAACCTTTCTTCTCTAAAGTGGAATGATAGCAGTGCATCCACTTCTGATTGGGCTTGATTAATGTTTTTGAATGAGTATGAGACGACCCACAATGACAATGGGGGATAGATAGCATTCTTGTCTCGATACAATGCTTCCCCGACTCCATGGATCAGAGTTTTATATGCGATCTCCTGAAGCACTAATATGTCAGGCACAAATATTGGGAGAAAATGGGGAGATTTAGTAGCTCCCTATACCCTTATGTAAGTTTCGTGCTCCATGAGGTACTGATCTCTAATCTTCCAGATTATTTCCAATGCTATATCGGTCATACATGGAGCTGGTGTGATGAAGATGAGCTCATAGAGAGGCGCTAAGAAGTGATTTCATATCCAGTGGTACTTAGTCCTGTATTTGTGCTCCCAGATCACTTTGCAATAAACATGCACAAATGGATCGGTTGGTTTCCAATCCCAACCCATCTTGGGATATTGATGGCGAACACACATAATATCCAACATATAAAAAGACATGTAAAATCTTGGTAATTGGTCGAGAGCAGTCTCCTTGATGGATATGATGGACTCTTCTAGGGTTACTGACAAGATGTCGACCCAATTGAATGACAATTCTTCATCAAAATAGTAATATATCAGAGGCATATGAGATAAAGTGAATTTAGAAGCATCTTATTCCCCATAAAGCTTGCATAACATCGCCACAATATATTGATATGGTGTTCTTAGAGAAGTGGTCGAATATTCACCAAACGACTTGAGTTTGAACATTTTATCTGGCTTGTACCATATCTTGAATATATCCTTCACCTTGTGTGGGAACTTGCTTATGAGTTCATCATTCAGTGACTAGTTTCCCTTTTCCAAATGGTAATACTTGGCTATGTCCCCTGCTTGGAATGACACAATGGGTTGTCCCTTATCATTAAGTATATACCAGTTCTCAAGGTATATGTTCTTGAGGATCCATGAGATCATGTTTGCACAAGGGAAAACTACTACATGAGCCACAACCCTGTGCAATCCTGACCTCAGGATGTTCTTGAAGATTTCCAGTTCATCCTGATCTTCAACTTCCATAAGGAAGTTTTGCTTCTTGAACATCTGGAAAACTTCACCCCATTTGAGTGAAGTTCCTGCTTTCTCTAAGAGTACTATGGTATTTTCATAGACTTCCCTCGGGGTGCCAGTTTCTTCCTCCTGTCGGTTTCCACTTCTAGAAGCTTTTGTCATGAGTACTTTTCCTGTAGGTTTCTTTCAAGGTGACATATCTGAATATGTGGAAACACATAAGTATTAGTGCATTAAATTAACAATAAAAGAATATATGAAAACAAACATAAAATGTTAGTTCTAATAATCATGTGAATCATTGGGCTCTTGAGCAGTAACAGGGTTAAAAGATGAATCTATTAGTGTGAACCTGTGTTATTACCTAAGGAACTACTTGATCTAATGTTATGGGGGAATTTGTCGTCTTAAGAAGATAGGATTATGGGCGACATGGTGAAATTTTGAATGAAATTGGGTTTAGTTTGGGTGAACTGACGTAATTGATGATAACTATGCCAATAAAGAAAGGGGATTCAACGTAGTTGATGACAACTATGTCGATATAGAAAGTTAGTGTACTGACGACATTGGTGCAAACTACACCGATATGTTAGAATGATCCTGGCGAAGTTATTGGAAACCATGCAGAATCATTAGAGATGGGAACTAACAAAGTTGGGAAGAACTGTGTCAAAACGTAGAAGAAGTGATCGGAGGAGATGTTAATGACTTTTCTGACAAGAAAGTGTAACATCTAGAGGCCATCATAACAAAGTCATCGACATATCAGTAAACCTGTTGTAAATTTCACCAATAGAAGAAAGCACGTACTAGAGGTAAATACGTGAAACTTATTGGTGGGTATCGATGATGTTTTGGGGAACTGTGCCGACACAACTAAGGTCAATATCGATAACTTCATCGAAAAGAGATATTATAGTATCACAGAGGTTACTATAAAATCCACTGATGGAGCTGAGATGTCGTGAGAGAAGTTCCCAACAACTCCGTCGATGGGGATTTTCCTCTAAAATTGACTAAGTGGTTTATCAATGGTTTATGCAGGTGACCAAGGTTCTACATGGATGGGTCGGTGGCTTAGGCTCCGAGAAGATGGTATTAGCCTAGGAATAACTTGATTTAGAATCGAGCCGAGATATTTCTCGAGTCTGGAAATGTTTCAAGGTTGGGGCGAGTTCGGTCCGAGTGAGACCTGTTTCATACTTCATAGAAATATTAAATGATAGTGAGGTTGGATGTAACTCGATGGGTGGTGGATCAATTTGATGGTGCGAGTTAGGGAATTAGTGTGGAGGGTCCTTACCTGAATCAATCATTTGGTTAAGGTGAGGATACAGGTGGATCCTCTTAGCTAGGGTACAAGAAGCACGACATGGTTAGGGTTAGGTTTCATGGGAAGATGAAGGGAAGGTAGGCCAAGGGGAGGTGTAAGGAGTTAAATGGTAGATTGTTTAATGAAGGTTTGGTGGGGAAACCCTAACCCTAACAATCAACAAACATAAAAAAAAAAATGAATAAGAAAGGCTATAAGTTTTATATCCCTACATGTAAACTAGCAATATGTGGATGGTGAAAGGGGATGTGAAGGTGTTCTGACTGGGACGTCACTTCTTGTGCACATGAAACATTTTTTTTTCTGGCAATGAACAATAACATGCATACTAAGGGATGAGAGGACACATGTTCCTTTTATAACTTTTCACAAGGTGCAGGATTCGAGACATCGGAGGTGTGGATATCAAGTGCGTCGATGCTAGACATGGAGAACCAATGAAAGAGTTTTTAACTCCTTCGGTGGAAAGTTTTTCACATCGAAAACATTGGTGGGATATTCTTTGGTATGCATAAGAGGATATAGTGGAAAGTCTTCCAGTGGATTGGTTCATTTTTTGATGAACTTGCGAAGAAATTATCCAATGAATGACTCATATATCAGAGATGTTTGCGGGAAGACCTCTGGTATGCACCAGAGCATTTGGGAGGAAGTCCTCCAGTGTGTACCAGAGGAAATCACGAGAACTCCTCTGATGGGTCGATAGAGTTAACGAGAACTACTCTGGTATGCCCACAAAAGTCTCTTAAAACTTATAAGTGTTAAACCCAAAACCAAATTGACTCGCAAGATAAATAAACTTAATTAGAGGGGATGAGAAGACTTTATCAAAGATCAAGATGTTGAGGTATCTCTTCTCATTCAATCAAGAGGTTTTCAAGTCGAAAAGGAAGGGTCCCATTTTCTTGGCTAAAAATGGTTTTACAAGCAAAAATACAAGAAAAAGGTAACATGTTGATGTTTGGCACAACACCTAGGAAACCCAATATGAAAGAAAACCCAACTAAAAGGTGAGGTTTCTCTACTCCCTTTTCTTCAAATGTGAGTACAAAGAAAGAGGCACTTTCTGTGGAGTTTCCTTTAACACTGTGGCCTATATGGTTTCTACAAAATCTCTCCTCCTCTGATATGCTCTCAAAATTACACTCCTAGGTTTTATTTTCAACTATGGAAAAAATACAATACTAAAGAATGGAACCCCTCCCCTCCTAGTGGCCTAGTATTTAACATTGCCTGATAGCCATCCAGGGGTAGATTTTTTTGACTTTATCAAGCCTCAATTGTGATAAGGTTTCAAAGCTTCTAGAATATTCTTGAAAATACATACGTGGCTAGCCCCATATGTGTGAGTAATGGGAGTTGATGTGGCATACACTCATACCATGGTGGTCAACATGTTATGCTAACTTGCAAGAGACACAAAATTTGCATACAAGCTCTAATTGACATGATTTTTACATTGTTGGAAAGGTATCAATGTGTATAATAATGTCAAGGGGTATTAACAAAATATTGGAAATTTTGACACCAAAAAAATCCATTTGATGAGATGAAATGGCTTTGGAATATTTCAAATCCTAATTTGCCAAATTGGGGCTTTCCATTAAAATGACCTTGCAAGCTTATTCATCCATTTTTTTCCACTTTGAAAGCATCAAAATATATGGAAATAGTAAAATGATACAATCTAGATCATACCTCCCCATTTAGGGAGGATTTTTGTCCCCAAAATATTTACTGAATGAGGTGAGAAATTTTATCTTCTACCTTATCCCTCGAGTACCCTTTTTCTTTTCCTAGAAGTTGTCCTTTCAAACCAATTTGCAAAAGGTCATGTTGCCTCTCTCTTGCAATTTTAGACCGCTTCTGCAAAATTGTGTCCTCTACCAAGTCTACCTGAGCATCTTGTGCTAAGTCCTCTATGGAAGGTAGGACCTATTCTTCCTCTTGATCCAACATGGAAGGCTCATAGAGTTTGATATTCTCCACATTCACTACTGATTAAATGCACATGTAGAATGATCCTGTAGGAATTATCTACCACCTATTCCAATATATTGAAAGGTACATATGCCTTGATATTATTACTAGGATCATGTAGTATTTCCTTGTTCAACTATAACAAAACTATGTCTCCCACTTTGAATGAATTCTCGGTTCTATGTTGATTATGTATGGCCTTGTATTTTTTCTGTGATTTCCTCAACATCTCTTGTACTTGCAAATGGATTTGCCTAATCTTCTCAAAAAAAAATTCCACTCTCAATGCATCTCTTGTGAGGTTCTCCCTTCCTCCTCCTTTCTATCCATATACAACATCCAAGGGTGAAGGTGGAAAATATCCAAAGCATGTTTCAAAAGGTGACTTACCAATAGAAGTGTGGACTACTCTATTATAGTATTCATATATGTAGATCATATTTTCATCCTAGATCTTTGGATGCTTCCGACTGTTACCCCTCAAAAGTTGCACCAAAGTCCTATTGACTACTTTTATTTACCCATCTATGTGTTGATGGAATATTTTATATCTCTTCAACTTAATTTCCATCTTCTCCCACAATTGGGAGGATTTGCTCAGTTACAGTTGCAGTTGCAATCAGTTTTTGTTGCAGCAATGAAACCCTAACCCTCTTGTTGAGGCACCTAAAGTGAAGATATTGACATAATTTCTGGATAGCCTAGTGTGCCCTAACCCAACGCACCTCCCAGTACTCTCAGCAAGCTAAGATGCCAAGTTTGAGTGTTTGGTCAAATTCAAAGGTTGACCAAGTCAAAGTCAAATGTGTGCTCGTTTAACCATAGACAATATAGCAATATTGTCATCCAACCATAGGTCGAAGACACCCCCGAGCACCTTAACCTTGACAGAGAATAATTCTGGAAGCAAACCCTAAGACTAATAGCCAATCAATGTAGTGTACCTCTCTCCAGAGCTAGCACACAAGGAAAAAAGTCCAAACCATAACCAATAGAAAGTCCAAGCCTAAATCAAGAATACAGGCTACAATAGCTGCAGTTGTAGCTACTCTTCAGACTTGCGCACTTACTCAGCTTCTGCAGTGCACACTCTTACATTTCTACAGTTTCAAGTTGTGTGTGCCAAATGATATCTAGCGTCTTGTATTTATACTTCTCCTCCTTAGCTGTCTGGGCCGAATTCTCATTATAGAGGCTAAAAACTCAATATTAAATATTTACTTTAGCCGACTTGTCTTCCAGGGTTATGTCCAATGCTTTAGGGTTTCTTCTTGCTTCCAGAAATATTCTATTCTTGTCAGGGTTACACATGGAGTTTAATACCTCCTGCAACTACCATAATATCAACACTCCCTCCTAGATAAGGAGGTATTGAAAGCAATGGTCTTGAGCACAAACATACCATTCAATCGGTAGCATCATCATAACCATACAGGCTATCTCATGATTAGATCACGAGCACCCTCATAATTATCAATATCATATGATACCATCAACTACATCATCTCTTGAATCCATACTCCATCTGAGTAATCATGCATGATACTGAATAAGTCACTCACTCCACAAAGTGATACAAGAACCATTCTTCTAATCCAGACATATGTCCTAGAAGAATAACTATTCCAACATATGTTGGAAGCCACACCATGGGATACAAGGACTATTCTTCTAATCCAGACATACGTCCTAGAAGAATAAATGTCCTGGACCATTTTTTTCCTAGAGAATGTTTGTTCACTAGCACACTAATTATCCATCTAGCTAATAATCATTTTCAAAACTACCGATAGTCTATATGGCAGTCAGAACAATGTCATTCAATATAACACAACCGTGTCTATCCATAGTAGTACAAAACTACTATCCATTGGTACACAACCACACCAAGTAGCAAACAACTAGTTAATTAGTGACACATAGTCACAAACAGTGGAACACATCCACCACAGTAGCATACATCTATTGTCCAAAAACATATAGTCTCCATAGAAATCATATCATCTGATATCAACCTGCATAGGAACAATATCATGATATAAACTGAGTCATCTGGGACATTCTTCCACTCACATCTGTGAGATCTGGAAGAGAATTTTCCCTCAGAAAGTAAAACATCAGCCATGGGCTATTTGGACTATTCTTCTCAAGCATAAAAGAACAATTGTCCTTGATTTATGAGCCTAGACCATTCACCTAACTAGGCCATTCCTCTGGCACTAGTCATAGTGCAACCTGGAGAGAATGAGTCTTCCTTAGGGAGTGCTTGTCCCTGATTGTTGAACCTGGACCATTCACCTAACTGGGCCATTCCTCCAGCACTAATCATAGTGCAACCTGGATAGAATGAGTCTTCCCTAGGGAATGACTATCCGAACCATTTCCTAATGAAAATGACTTTTCTGAACTAACCTCCAAAACAAACCATTCTTATAAACTGCTCACAACTGTGAACTTTGAAAGAATGACTGCCCAATGAGGTAGACCATTCTACTTGACCACTAATCAGAGTGAGATCCAAGAAGAATGATTTTCGCAGACCATTCCCCCACACTAGCCACAAGGGGAATCATTGTCTATGGTACATCAACAATTTATCGAACCATTTTCATTACAAAAATGATTGTCCGATCTGGACCATTTTCCAAACTAGAAAATGCATGTACGTCAGAAATCTCAAACCACTTTCTGAACTGGAAAGGAATTGCTCATCCTGAAACATTTTTTGAACTGTAAATTGATTTTCCATAAATCAATAACACATCAGTGCTCCCTCCCAACCTGGGAGTAATCTCTTCCCTTTTCAATAAGGAAGTCATCTCCACGAGCCCCAACTTGCAAACTTTTCATCTTGGATAGAGGTTTTACCCAAATATTTGTTATCTGCTCATCTGTGGAGATATATTGGAGAACCACTTCTCTTTTCTGGACTTCATCACGGAGAATGTAATGCTTGATCTCAATGTAATTTGGCTTGTTATGGAACACTGGTTTTCTTTGAAGGCTTCATGTATCTATGATCGTTACAATATATATCATGGTCGAATTCAACACTTTTGTTTCCTACTAGCTCATGACATTGTGGCAAGGCTCAAACTGAAACATATCCAAGTAGCACTTCTTCTATCATCATGAAAGTTTGCCATGGATTAGCAATCCATCATCCTGAACTTTTGAGTAACTATTCCAATACACTATCTCTGTCATAGAAAGTTTTCACCACACTTCTGCTATATATGATATACTATGCATCAAGTTGTTTGAATCCATACAAGGTCTTCTTATATCTGCATGCATGGGTCTCTTTCTGGTATACCTCAAAAACTTGAGATTTCTTTACATAAGCTTCTTCCTCAAATGCTTTGTTGGGAGAACAGTGTTTTATAACCAACTAATATAAACTTCAATCCATGGATACTGCAAGAGATATAATAGCTCAGATAGAGGTATATCTTATTTACGAGAATAAGTTTTTATCATAGTCTTCTCCTCCTTCTAGAAGAACTTATAGTTCTGAATCTCGCAATGCTTCCATTCATAACCCTTTTTGACAATTTCTTACATATATTGTTTTTCATCATAACTTCCATTTCTTTTGTTTGATTGCTTATAGTGGGTTCAAACCAAGTTGGTAGTCTTGTGATTCTTGGTATAATAACTGGTTGTTCTGGATTTTATTTCTTTCTTGGAATCTTCATGTTTCACTTCATCTCTTGGGTCCATGGAGTCTTTTATAGATTCCATTCCCTAAAGATTCCAACTTCTTCCTTTCATCATAGGATCATGGATGTAGATGGACAACCAGGAATACTTTGAGGCTTCTTTTCGAAGAATACTTCTTTTGAACACATGTTGCTTATAATGGTTGTTACTTTCAATGGGAGCATGGATAGATACTTCATAATCCTCAATGGATCATATTATTTAGGATTATCTCCCTCCTAATCACTTCTTCATGCATGAAATCATGCTCTTCTTTTGGAATTTTGTAATCAACTCCCTCCATCTAAGAGAGTCCATGCTTATGTTTGCATCATTATTTCCTTTTGCAAATTTTCACAAGTCTTTTTATAATTTCCTCTTGATTGTTGACTTCTTTTTATTTTGACTTCTTCTGGGTCTCTTCAAGTTTGATTCTGATTTTGCCTTATCTGGAAGTTGTTACTTATATAATAGCTTCCACAGGAATTGTTACCAAGGATTGTCAATGTACTTCATCTTCTCATGTGTATTTCTTGACTTGTAGTCATCGTGATAGCAATCCCTATCTTGTTATTCTTCCATAGGTATTGTTTCACTTGAACATCTTGTTAACACATAAGATTGTATTATGATTTAAGATAATTTCCCAAAATACAATTGCTATAGGAGGGTTCTTGTACCTTTTGACAGCTTGACTTCAAGTCAGTTTTTCAGGGGTTTTGAGAAGGTATTTGCAGTTCTTGATGATTCCATTGTGTAGCAGACATCATAATATTTCCAACCATATGTCTTTCAGCCCAAAAATCCTCTGGGAAGGCCTCCAAAAACTCTCTCAAAGACCATGCTGCGCTTATGCAATTTTTGAGTGACTAACTTAAAACTTGGATTATGAACAAATGAGAAGGTATTTTTGAAAACTAGAGGAGGTTTTTGTTCATCACATACCAAAAAACAAAAAATTCTCTCAGTTTTGTAAAAATTTTTATGGTTAGAGAGATATTAAACATAGAAAATGAGCTACAAAATCACCTAGCTAGACACATAAAGGGCACTACGAATGTGCAGAACTGTTTTAAAGTGGCGCTATGGAATTTCCTGTAGCGGTTACTGTTACCAATTTGATCATAAAACCCAAAATACGAAGTGGGTTTCTCTGAAATTTTTTTGGAGGAAGATGATATCCCTGTTGACTTGATGACCAAATTTCAGGCTAACCTAGTTTGTAAATTGAGAGAAACAATTAAAACACCA
>ML779924.1:659211-704551 GCA_009831015.1 Picea engelmannii | reverse complement strand
TTTGATCATAAAACCCAAAATACGAAGTGGGTTTCTCTGAAATTTTTTTGGAGGAAGATGATATCCCTGTTGACTTGATGACCAAATTTCAGGCTAACCTAGTTTGTAAATTGAGAGAAACAATTAAAACACCAGTGTGCTACAAAATGTGTTGTCAATTCTCTGTTTTTCATAGTTGATTAGATATTCGCCTTGTTGGGAGGTTTCCAGTTGTCAAGGAGGGTTCGAATGACTTCTCATGGATCAGTTATATGTCAAGGGACACCTTCACCTAAGTCTTAGATCCATTAAGACATCATGTAGTGAGTTGGAAACAATTCATTAAAGACTTCCAACAATTTCCTGAAAATTAGCAGTTTGTTGGATTTTTGTCTCCTTGATTGTTGCCACCTATCTCCAAGGATTAGAATCCAATGAAAGAGATGGGATTCGACCTCCTAAGGAGATTTGGATGCTATTTTTCTATTTAATGAAGGAGAGACCTCTTGGAGAGGGGTTGGATTCATGATCCAAGAGAGGAGAGATCTAGAGGAGCAGTTGAGTTCCTCATTTGTAAGCCTGAGGGCATGTATTGTAGGCATTTATGCCATTAGAGATTCATGCAAGTTGTGATACCCGACTATTTTTATCTTGTTTCCATTCTTTATTATCATCTTTCTTGAGTAATATTTATAGATTTTGAAGATCAAAAGATGCCTTCGGTTAATGAATTCATGAGTTGTAAAGGATTTGTGGTAATTGGTTGTTAATAATAGATTATTGTTCAAGCACTCTTTAATATATATTACAGAAATGATCTCTTTTATGTGGATATTCTTCTCTTTGTTTACTTTCTATTCTTCTATCCATCTTTGCATAAGCTTTTCGTCTGGTAGGCAGCCTGATTTCTTGTGATCTGCAGAATGTTATGACTCCATGCCCAATGAAATGTATTTGCAACAGTGTGATGTCCTCCCTTTTACTCTTTTCTTGTTGATCCACATATTCAAACTATTTTAATCCATTTTCATTTCTATGTTACCAAGCTTACTCTCATTTGTAGTCTAGGAGTGATCTTGGAGTGATAACATTTTTGGCGTCGTTGTCGGGGACGGAAGTGAAGATATATTCCATGGGAGAATGACATTGATTAGATCCAGCTTTTGATGGTGAACAAGGGTTGGTCACATATCAGAGACTACATCATTCACTTGGCGACTCCACTCCATGAAGGAAGAAATTGTTGGCAACTTCACTGATACGGGACAACAATAGCAATGGAAGTTATCTTGGCTCGGAGGTATGCTTTCTGTGACTTCTCAAATATAGTCGGTTTTCCACATCCAGTGCCGATTATAACTGAGTGGGACAATTATCTTCTGAGATTCAGAGGAAGCAAGCATGATCATCCCGGTGAGCACTTATTGAATTTTCATAAATGCATGCTTGAACATGGTTTTGTTCACAAGGATGTCTTGATCAAGATGTTCAAATTTTCTTTAGAAGAACATGCTCGTGAATGGTTTCAATCCCTTGTTGCTGATAGTATCCATTATTTGAAGGATTTTCACATGGTTTTCAATTCATATTACGAGAAGATTTACCCGATTGATATTATTTTTTATAATTGTTGTAAAGAATCTGAATTCCACATCCATCATTCAGTTAGTATTCAATCTGATTGTGAGGATGTTGGTGATAGTCATATTGTAGACACGTTTGTCCTTGATTCAAGTGTCTCTTATAGTTTTGACTATGATATTGAGGATGCCTCAGATTTTGATAAAGAAGTTGTTGATATGCATTTAGTGTCCCAAGAGCTTCAAAGGCAACTGATCTTTCCTTTATCACTGATATCCATCATTCTTGAATTTGAATCTGCAGCAGACATCAAAAGATCTATGATTAGTAGTGGAATCATCTCGCAGTCATGTTCAGATTTGCAAATAGATGAAGGAAACATCCATTATCAGAAAGAGGATATGCAGTGACCTTTTGATCTTCAACTTAAACGACATAAAGAGGTATTTATTTGTGGATTTTATGACCCTATTTCTGACTATCTGGAGTCTTTGAGCAACATAGATGTCAACACATTCTTGTCGAATGAAGGTTGGTTCTATTATATTTTCAAATTGCATTTCTATATTCCATGGATTCCTTTATTTTTCAGATCCATATGAAGAATTTTATCAGTTAATCAGTGTCTTATATGGCTTCATTGGAAGCATGATTTTACCTAATATATAGGAAGAAGTTCATTAGGTAGGAGTAGGAAGAATAAATCTCGGTTCTCGAGCATCTTGTTTGCAGTTAGTTTTCAGTTTCAAATAAAGAGCAAAGGTGCTCTCGGGCATGCAGATTTCCTGGACAGAGATGAAGGAGTGTAAGGCTGTTCAAACTGCATGTTCTTGGCATCTCACAGGGATCATGCCATCCCCTGTGGAGCCAGATGTTAACACATAAGAATGTATTATGAATTGAGATAATTTCCCAAAACACAATTGCTATAGGAGGGTTCCTGTACTTTTTGACAGCTTGACTTCAAGTCAGTTTTTCAGGGGCTTTGAGAAGGAGTTTGCAGTTCTTGATGATTCCATTCTGTAGCAGAAATCAAAAGCTTTCCAACCACATCTCTTGCAGCCCAAAAATCCCCTGGGAAGGCCTCCAAAAACCCTCTCAATGACCACGCTACATTTCTGCTAAGAGCATGCTGCGCTTCTGCAGTTTTTGAGTGACTAACTTAAAACTTGGATTATGAACAAATGAGAAGGTATTTTTGAAAACTTGAGGTTTTTGTTCATCACATACCAAAAAAAAAAAACCTCTCTCATTTTTTCAAAAAGTGTTATGATTATAGAGATATTAAACACAGAAAATGGGCTACAGAATCACCTAGCTAGACACACAAAGGGCGCTACGGAATGTGCATAGTTGTTGTAGTGGTTACTGTTACAAATTTGATCATAAAACCCAAACTACGAAGTGGGTTTCTATGAAATTTTTTTGGAGGAAGACGATATCCTTGTTGACTTGCTGACCAAATTTCATCTCGGCCCAGTTTGTAAATTGAGAGAAAGAATTAAAACACCATTGCGCTACGGAATGTGTTGCCAATTCTCTGTTTTTCATAACTGATTGGATATTTTCCTTGTTGGGAGGTTTCCAGCTGTCAAGGAGGGTTCTAATGAATTCTCATGGATCAGTTAGATGTCAAGGGACACCTTCACCTAAGTCTTAGGTCCATTAAGACCTCATGCAATGAGTTGGAAACAATTCATTAAAGACTTCCAACAATTTCCTGAAAATTAGCAGTTTGTTGGATTTTGTCTCTTTGATTGTTGCCACCTATATCCAAGGCTTAGAATCCAATGAAAGAGATGGGATTCAACCTCCTAAGGATATTTGGATGCTATTTTTCTATTTAATGAAGGAGAGAGCTCTTGGATAGGGGTTGGATTCATGATCCAAGAGAGGAGAGATCTAGAGGAGCAATTGAGTTGCTCATTTGTAAGCCTGAGGGCATGTATTGTAGGCATTTCTGCCATTAGAGATTCATGAAAGTTGTGATACCCGACTGTTTTTATCTTGTTTCCATTCTTTGTTATCATCTTTCTTCATCAATATTTACAGATTTTGAAGATCAAAAGCTACCTTTGGTTAATGAATTCATGAGTTGCAAAGGAAATTTTGTGGTAATTGCTTGTTAATAATAGATTATTGTTCAAGCACTCTTTAATCTATATTACAGAAAGGATCTTTGTTATGTGGATATTCTTCTCTTTGTTTACCTTCTATTCTTCTATCCATATTTGCATAATCTTTTTGTATGGTAGGCAGCTTGATTGCTTGTGATCTGCAGAATGTTATGACTCCATTCCCAATGGAATGTATTTGCAACAGTCTGATGTCCTCCCTTTTACTCTTTTCTTGTTAATCCACCTATTCAAACTATTTTAATCCATTTAAATTTATATGTTATTGAGAATACTCTCATTTACAGTCTAGGAGTGACTCTTGGAGTGATAACACATCTTATCTTCTAAGAAATAAATATGAAAGATATGTACAAAAACTATGTAAACATGGTATGTACAATAACTATGAAGAATATTGTTACCTTGTTTTTAGAAGAAAAAATTTGTTTTATCCTGCTTGGCCTTCTTTGGGGGTTCCCGTTCTTTGACAATTGATGCTTCATGTGTTTCCTTCCTTTTCTTTAACTCAGGACAATGATTCTTGTACTGACCATATTTTCGACAGTTGAAGCATTGTATTTTTGACATATCTTTCTCTTGATTTGGTGTCTTCCTTGAGTCATGTTGATGATTCCAATTGCATGAGACATCCTCCAGGACACAGACTGAGTGAGTCGGCCCGAGAGAGAGCCCATGATTTGGGTGTTCCAATGAGATGGGTGTGTGGTTCCTCTCTGAGACAGAGATGGAAAGTTGTGCCCCTGTGTGAGGTGGTGAATCCCATGAGATGGGTGTGTGGTTCCTCTCTGAGACAGAGATGGAATGTTGTGTGCCCTTGTGTAGAGAAGCCCATGAGATGGGCATGTGGTTCCTCTCTGAGATAAAGATTGAATGTTGTGTGCCCCTGTGTGGGGAATCCCATGATTTAGGTGTATTGTTTTGAGATAGAAATGATATGATGTATTGGACTCCTCTGTGCAAAGAGTTGAGATGATGTGATACTCCAGATGATTCTCCTGTGTAACATAGTGAGAA
This sequence comes from Picea engelmannii, assembly GCA_009831015.1. Taxonomy (NCBI): domain Eukaryota; kingdom Viridiplantae; phylum Streptophyta; class Pinopsida; order Pinales; family Pinaceae; genus Picea; species Picea engelmannii. The sequence continues at coordinate 699,839 of ML779924.1, read as the reverse complement.
AGAGATCTGCTAAGTTGGACGTGCTTGTGGTTGAGCACAGGTGAACGTGATCCTAGTGGTAATGATGTGTTGGCCTCCTCTGTTAAGAGAGTTAAGATGATGTGATACTCCAGATGATTTTCATGTGTAACACAGTGAGAAAGATATCTATTGAGTTGGACGTGCATGTGGTTCAACACATGTGAATGTGATCCTAGTGGTTGAGCACTAGTGAGTGTGGTTCTCTCGTGAGATGCAGTGAGATAAATATTTGGACATCCATGTGGTTGAGAACATATGGATGTTCCCCTAGTGGCTGTGAACTAGTGGATGTATGAGATCCCTTGATATATTGTACAAGATTCAGACTTACCTATAACCCTATTTGTGATGTAAAGGGTACAGGTCGGCCCCACCATAAAGTGAAAGATAATTAATGTAAAAGATAATTAATATGGTAATTATTAAATATATTATGAGTTATTACGGTTGGACCTGTTGTGAAAATAGACACTACGGTTGATAGGTTCATTCTAATATAAATAAAGGTAAATTCCTCATTGAGGAATAATATCACAAGTGTGAGTTTGGAAATGTCAGCAAACACTTGTTCTTTGGAAAAGTGTGCACCTCTCTTGGGCGCTAGTCTTCTAGGGTTTGTGAGCACCCTTTTATGTGCTAGGTATTTATGGTTGTGGAGGTCTTTCTCTTGAATAATATAGAAAAGGACTGGCTGGATTTTCTTCCCTTGTTGAGAAGGGTTTCCTAGGATACTTCTTGTGTACTTGTGCATGGTGTTTCTTCTTGTGATCTTGGTTGTTGAAACAAATTGTTTATGGTTTAAGTAAAATGATAAAAATGGAATTAACTTCATTCTTAAACCTATATTATTGAAAAATCAACATGGTATCATAGCATAGGTCTTGAAGAACCCATTGCACAAGAAAATTTCAGTCATCCTCTCTCTTTTGCAAAACTGTACAACCCTCCTAGGGTTTCCAGAAAATCCATACGGCCTACCTTTCTGAGGATTTTCAACACTTGTCACTTGGAATTTGGGGATAAAAAGTGAATGGGACTATAAGACCTCCTCCAATGCACCTCCAACAAGGTTTAGATTTCATTTCCAAGAATTTTTACTTTTTGGCCCTAGGGTTTCTAGGGTTTCGCTAATTTCTGCATAAATTTTAGAATTAAGGTTTCTGCAACTCATTGAAGGAGCTCTTAAGCTCACCAGTGTTCTCTTATATTTCAAATGCTTATTTTTGGAAGTCATAAGTCCAAAAAAACATAAAATTTCTAGCCTAGCCTAGTCGTTAGGTTTTCTATCCCAGTTGACAAGGTTGGTGAAGAATCTAAAAATATGATGAATAGAATCATGATGGAAGCCAAGCTTGGTGGATCAAGCAAACTCAGTTCCTGGAAACCAATACTTCAAGGAGATGACGACATAAACATATAGGCATCCTCAAGTATGCACTTGTATATATTATGTGTATCATTATCATGCGGGTACTTGCAGGAGGAAGGAACTTTTTCTTAATTCATAAATCCAGAAGGATCCCAGTGCATTCAGAAGAACAACACACTGGAAGTAAAGACTCCAGGTTTGATTTTTTTAATTATCATGCCTCTAACATACATTTCTAAAGTTTGATACATTACAAGTAGGTGTTGAGCTATGACAACAATCCTTAAATTGTTTTGATTCTAGATATGTACTCATTATTCTCCTTTAGGAGATATTTTTGTCTTTTTTCCTTTCATTTGTTTTCTTGTTCCAGGAAGGTTAACAAAAAAGGAAGATGGTTATACTTCAGACTTCAGAGGGCGTGAAAACTATTTGAGGAGGAAGAAACTAACCATCATTGAGGCAACCAATGCAATAATGCATGATCATAATCTTTCTATGATTATGTGGGCATAAGCATGCATGACACGGTATATGTTCAGAATAGGCATTTCACCAGATTTTGAAGAAACATAACTCTCGAAGAAGCCTTCACCGGAGTGAAGACCGAGATTGAACACTTCAGTATATTTGGGTGCCCAATGTATTTTCATGTACCCATAGAGAAGAGGTCCAAGCTAGACCCTTCAGGGAGAAAGGATACATTTATGAGATAACAATGAATCTTCCAAGACATATCAGATCTACATCCCTGGTCAGAGACAGATTGAGACAAGCAGATATGTTTCCTTTGAAGAAGGGATATCATGTAAAATATCTGGATAATATCAGATGGAGATTAACAGTGAGATAATACCTTCTCCCCCTTCAATTGTTCAGAGGAAGACATATATTATTCTAGCCGATCCAATTGCTCCAGTTGATATGCCCATAGATATTGCAGTAGGGCATAAAAGGCCTGCCTAGGCTTGACAAACTCTATAAGAGGCAGAGGAACATACAATCCCCTCAAGGCACATCTCGAGAAAGCAAAAGATATTTTCTATCTACCCTTCAGTCATGATCCACTTGATTGATTATGAGCCCTCTTGTCATGGAGAAGCGATAGGTGAACAAGTATGGAAAGATGCCATTACTTAAGAATACTAGCATATCTTAAAGAATGATGTATGAGATATTGTTCAGAGACCAGAAAGGAAGTATGTGGTGACTTCCAAGTGGATCTATAAGATCAAGCATGGAGCCAATGGACATGTCGAGAAATATAAAGCGAGATCTGTAGCCAGAGGATTCTCACAAACAGAGGGAGTCTTCTATGATGAGACACTTGATCCAGTAAGCCTGATACACTTCCATCCATACTACCATCCATGAGTTGGAAACTACATTAGACGGATGGATTCTTGATGAGTTTGGGTTTCAACAAGAGTGTTGTTGATCCAAACCTATATTATTATAGTGTTGGTGACGAGAGGTTGATTTTGGTGACTTATTCATAAAACCTTGTTGTTGGATACAAGTAAGATTTGACTTCTGATTTCAAGATGAAGGATCTGAGTATGATGCACTACTTCTTGGGACAAGAAGTATGACATAGGCCCAATGAGATTTTCCTGATTCAAGGAAAATATACTGTGGGGATATTAAATAAGTTCAGTATGACAGAATGCAAATCCATGCCTACACCGATGGTGATGGATTTGAAGAAAATGAATGATGATGATTCAAACGAGATTGATCCACAACTGATTGGATCATTGATGTATCTGGTTAACACCATACCTGATTTATGCTATGCAGTGAATGTACATTAGTCAATTCATGAGTCAATCGAGAAAAAATCACTAGATAACAGTGAAATGTGTATTGAGATATATATGAGGCACAGTTGGATATGGCCTGAGATATGCCTCCAGGGTAGACTTGATTTTGCAGGGATATGTCGATACAGATTGGGCAGAGAGTACACTAGACTGGAAGAGCACATCAGGTTTTTGTCTTACCTTGGGGTTTTCCATGGTTTCAGGGTGCAGCAAAAAACAATGCTTTGTGGCCTTGAGTACCACAGAAGCAGAGTATATAGCATTGAGTGTGGCAGTCCGTGAAGAAATTTGGCTTTGCAAGTTTTTAAAAAATTTATTTGATCATGAGATGATACCTATTATTATAACTAGAGCTGTGTGAAGCTCTCTGAGATCCTTGGATTTCATCAAAACACATTGAGATAAAATAGCATTATATTAGAGACATGGTGTAAAGGAAAGAAATACACGTGCAATACCTTCCTACACATGAGCAAATTGCATATATATTACCAAAACGAAGTTCGAGTACTTCTGTGAAAGACTTGGCTTGGTGAAGATTTCCTCCCTAGCTGAGAGGGAGTGTTGATGACTAAAACCAAGATGAAGTTTGAGTACTTCCATGAGAGACTTGACCTGGTGGAGAATAACTCCCTAGTTGAGAGGGAGTGTTGATGATTATAGTTGTGTGAGACATCCTCCAAGACACAGACTGAGTGAGTCGGCCTAAGAGAGAGCCCATGAGTTGGGTGTGCCCATGAGATGGGTGTGTAGTTCCTCTCTGAGATAGAGATGGAACATTGTGCCCCTGTTGTTATAACCCTAATTTGCACCAAACATACTTACCTGACATCAGGCCATCCCATATGCCTTCTTTGCCAAGCCAGTACTGAACAACTCTTCTTAAAAAAACCCTTTTTAAAGGCCCATGTGCCCTACTCCACTACTGCACGAGTGTACACACTAGCTGCCTCACTACAACCCGCGTGTACCTACAAAAGCACGAAAAATGAAAGTTGCTAACGGGACAGACAACTTTGGGTAACTTAACTAAACCTTCCATCCATGCATGGCTGGTCATTCGACCAAATACCTAGCTCCTTATAGCCTATAAAAGAAGGGGTAAGGGTCCCATTTGAAGGAGGAAAATCATAGTAAAGAGACTATACCCAATTGAGCATTCCCCTTGTCCCAACCTTTAGCCATCCTTGTGCAAAGAGATGTATAAAGAAAAGCAGTTGGAGGAGAGTTGAAGAGGAGCCCAGGACTAGTTTCGAGGAGCATTGTCGACCACATATTGTAAGTTTACTCTTGTGAAGATTAATAGAAAAGTAATAATTTTCCCGTCCCACCATATCATGTATCCAAGTTGAATATTTATTTTATGATATTGTCACAACTAACCCAGCAATTAGTATATGAAATGCATGTTTGCAACTTTTTGTTTTTTCATGTGTGAATGCAAGTCAGCTTTGGGAGGAGGCTTGCAATCAAAGAGTGAGTGAAAGCAAAGGGATCGACATCAAACGAAGGACTCAAGGTAGAGTTACCAAATCTTGTTTTCACCTTTGTATTACATGAATGTGGGGTTTTGTGTTGGGAGAACAGAAAAGAGTAGAATCCTTTGAAAAGGTCATTTTCTGCAGGCATGATTAGAGCCCTTAAATGCTAATTCCGTAGGAGGGATTCCCACCCACAACAGAATTGGAGACCATACTGGGGAACTCTAGGGTTTCTGGGAGTCCTTTTTTGGGTATTTTTAAAAAAAAAATTGTTTTATTAATTATTTTTAGAGTTTCTACAAAAGTCTGAGCTAGCAGGGATTCTGGTCTTCCATACCAGTACTCCTTGCTTTCTTTTCTTGGCTGCATTTTCTTTTCAGGAAGTCACAGAGGTGCACGCGGCCTGTATAAGGCCTACATGTGTTTACAGGTGCCCAATCTTAACACAGCCTGCGTGGACACGCTAGCTGATGAAGTAATAGTAGCATGGCTAGGTTTAGAATTTTTTTATTAGAGAGGCAGTCATCCTCTCCCTTGTCAGAAGTGATACTTCTCAGGGGTTTTATGGAACTCATTCTAGTCTCTGTTTTTTGCAATTTGTAGCTTAGGTTTCACCTCAGATTGGTTTTGTTCTATGAAATTTTCCTTGAATTGTTTCATTTTTCTGTCAAAGTTTCTGAGTCTTCAAGATATTCTAGTTCTCAATACCAGTAGTCTCTTCCAGTGCTTGATTGCTTGTCTTTTCATTTTTTTAGGATTTGCAGTGGTACACACAGCCTGCATAAGGTCTGCATGTGTCTACACGCACTCTGACCTTACACAACTCACTTGCACACGTTGGTTGTTGAACTGTCAGTAGCGTGCCTGTTGAGAAAATTTTTGTTTAAGGAGAGTCAATGATCCTTTTCCTTGTCAAGAGTTATACCTCTCAGGGTTCTTGGTCTTCGTAATAGTAGTCAACAACTTAGGTCTGATCACAGCAATAACTTTCTTTTTCATTAAAAAGTTTTTCATAGGGTTTTTAGACAAGTGTGAGAGTTTTTTTTATCAGTTTTTGTGTTATTGTCAGTAACTCTTTGTGATCTGCACTTAGGCCAGAATTTTTCTTGGTCTTTACTTGTCATCATTTTTCCTTTTTGCTTTGCGAGCATTAAAAAAAAAAAAAAAAACTCTTTTATTTCTTGGTTTGGTTAAGTAGTTGTTGGTTTGCATTAATAACCAGGAAAGGTTTTGCTTTCATAAGTTCTTGGTTGTTTACTTAGGACAATAAGTAGCTCGTAGTCAAGAAAAATCCTATTTTTAGTTTGTTGTTCAAATATCTTAGAAAAAAATTTAGTTTGAAAAGTTGATTAAGAATTGTGTCAAGAAGAAGTTATTTTGTTTCCATCTTTCTGTTTATCTTTTCTTTCGTCTCTCAAACATCATTAGTTTCACTTTCATAACCTTTGACTTAAGACAAGCCATCAAAAATTAACGATTAATTAAAATCAACTAGACTTTATGCTTGTAGGGCCCATCAATTAGTCTAGGCTAGAACCTTGATTTAGGTTGGAGAGGAAACTCTTCAAGGCTGCAAAACATACATAAAAGTCGGTGCTAGGGAGTGTTAAAAGTTCAGTATCGTGAAAGTTATCTAGGACCCCCCTCTAACACAAGGGATAAATATGAGGTCACGTGCAAAAAGGTAGCGGAGATAGCCCCTGCAAAGTCAGACCAATCGTAGTGGAGAACACATATAGAGGGCTTGTCTTGGGATTCTGTCGATTGCATTTTCCACGGAGCTTCGTGGGTCTTGAATTTGTTCGAGGTCCTCAGTTGTCTTCCAGACCACTTGATTTTGATACCCTTGATAGGTTTTGGGCTCAATACCCTGCTCATTGTGGTCTACCCGACTGTCGACTGTACCCACCTGGTGACTGTTCGTGCACTAGAAACCTAGTTGCCTATCCTTTTTAGAGACATACACAGGTGACTGCGGGGGTATAATGTGGTACTTAGGACAGACATTGGGCCACTCTTTGCAGAGTATACCCAGAGGGTTCTTCCATGTTCAAGTTGCACTTGCACCGGTAAGTTTCTCTAGTGTTGGTTGTTGTAATTGTTCTTCCAACTAGTTTAGTGTTTTCTTGTTTTATCTTGTAGGGCCTTTTTTTTCTAGTGTGTGTTGTTTTTGAATGAATAGAAAGCCCTAGTGTGTCTTTGATCTTCTCACACAGTGGAGGATCACGAGATCCATCAGTCACGAAGTCTTCTTGGCCTCCCACCGATTACACTAGAGCCACCCCCGCCGCCACTAAGGCGAAAGATAAACCAACAAGGGTCTTTTGAAGTGACCGGGTCACAGGAAACTGTGCCCAACCAACATCCGAAGGAACCAACTATTTCATACCTTGGAGCAGAATCTCTCAGTCCACCCGAAACTCCAACGACTGATATTTTGGTGCCCATCATCGTACAGATTTATCCTTACGGGCGTGAGACAGTGTCACACGCAGCAATGGAAACAAATACTGCCACTTCTTCTAGGAATTCTTCTATTCCCACTAGAGTTGTCGCCACAGGGGGTGTTCCACCTCCTAACCCACTGTCGCTAGTCTGAGCCACCATGGTCTCGACTGCCTCTACCTTGAGCAGTGGTCTGATCCCATCTTTGGCGGCGACCACTACTCCTTTCACACAAAGTGCGACAGGCCTTCCATTCTCATACGAGATGCCTAGCCCAGGTACAATCCCTATACTATCCTACTTCACTTTATAGACTTTAGTTATGGGGGCAGGGAGCTCTAACGCTCCTCTGCAAGGACCCATGGGAGGCACTTCATCCCCCTTTAACGCTTTCCCTTACGGGGGAGGTCATATACCTCCTTCATCCCCTTCACTTGGCAGTACCCACCAGCAATTTGTCGGGCCAAACACACACCATAGTTCATCTGGAGTAGGGAGTCAAGGACCACCTTCTTATAATATTCCAGTAGGTTCGACACCATTTTCTTTGTTCGGTGCGTTTGGTAACAATGCTTTCTCGTCAGCTGCTTTCCCAACTGGGGGAAATCCCAGTTACAGACAACCTAATCTTATGTAGGGTACTATTCCTGCATAGGGGGAAAACCCAGGAACTTCTTTCGCATTAGTTTCTTGGAATTCTTGGCAATGATCAGTTCCCTCTTCAGGAATGTCGATCTAAGGCAATTCTTTTCACAACTAATGGAACCCCGGGCAAGGTGCAATAACTATTCCCATGGGATCAGCATGGGGAAAACCTTCGTAAAGTCCTCCGAATGTATTGCACGCCCAACCATCTACGTCCTATTTCGGGAATCAACCGATGATGTCTCCTCAAACAAAAAATATGTACGCTGGTCATGGCCATGGTTTTTACCAGAACCCCAGCCATCAACCCAACTTTTTTTGGCAACCTAGTGCCAGTAAAACTCCAGGCCCCTTTTTCCATGTTTATCACCAGCAACCCAAACTTCCTTTCCTGGAAACCTTGCATTTGTCAGAATTAACAACATTGTTGAACGACCCTATCTGTCACAATCTGCGTTGGCCCCCTATGCCGACGAAGTTTCCTTCGGACATACCAAAGTTCGACGCCAAGACTAACGAAGATCCAAGAGATCATGTGAATACTTTTCACCTTTGGTGCTCATCTAATTCGTTGAAAGATGATTTCGTACAATTGTGATTGTTTCAACGTACTTTCATTGGGAGTGATATGAAATGGTACATTGATATCGATCGCTCAAGATACTTTTGCTTTGGCGAATTGGCAATGGATTTCCTAAACCATTTCCAATTACCTGTGCGATACAATGCTGGCACAAAATTGTTGGCCAATTTCGAACAGGAAAAAGTGGACCATATCTCTGATCACATCCGAGAGTGGAGACGTCAAAAGATTTTGATTAAGGTACCAGTCCCACCAGCATTCCTGCTAGAGTGGTTCCTTAATTCTTTGGTCCCACAGTTATCCAAAGACATCGCAACGTCGGGAGTGTTTTCGGAAGAAGATGCAATCATGAGAGCTCAACATCTTGAGCTAATCTATTCTCAGTCTAGTCTACTATACGAGATCTTGTCAGATGCACCACGATCAATACTTGATAAAACCAGACAGTGAGCTAGATCACATGCTGAGGGTATTTTTGGTTCAGCACAAATAAATCCCGTTGCACAATTGACGAAACAATTACATCAATTTTTTATCCAGCATACAGCGGCCAGCCAGACTACTGTTCCGGCTACTCCCCCTACCCAAATGTCGGATGTACATAGTGTGAAATTGACAAATCTGAAGGCCACCCAGTAGCCTAATGGAAAGAAAAAACAATGTAAAAAGGGTAAGGGGGATAAGAAACCCACTAATAATGCTGGCAGGGGAAACACCGAAAAAAGGAAGTCGAGGTATCTATGTAATCTGTGTGTGGAAGACCACCCGACTAACCAATGTCCTCAACTTGCAGAGGCCCAAAATTTATTATCACAGCAGCAGCCTACTGTGTTAACAAACCCTTTTCATCATGGCCAAAATCTAACTCAAGCCTCTACAAGCATGGAAGGGGGTAGTTGTTAAACCTTAAAATTACTCACTTCAATAGTGTCGCAAGTGTTGTCATTATGAGTGTTGTAAGTGTCGCATCTTGTCCGCAAGTGTGGCATATTGACTATAAGTGTTGCAAGTATCACAAACATCATTCTGACATCTTGAATATGTCATGCCTCTAACGACATCACAAAGACACTTAAGACACCTCAAAGGCTAGTTTGGAAGAAGAGAGATCAGTTGACAGGGAGTACAAGCCTTTTGCCATTGGAAAAACCACTCAAAAACTAAATTTTGGAGAGGAGCGCTCCCCTACCCACTGTCAGGGAGTGTTGGCACTCCCTGAGCCTCTTTGGAGGAGTGTTTGAGCACCCTATGCACCCTTATGGGGGAGCGCTACCAATTTTTTGAGCAAATTCTGGGTTTGTTGAGGCAAATAAGGGAAGAATCCCTCAATTCTTGAAGGTAATTGGATTCGAATAGATGGTCAAGGCATGATCTTAGGGGAGATTCTCAACTAAAGGAGAGGAATCCTCAACTCATCCAAAATATCTCTCAAGTGGTTGCACCTCTCCAAGGTTATATAAGGGGGCCTTCTCATGGTGAAAGGCACAAGGAAGATTGAAAATTATACCTAACTTATGATCTCATAAGAAGGTATTGAGAATGACAATTGAGAATTACATCAAAATTATGATCTCATGAGTGAGATGTCATCAAAGCAATTAGCGGAGATTTATTGAGCAAAGGGGTTGGACAAGGAGAACTGGAAGAAGATGTTGCACCTTCATTCAAAGTATTGTAAGTACTTTTACTTGTTCTCATTAATAATCAATGCTTGGCCTGTTTCTTTCAAACTTGTGCTTGTTCCACATGAGTTTGTCTGTAGTAGATGGATCTATGTTTGAGCTAATCTCAGTAGAGTAGGAAGTATTTTGTACCTTTGTTTGTTTTATAGGACCTATCATGGAGCTTAGGATCGAAGCTCAGCCAGGACTTTGCAGGGACAAATGTCACTAATAAGGTACATATCTTTCTCCTTCTCTTTCATTTATTAGATTGATTAGATCTAAAAGAAATTCAGTGTCCATGTTAATCACTTTCTGTCTTGGCCTTACAAGTCTAGAGGCCAAGAGGGAATCAACTTGTCCGTAGGGGGATTCACCTACAACAGAAATTGGCGACTCCACTGGGGAGAAGATTTGATTTTTTGTTTCCATTCCCAGATCTTGTTTTGGCCCTTTGCCCAATGATTTGATCTTCTCCATATTGTCATGTTGATTCTTAGATTGGTTTGATTGCCTCTTTATGTCATCATGATCACCCTGATTGACTGAAATTTTCTTGAATTTTTTGAGTTTTTGGACTTTTTCCGAGTTTTTGGAGCAGAGCGCTCCCCTCCTGTTGTTGTCAGAGCGCTGGCACTCCCCTTTAGTCTTACACAGAGCGTTGGAATGATATGGTGCCCCTTACACCAGAGAGATACCCCATTTTTGTGAGAAATTCTCCAGAATTTTCATCTTCTGAAGCTATTTCTTGGTTTTGGATTTTTCTCAGGGTCCCATACTCTCAGTCCATCTTGATATTGGCTTTCAAACACCCTTTTTTCTGAGAATTCAGCCTCTTTTGTTTGGGATTTTGACATCTTCTTTCCTTGCCTTGAAACCACTCTTTGTCTTTGCTAACCTAGAGTTAACTTGCTATTTTCTTCTCCTTTATCTGACTGAGTGAAAACTTTTGTGAGGAAATCCAAAGGTCTGTTAACCTTTTCATTTGATCTTTGAGGTCAACTTTCCATCATTTCTCTTTTTGTTTGAGGTTTTTGGTTCTCATTTTCAATTTGGTTATATTTGTCCTTCTTGTCTATTTCACGACGAGAGTGTGTTTTTTTTGTTTTGTGTGAGGTTTGCTTCTGACTGTTTAATCCTGAAGTCTGATTCGCATTTAGAAGTTTTACATCTGATTATCATTCACATATAAGAAAAAGGACATATTTTAGTGATTGGTTTGGATGTTAGAAGGAATTTCTGAATTTTTTAGCATTGCATTGGATTTCATTGAGAAACACTTGTATGAGGACATTGCATCTTAGTGTTGGATAGTGAAAACAGCTTTCTCCCTTTCCCTTAAATGGCCATTCATCGAAAGACAAGATTGCTTATCATCTTCTTGTGAATTTTTTTGGATTTGAGTCATCATACCATCAGTTTCATTGTCATGCACCCTTTGAGTAAAGAACAACCATAAAATCAATGCTAATTAAAAATTATCTAGAACATTTTTGTTTTTAGGATCTTCCACCAACATTAGACTAGGATTAAAACTTTGGATTAGGCTTTGAGTACAACTCTCCAAAGTTTTTCAAAACAAACATTGGCATCCTGAGATAGAGAGAGTCAAATCCAATTGTCGTATAGGCTTTCTGGGATCCCCCTCTCACACAAGGGTTATGCAAGAGGTCACATTCGGGTGAATTACGGAGATTATCCCTCCGTCGTTCAACTGTTTGTAGTGGTCGGATCGTATATTGGTGGTCACTTGAGGGTATACCCATGATTATGTGTGGGAGCCTCTCGATTTGATTTCGAACTTGTTATCCTGCCCATACATTTGGATCGGATTGTCGACTGTACCCGCCCAGGGGATGACTATGAGTTGGTGTCCTTAGTTGCCATAATCATTAGGTACTTACACAATGTGACGGTGAAGGGAAGTCTCACCGTACCTAGAACAGACATTGGTCAAACTCACTCGGGCTCCTTGGAGGGTAAATCCACAATTACTGTGTGGAAGCTTGCACCAAGGTAAAAGTCCGTTAAGAATGTTTCCATTGTAACTGTTCCACCATATCCTAGCCTCTTCTTGACTTGGTCACATGATGTTGGATTTCATCACCAACTAGTAGGATCATCGAGAGAAGTCTTGTTTGCTTGGTTTTGATTCCTAGATTTTATTAGCGTATGTTATTTCTTTTTGTTAGTTGGCCCTAGATTTTCAGCGTGTACTGTTATTCTCCAAAATTGAGCTTGTAGAAGATAAAGGTCTTCGTCGATCGTGTAGGATGCAAGGGATACCTCCAAAAGGATACCAACCCTCACTTCCTAACCCTCCAGAAAACAACTACCATGAAGAGGTAGAAAATCAATATGACGTTGGGAGTGTTGTTACTCCTCCATTAGACAATCAAGAGGGCACTTTGCTTATGGCTGAGAATCCCACTCCTCACACTACATCTATGTCGGTAACCCCTCTCGAACCACTTTTGCTTCATTTGGACTCCCTTGGGAATGTCATAGACAAAGAGGTCCCACAGTTACCAATGAGAGATTTTACCGAAACATATATGGGATCCACAGAACCAATCTTTGGTGATGAGTATAGGAATCATGTTCGTCCTACCACTGCAGTAGATACAAATCCCACACCTGCTCATTTTGTACAAAGGACTTCATCAGGACGTGATCTCTATGAGCATTTTGAGTCCTTTCGACAACCCTTTAATCCTCATGACCCTCCTGTTGAAAGTGGACCATCTGGTCAAACTATGAATCACCCCATCGATCAGGTCATTAACCCTACTGTTGCGTCAACACGAGTCTATCCTAATGTTGGACTCATCACCTCTACTCATTCCCAAGGCACTTCAATCCCTACCCCCGCTTTTACAAACTTTCACTCTACAACTCCACATGTTCCGCACAATCCTGCCGGGACATCTTTGCACCAGAGAATGCAGACCCTTGCCAGCCAAATACAACTGACTAGAGGGAAGCCACCATCCGGTGGACCTATCCCTCCTAGAGGACCACCATTCTATGGTAGGCCTACCCCTCCCGGAGGACAACCCCCTTTTCGTGCTCCTCCTGGAGGGAAAACTCCCTTTGCCAGTCATACCCCGGTCGTTAATCCATCGCTGGCAGGGGGACAACCTTCGTTTGTTGTAAACCCTTCACAATCCTGGGGAGTATCTTCAGGAGGCATTTTTACCCAACCCTGCATTGGGGGGCACTCATATCATAACCCACAAGGAGGAGTATCAAATCCTCTTTCTTCCGGGGCATCTTATGGACAACCTTATCTGGGAAGCATCCCAAACACCACCTAGAGTTCTCAGGGACAACAACCTTATCCTCCTCATGGGTCTAATGTGTATCCTCCTCCAGGATCTACTCCTTACCATCCACAAGGGAAAAATGTGTATCTTCCTTATGGGAAAGAAAATCACCTGGCTTATAATGCTCAGAATCCATTAGGTTATGCAAATGTTTCTCAGCCATCATCAAATCCTGCTTATCCTGTCCAACAACAACCGTATAGGAGGACCTACTGGTTACAACTATCCACCTAACCTAGTTTATGGTCCTACTCGTGTTCCTATGCCACACCAGTATCATCTGCAAATTAACTGATAACTACCTTTCCTTGCGACTTTGGATCTCCCAGACTTGTCTCGGTTGACTAATGATCCTATTTTTCATTCACCGGTTTGGCTAGTTATCCTAGCTAAACTTCCTTCCGATATTCTGAAATTTGACGGAAAATATGGAGAAGATATAAATAACCATGTGATGACTTTCCATTTGTGGTGTTCATCAAACTCCCTCATGGATGATTCTATACATTTGTGTCTTTTCCAGCGAAAACTTACGGGCTCAGCAGCAAAGTGGTATATTGAACTACCATGTGCTTCTTTTCATGATTTCAATTCCCTTGCCATGTCTTTCCTCACGTACTTTCAACTACCTATTCGCTATGAGAAAGGTATTGAACTCCTGACCTCCCTTCGTCAAAATGACTCTGTGCATATCTCTGACCATATTCATGAGTGGAGACAACGATGAAGGATGATCAAGGTAATCATTCCTGACATATTATTGGCGAAATGGTTTACTAAATCACTTTTACCCCGGATCATTCCTGATGTCGCTATGGGTGGTGCGGTCACCGAGGAAGAAACCATTTCTCAGGATCAGTACTTAGATTTGGTTATTCACAATCTAGTACTTTGTATGATTTGCTTCCAAATGTTGCTTGAGCTAATACCGATCCATCCAAGCCATCATCCTCATATCATGCGGACGGTGTTATCGGTTCCATGAAAACTCAATCTACTTCCCAGCAAACCACACTCTCCTCTACCTCCCCTCAAAATCAGATTTTTGAGGTGAATGCAGTTCAATCTACCCTTTCACAACAATCCGGAGGTAAGAAGAAGACAAAGAATAAACCAAAAAATACCAATAACAATGAACAACCAAAAAATCAAGCTCAAACACCTGCTACCGAAAAGCAACCACAACGGAAACTAAAATTCCCATGTATCATTTGTAGTGATTATCAGTACACTAGAGACTGTCCACATCGCAATGAAGTGGCCAAAGTTTTCTAGTGAAATTCACAACCTGTTGTGCTTGCTCAGCCTTTTCCATAGCAGCAATCCATGGTTGCTCAAACCCCCTCTCCTGGGGTAATTTCTAGCCATCCCCATGATGAGGCCTCGACGAGTGCACATATTTATATGTTTAATGGGGTTAATTTGAACACTCACTCTAAGACATACGACACACCAGGTAACCCTGACAAAGGAAAGGTCACTAATGGTACCGGTACTTTACCGGATCCATCACCGTCCTCTTTTAGTCCTCCATCAGTTAATCCTCCATTTGGACCACTTCAGATTGAGAAACCTACATTCGATTCTATCTTATGCCCTCCTAAGAGCACTATCCGCAAAACTACCTTTAATCCTAGTTCACGTGCCACCCAAAACGACAACATTGTTGAAGATTTGGCTCAAGCACCGTGTTCTATGTCTGCGTTAGAAGTTCTAAAGAACTGCCCTAGTCAACGTAGAACGCTCTTGGATGCTATTGGCATTATTGATCCTGAGTCGTCCAACCATATCATGTTTAACCTGGATAATTATGCGTCTCGACTCTCTCACCAACTTGCTTTCCAAGTTGATGTTGTTGTTCACAATCAACAAATCCACCGAACTATTCTGGATGAGGGAGCCTCAACTTGTGTCATGTCTTTAGCATGTTGGAAAGGCTTAAAATAACCCACACTTAACAAATCCCCAAGATGTTACGTGCCTTCGATGGGCGAGGTTTTCATCCGCATGGGCTTTTACAGTCCCTGCCCATCCAATTGGGTGGAAAAATTGTCACTATTGATGTCAAGGTGGTCGATGCTCCCCTCGATTACAACTTGTTACTTGGACGAAGTTGGTTTTATGCTATGACTATCATTGCCTCGTCGGTCTTTTGATGTGTACAATTTCCTCATCAGGGAAAAATTGTCACTGTTGATCAATTAGATTTCTGCATGACTGATGCTCGCGCTCCTGCTACCAACAGCATTCCTTTCTTGGGAGACCACAAGATCATGTATGAAAGTGTTGGTGTTGGCTTAATGAAATATTTTAGCCTTATGGGTACCTTCCCCACACCACTTCCACTGACTACACATCATATAGCCACTTTCGATATGATTTCGACCGCAGCTTATCAATCTTTGGAATCATCTGACCCTTGGATTGTACCTAGTCCGTTGGAATTCGATGCACTAGGTGACACCATGCCCCTTATTCCAACCAAAACATCATGCGTTTCTATCCAATCCACTTCTCCCTCGTCGAATGACCAACATCTATTGGCACCCGACAATTACTCGATGCCATCACGATTAAGTTCCTTGCCGTCTGCGATCGACTACATTTCCCTAATTTTTCCCTCGAATGAATCTATTATGGAAATGTTGAACATTGACGAGCTACCTCGGGATGATAACCATCATCGATCCTCTTTTCTTCCCCCTCGTGAAGAAATTTGGGCAGATATACAGTCTTTCTCCCCTCCTAATGTCGATTTTCCAATGTCTCCCATGCCTTCAACTTCAGATGATTTGGATCCAGTAGTTGACATGGTGATCTCTTCGGTAGGGTTATTGGAGCTTGATCTCCTTACCCCTGTCGCAGCCCTTGACATGTATTCCTTCCAGAGTGATTTTCTTCCATCCAATGAAGATCTCTTGGAATCCATGACCGAGTTTTGTCCCTTGACATGGTGTCCTTCCAGAGCGTTATTCTCTTGGAATCCATGATCAAGAAGAGTCCACGAGCATAGTTATTCCTCTCTATAGAAATCTCGTTAAAAAATGAAACAGAGGTCACGAGCACAGTTTTTCCTCTCTGTAGCAAGCTTGTTAAAAAATGAAATAGAGATCACAAGAACAGTTTCTCTTCTTTGTGGCAAGCTTGTTAAAAAATGAAACAGAGGTCATGAGCATAGTTTCTCTTCTCTGTAGCAATCTCGTTAAAAAATGAAACAACAATCTGGGGATTGAACCTGGAGCCCTGAGCATAGTTCTTTTTCTGTGTCAAGCTCGTTAAAAAATGAAACAGTCACCTCTCTTGAACCTTCTTTTCATCCACTCTTATCCTTTTTCTCCATCTAATAGAGAAATTGGTGACAACCTCACAGTCAGTGAATGAATTGAAGCTTGGAGGGCATGTCTCCAGCCTTTGATGATCATTCTGGAATTAAGCCACTAGCTTTTAAGATGGGGGGATATCGAGCTTGGTCTTTGTTCTTTCTTGTGCTCGTAAATACATGAGAATGCAACCGGGTAAAATTTTATCTCTTTTCAGACCTGCATGGATATACGAAAAAGGAACCCCTTGGAGTCTTCTTTAAACTCTTTTTAGACTCTCTAAATGTGAAAATATTGTCGAGTGATATTGCTTCCTTTACCACTCGTTAAAAGGTTTGAAAGGGTGTCTTTCGAGTGATAATTTATCTCTTTTTTGGCCTCGCGAGACTAACATTATGAAAAATGACAACATTGGAGTCATCTTTAAGTTGTTTTCAGACTCTCTAAATATGAAAAACCATCGATTTTACCTTCTCTAGAGTCGTTAAACAATCATACATTGAAGGGCCCATACAGGACCGAACCCTTACTTCTTCCAGTTCACTAAACAAAGGAAGAGGGACTTACCGAAGGTGAGTCATATTGAGCATGTGTTACCCTCCTCGAGCTCATTAAATTAAAAAGAGGTACTCGTCTATGTGGATGGAGGAAAAATTGAAAGAAGCAAGCCAAGCAGTTTTTTGAGAACACTACCAGTAACTCTTACAGTCGCCCTTGAACACGGCACTTTGTCTTTGCTTGCATTTTAATCCGTTGAACCTCTTCACTGAGCCAATCCTTTGAGTTTCTTTTAATCCTTTGGGTCATCTGATGAAAGTCACAACATCCACTGCATTATCAAGTTTTGGTCCATGTCACATTTTTGTTGATGTGCCTCACTGTTCAAGGGAAGTATCTACCTCAAGAGTCAACCATCACAAATATCCTGTTTCAATACCCATGTCATTCCATGTTCATTTGATCTACCAATTACATCTCTGTGTCAGTTTCGTGTCGTTGATGTGGGATACATCAAGGCCCTCCCTCAACAAGTCTATTCATGTCAACTTCAACACATTATCTAGGAACTAGGCTTAGAAACTAGTTAGTACCTTGGGACCTGCATGCCTCAATGGCAAGCCTCCTCGTGTCCGAAAATGGGTTTACATCCTTGACCTCTGATCAAATGATTCCACGGATGTTCGAATTCATCTCATCCATTCAAATTTGTTGGAATGTACTAGAGTACCTTGGAAATCATTGACATCAATGGTGACCTCAATCGCGCTTGTTAATGGTTTACATCATTGACCGGTAATCAAGTGGTTTATGCCATGTTCGACATCAAGACATATATTCAAATGGTTAGATTTGTACTACATTGGGATCAGTAAGAAGACCCTTGGTTGAGTTTTCACTCTTATGTATTCTTTGCCCAAGTTGTGAAGGAGTTCTTTTGAACTATGACACATATATTGTTACATAGATCCACTTTGTATTGGTCGTGGCTATGTCTTGTCATCTCGTAGATCCACTGCGTATAAATTGTGGCTACGATCAACTCAGGTCATAGGAGTATAGACCCACAATGTATCTTCAGTGGATATACCTTTTGTCAATATAATTATGGATCCGCAGTGTATTTTATGGCGGCCATACCTAAAAAGTCTTTATCACTCAAGCATAGGTATGTATGCCTTGGGTTTTGAAACATGTCATAATATTTGTTTGATGGTTGTGTGTAGCTTTTTCCGGTCTCTCTGCGTCCATACCCTTTCTCAAAAAAGTCTACAAAGTAATTCAGTTATCATCGTCTTCTAACTTCATACTTTGGGGGGCAATCTGTTACACCTTAAAATTACTCACTTCGATAGTGTCGCAAGTGTCGTCATTATGAGTGTTGTAAGTGTTGCATATTGTCCGCAAGTGTCGCATATTGACTATAAGTGTTGCAAGTGTCAAAAAAATCATTCTGCCATATTTCATATGCCATGCCTCTAATGACATCACAAAGACACTTAAGACACCTCAAAGGCTAGTTTGGAAGAAGAGAGATCAGTTGATAGGGAGTACAAGCCTTATGCCATTGGAAAAACCACTCAAAAATTAAATTTTGGAGAGGAGCGCTCCCCTACCCACTGTTAGGGAGTGTTGGCACTC
Source organism: Picea engelmannii (assembly GCA_009831015.1). Lineage (NCBI taxonomy): Eukaryota > Viridiplantae > Streptophyta > Pinopsida > Pinales > Pinaceae > Picea > Picea engelmannii. The sequence continues at coordinate 681,026 of ML779924.1, read as the reverse complement.
CTTGAGCCTATTTGGGGGAGTTTTTGAGCACCCTGTGCACCCTTATGGGGGAGCGCTACCCTTTTTTGAGCAAATTTTGGGTTTGTTGAGGCAAATAAGGGAAGAATCCCTCAATTCTTGAAGGTAGTTGGATTCAAATAGATGGTCACGGCATGATCTTAGGGGAGATCCTCAATTGAAGGAGAGGAATCCTCAACTCATCCCAAATATCTCTCAAGTGGTTGGACCTCTCTAAGGTTATATAAGGGGGCCTTCTCATGGTGAAAGGCACAAGGAAGATTGAGAAATATACCTAACTTATGATCTCATAAGAAGGTATTGAGAATGACAATTGAGAATTACATCAAACTTATGATCTCATGAGTGAGATGTCATCAAAGAAATCAATGGAGATTGATTGAGAAAAGGGGTCGGACAAGGAGAACTGGAAGAAGCTGTTGCACCTTCATTCAAAGGATTGTAAGTACTTTTACTTGTTCTCATTAATAATCAATGCTTGGTCTGTTTCTTTCAAACGTATGCTTGTTTCACATGAGTTTGTCTGCAGTAGATGGATCTATGTTTGAGCTAATCTTAGTAGAGTAGGAAGTCTTTTGTACCTTTGTTTGTTTTACAGGACCTATCAGAGAGCTCAGGATCGAAGCTCAGCCGGGACTTTGTAGGGACAAACATCGCTAATAAGGTACATATCTTTCTCCTTCTCTTTCGTTTATTAACTTGATTAGATATAAAAGGAAGTTAGTTTCCATGTTAAGAACTTTCTGTCTTGGCCTTAGGAGTCTAGAGGCCAACAGGGAATCCACTTGTCCGCAGGGGGATTCACCTACAACAATAGTTAAGGATGCCCTTCGTCTTCAAAGAATCCTGCATCCACAAATGTGTATACGATGAAAGGTGATGCCGACATCTCGACTAGAGCACATAATTACAGCAAGACAAGCACCTCTGAGAAAGGTAAAGAAGCTGAAACCCCATCTCTTCCTCTCCAAATCGAGAAGACGTTGGGCAAAACCATGACACGCATCCCAAAAGGTGTGTTTAAGAAATCTTCTCACAACCCAAACACAAGGGCCGACCAGAACTACTCTGTGGTGGAGGATTTGTCTCAAACCCCTTGTACGATGTCTTCTTTGGAAGTCCTCCAAAGATGCCCTTCCTAGAGAAAGGCTCTGTTAGCTGCTTTAGGATCCACAGAGACTTGTAATATGGGTACGATCATGCTTGATATGACCGACTTAAAACCTTGTCTCCCTTACCACGTAGCATTCTAGATAGTAGTGGCTTACACTACGAAAACTTTTAATCGAAACATTTTCCGCACAGTGGTTGATGAGGGCGCCTCAACATGTGTAATGTCTTTGGCGTGTTGGAAGGCCATTGGCCAGCCCGTTTTGTCTCTGTCACCTACTCTTCTTACCACTTTCGACGGTCATTTGTTCCAACCACATGGCATTATCCCCTCTTTTCCTGTGTAGTTAGGAGGGAAAACCGTGTGTGTCGAGGTTGAAGTGTTCGACGCATCTCTCGACTACAATCTCTTGTTAGGAAGGAGTTGGACCTATGCTATGCAAGAAGTAGTCTCTACAATTTTCCAGGTCTTTTTGTTTCCACACAAAGGTTGGATTGTGACCATTGATCAGTTGTCTTTCTCCCATCCTAACCCTTCATTGGGGGCACCCACAGTCCCAATGATTGATAACCCTCAACCCGGCGTCGTCAACATAGGGGTTGGTTTGTGCCCACCTTTGATGGGCACTTTCAATTACCCACCTCCTCAAGGTGATGTTAAATTCATATCTGACCACCATAAGGTTGAGGTGTTCCCAGTTTTGTCGTTTCACACGAATTACATCAACGATCCATGGATTCTTCCTTCCCCATTGGCCACGATGGAAGGGACAGGGCACCATGGTATGTCCATGTCCTTTTCCATGGAAAAAGTAGTGTACTCTTTAGTCCAACAAGCTTCAATCGACCTCGATCTAACTCCCGCACAAGAGTTAGATCCGATTCTAGAGCCTATATGGGCTCAAGGTTCCCTCATTGATACAGATTTTTTAGACTTAGTCTTGCCCTCAGACGAAGCAATCATGGAAGCAATGACTAGTATGGACAAACCCTGGGATGATCTCCATCATAAATCTTATTTTCTCCCAGAGTTAAGAAGAATTGAGGTAGGGGAATTCACCTTGACTATGACTGGAGATAGGTCTTGTCCTATTAATCCTTTGGCTACACATGTTTTTTATGCCGAGGGTAATATGGAAACCATCACTGAAACTATACCTATAAACATCTCCAGAACCCCTGGCATCGTAGAGAATGTTTTCTTTGGAGCTGACTGCGCCCTCGAAGGGATTCAAATCTACACAGATTTATTTAAGGAATTTTGTGAATTTTTTTCTTGGTCTTACGAGGAAATGCCAGGCATCGATCCAAAAATTGTTGAACACGAAATAACGACTTATCCTGACGTTAATTAAGCCGGTTTGGCAGAAGCTTCATCCAGATAATCCTAAGAACGCAACAGCTATTAAGGTCGAAGTGGAGAAATTGCTCAAGGCAGTTTTTATCTACCCCGTCCATTTGACCCAATGGGTGTCAAACCCCGTGCCGATTAACAAAAAACAGGGTATGATTCGTGTATGTACAGACTTCCGTGATTTGAACAAGGCCTGTTCAAAAGATAATTTTTCCACACCATTTATTGACTAGATAGTCGATGAATGCGTAGGTTGCGAGGCCTTTTCTTTCATGGATGGTTTTTTGGGATATAATTAGATACAAATCAAACCCAAAGACCAACACAAAACAACATTCATTTGTCCATGGGGTACATTCGCGTATCGTAAGATGTCGTTTGGTCTGAAAAATGTTGGCGCTACCTTTCAGCGGGCCATGTCTTTTTCTTTCCATGATCTCCAACATATCGTCGAGGCCTACTTAGATGATTTAGCATCACACTCTCGTAAGAGAACGGATCATCCCACACACCTATGACTTATCTTTGAGCGATTTCGCTACTTCCGGATTCACTTGAATCCCAACAAATGAAGTTTTTGCGTGACGTCGGGCTGTCTCTTAGGTTTCATTATTTCAACAACAGGGATCATGGTCGATCCTCTCAAGGTTGAGGCAATAGTTTAGTTTCCTCCCCCACATACAATCCTTCAGCTTCAGAGTCTACAGGGAAAAATGAACTTTTTGCGGCGTTTCATCACAAACTATGCCGAGATTACAAAGGGATTTATGCACTTATTGAAGAAAGATGTTCCTCTTCATTGGGACGATGCCGCTCAATGCTCCTTTGAAGCATTGAAACACGCCCTCACGACTGCCCCTTTGCTTCGGCCACCCAATTATAACAAATATTTCTTATTATACTTGGCTGCAGTAGAGTCAACCATCGGTATGGTCTTAGTTCAGGAGGATGAGTTTCTCTCAGAATATGTGATTTATTACTTGAGCCGAGGCCTGGTTGGACCGGAACTCAATTATTCTCATATCGAAAAACTTGCATTGGCAGCAGTCCATGCTATCCAACAGTTCCGTCATTATGTTTTGTTTCGCAAGACCACTGTCATTGTCATCGTGAATCCATTTCAATACATGTTAACACGATGGGTAATTGGCAGAAAGATCAGTAGATGGATAGTTTTCCTCCAGGAATTTGACTTAGATTTCATTTCTGAAAAATCCAAAAAGTCACTGGTCTTTGCGGAACTCATCTTGGAACTTCCGGTCGAGTTAGGTGATGTTATCCCCGAAGAATCACCTATTTAGGGAGACATGTTTTTGATAGCATCTTTGAACCCCTGGTATGGAGATATACTTGTCTATCTCCAAAGTTTGAAGTGCCCCACCTCTTTTTCTCATGATGAGCGTCATCGTATATGTCATCACGCTAAGAACTATCTCATCCTCGAAGACACTCTCTATCATCGAGGTGTAGATTGCATCCTTCTTCGGTGCCTCACTCATGAAGAAGCGAAAATCGTCCTTAATGATTACCACACTGGAGCATGTGGCGGTCATTTGTCTGGGTTAGAAATAGCCCAAAATATTTTACGAGCTGGTTACTTCTGGCTGACACTAATCAAAGATTATATCGCATCAGTCAAGAAGTGCCACCCGTGTCAGATCTTCTCTCAGAAGATGAGGGCACATCCTGCTCCCATGTTTCCTGTCATCACAGTTGGTCCCTTCACCAAGTGGAAGATTGATTACACTACATGCAACCCTCCTTCAGCAAGGGGGGCATCATTACATCATTGTAGTCGTCGACTACTTCGCAAAGTGGGTCGAAGCTATGCCAACGTTTAAAAATGATCGAGAGACTACAAATCTCTTTTTGTTTAACCAGATTATAGCAAGGTTCGGCATCCCGGGAGAGATTTTCATTGACCATGGCAGTCACTTTCAGAACCAAATGATGACCAAGTTAACATCAAAACTTGGGTTGCGGCAAGAAAACTCATCACCTTACTACCCTCAAGCGAATGGTCAAGTGGAAGTTGTTAATAAATCTCTTAATACCATCCTACATCGAACGATCAATTTGGCTAAGTCAAATTGGCATTTGATGTTGTACTCGGCATTAAGGGCCTACCAAACGTCTGTCAAGACTGCAACCAGTTTCTCACATTTTCAACTCGTTTACGGGATGGAAGCAGTCTTTCTCATAGAATTCCAGATCCCATCTTTAAAATTGGCCATACATTTATTGCCAGACACTTCACCTCTTGAAGAGCGTTTATTATATCTCAAGCAGCTCAATGAGCAACGTTGTGATGTAGCCTTAGCTAATGAAGTTCACAAGAAAAAATTCAAGTGCCAGTATGATCGGTTCGTTCATCCTCAGATTTTCTTGGAAGGCGACCTTGTCCTAGTTTATAACCAAGACAAGGACTCCCTAGGGGTAGGCAAGTTCAAACCCATGTGGTTCAGAACTTTCATCGTAAAAGAGGTTATAAAAAAGGGCACTTATCGTATGGTATATTTTGAGGGAAATGCTTTGGCAGAACCTAGAAATGGGCTCTACCTCAAGAAGTATTACTCCTAGGTAGGTCACCTTGGGTAACTTTTTGTAACATATGTATAGTCTTTGTACCATTATTTTTGGTTTCTTTTGGTTTTATGAACGTGTCATTTTTGATGTTATCTTTTATCACTATGGAAGATGTCAAGTGAATCAAAGGTGTTAGTTGGATACGCAGACGGTGCTAGCCGGCACACTCGGAGGCTTGCCTCCGCAGCTTGGGTACTTTTCACACCTCAGGGCTAGTTATTATCTTCGGGAGGTATATGTTTAGGCGACACCACAAACAATGTCGCCGAATACAGTGTAGTTATTGAGTTCCTTCATGACACTTTGTCATTTGGTATCTCTCACCTTCGGGTCTATTTAGACGCTCAGCTAGCTATGTCTCAATTAAATAGAGTCTATTGTGTTCATGATCCTACTTTACATCGATGATTCCTTAGGGTACATCTCTTAGAATGAATATTTGATTATATTACATATTTTCATGTTCCTAGGAGATTAAATCAAGTCACAAATACTCTAGCTAATCAAATTTTAGATTGGCATCTCGCACACATATAAGAAAGACATACACATGCACATGTAAATACATTTTTAAATCAAATATAATCCACAAGACGTAAAAAGACATAAAAATCCATATATAATATCAAAATCATCATAGTACATAGGTGGGCGCAAGCACCTCAAAAATATGACCAGTAACGAGTCATACGGCTTATGCCCTCAAAACATATACAAGTAGTGCCCTCAACACATGAAAAGTCCAACCTAACTAAGGATGGGGCCTATGGGCTCTGTTGTAATGATCAACGACGTTTGCCAAATGCCAAAAAAGTTGGACCCATGTCTGTGGCGCCCCCACTATGTGAGGTTGCATAGATGGTGGCAGATCCTCGATCTCTGCCATGGGCATTGTGCGAGTGAGCGAGGTAAAATTTCTCTCTACTCATCTTAGAACTCTCTCTCCCTCACCATATGGAAGCTCTCCTGCTGCTGTTGGATCCCTATGGCGGCGGGTGCGGCCTCTGGCCAAGGATGTCGCTTGTTCCTCGCATAATCTGTTGGTCGCACTGGCCCCACATCTACACATAATAGACACATATCTTTCAAATGATTTGGTATAAAAAAAATGACATATATAAAAACAACAAAAAAGAAAGCTTACCCATCTCTCCTTGCTCCTCTCCGGGACGTACCGAAACCTCAGGATCTCTAGAGAAGTCGATCCCGGCATAAGGGTAGTCCTCTATGACCAGGATCTGTCACGACAACCAAGCAAAAAAGTTGTCATCAAAGGCCTCAATGGTCCTTTCCCCCCCTGTCGCGGCAACAACACCGCCCATCTGCATAACGTGGGAAGAGAGGCCTGGTGCCCTCATACCACCTCTCGAGGGATAAAACTGGGAATTCTTTCAAAGAAGAAAGAGAAAAGAATCATTCCAAATCCGAAGTTCCTCTAATTCCGCAACCGACAATCTGTTAGCTGCCTCTTCATACAGTCCAATAATGTGGTGCTCCAATAAAAAAATTGTGCATTTAAGCATTGAATTGGAAAATTCATTTGTGCACGGGAAGCCTGATGCAAAGCCACAGACAACAACAGTGATCTGCCTGATGAGCAACACTATCACTTGCAGTGATAAGTCTGAAATCTTGCTTATCGGTACTTGTGAGCTCGTTCTGTCTGTACCTACTTTACAATGGAGCCCAATCAACTCCGAGATGTTGTGAGGCCCAGAGGGAAAAATACGAAAATTGACTGGTTCCCCTCTCCTAGAGAGGCTAGTCATAAAGTATATGTCTTCTGTCGTTGGAACTAGCGAATGCCCCTCTAACATAAAGGCCTCTGCGTCGAGATGCCAATAATCGACCAAGGCATTCAAATAGCCTCGGTTTTGCTTGCATGAAAGGACATAGAAAAAATTTCAACAACCCACATTGCATCAAGGTAGCAACAGCATTGGGGTCCTCCCCAACCAATGCACTAATTTCCTCATGCTCTCTTTCCCCCCAGTGAACATACATCCTACACAAACCCAGTTCAGGAGGGATTAACTCTTGCTTTTTTATTTTTTTTTACATTAAATGAAGGGTCCACGCGGGCTGTAATGCTGATAGTAGCGTGTACACACGTGCATTTTTTCCTCTGCCCACGTGTACACTTGGTTTGTCATAAGACGGTCCGCGTGGACTTAGGGATGGCCTTTTAAAGGTCGATGCCCCTCCAAAAACTAACTTTAAATACATAACAAAATAATTAGAATGCAAGAGGGGGTAGTAAGTACTTAATTGGTCCAAGTGGATGGTCGTTTTGTCCACTGAAGCTCCCGGAATCAACTCTTTTCACAAAGGGGTAGTTTTGGCTTTTAGTCAATTTCTCAATAACAATGGTGATAATGAGCTGCCAGCTTCTATTTATAGACTTTTTGGCCTCTTTTTGTCATTTTTTAGACCCTTTTGTCATTTTTTCTAAACTAAAAATCATTTAGCATGGTTTAGGAGTTTTCTTTGGATTGTCACGATAAGTTTTACTTTGGGCATTTGGAAAATTTTTGGAGATTTGGGTCGTTTTGAAGGTCCTTTGGTAAAAAGTCAATTTTTCAACTCGTTGAATTTAAGTTAGGATTCCACCTCTACTTCCTGCATCTTGTTGTCTTTTCCGCCTTGCCCTAGGATCGATCCCACCAAATTGTGACACAGAACCATCATTGTTGTTTTAGGAGTGTCGTAATTTAGTGGTAGAGCCTACCTTAACATGGATTCCCTAGGTAGATCCTAGTTTCATTTTGGTGTCCATGTTGTCACTAACAACTATTGGCTCGGGAGTCCTTATTAGTTTTTTCTGATTACGAGTTTGAGCCTCATCTGCATGATTCCTTATCACTCTTGAACTCACCCTCGGGACTCCCAAAACATAACAGGTCTTCTTTTAAGATCTTTTCAAACCATCTAAACATGAAAAGATTGTCGAACGATCTTGTTGTCTTTCACGCTCGTTAAACTGAAATTTGAAGGCAGGTCTGTCCGGTGGTAGTTTACCCCTTTTTCGGTCCGGATGGTCAACTGTACGAACAAAGGTATACTCTAGGAGCCTCGGTTCTCTAGAAGAGTACTCTTAGGTATAATTTTAACCCTTTTTCGGGCCTGAGGGACTAAATTTACGAAAAAGGAACCCCCCCGGAGTCCATAGTTAAGCTCTTTTCAAACTCCCTAAAATTTAAAAGATAGTCGAGTGACCTTATTCTTTCACACTCGTTAAAATGGTCCAAAAGAACATTCCTGACGGAGTCCATAGTTAATCTTTTTTCAGACTCCTTAAAAATGAAAAAATCGCCGAGTGATCTTGTCTCTATCACACTCGTTAAAATGGTTTTGAATAGACGACTGGTCGGTGCTAGTTTACCCCTTTTTTTTGAGCTGACTAGACTATATTCGAAAAAGGTACCCCAACGGAGTCTCCTTTTACATTTTTTCATACTCTCTAAATATGAAAAACCCCCGAGCTTACCTTCTCTGGTCTCGTTAAAATTACATCGAAGGACGTTACCATTGTGTGTTTTGTTAACCGCATTTGCATACCTGCGTCTTTAGTCTAAATGCTAGCTCCATGTTGCTCTCAACTGAACCATCTGAAGCATGCCTTATACGCAAGACCTATAGCACTTTTCCTCTACATCTTGACAGCTTTGGCCCCTAGAGGATTTTTCCTGAGTGTCCTTTTATTGCATATGTCCCTTTGCCCTGAGCATCCCTATGTTCAGTGCACTTGGAGCTAGTATGTTTGCGACACTCGATCCCCCTTTGTAACGTAGCATTCTTTTATTCTTTTTCAAGCTTTCCAACATTATTGAAAAAGACAAAAATATATATATATATATATATATATACCCCAAAAAGAGGAAGGGAAAAGTATTTTCTTTTTATTGGCAGCACAATGAGTCACCCTTGGACAAAGCACATCCTTCCGTTTGTTCGTCAAGCCCTGGGATTTAATATGACCTTAGGCAATTTTTCTCGCTACATAGAGCTGTGTCCTCCTCCATTTGGTTATTCTTCCAAACATATGGAGAGTTTGCGGTGCCCCCTACATCATGAACTTATGTCAAAATATCATGTTGCCTGAGTCTCATCATTTGTCCTGCTATTGTCCAAGAGAAGTTTTTACCAAGCCTGAGTTGGCCCATCTGTAGTTTGTCTCTTTTCCTCATGCCCGGCCATCCCGAAGGTCCACTCAAGTATTTTGTTAGAAATTCATGAAGCCCTCAACCTGATCATCAAGATCCTCTAGTCCATGACCGATGAGCCGTCGAAGACCTCTGGGTAGTGAAGTCGTACACTCATATTACATTCCTACCCGATTTTTGAAGATTTTGAAGTTGATGCTCGAGCTCTGAAGACCTCATCTCCAGCCATTAGGCCTTATCAGCTTCTAGAATATGGATACTATAAATGTATATCTTTTTTATTTCGAGATGTAGATCTGTTGTGTATTGATCGTGGCTACACTTTATATAGTTATATGACATGGATCTACAATGTATTTGATTGGTAGCCATGATTTTATTTCATTCTGAGCATGGGTATGCCCGCCTCGGTGAGACAATTTTTATTTTGCAGATGGCACCTCCCGAATTCTAGTCCCTGGGATCATCGGTTTGGTCTGTTGATAAAGATTGGTAATGTATTTTGGCCATCAGATGCTCTTCTTACCTCACACATTAGGGGGCAAATTTTATAACCCTAATTTTCACCAAACATACTTTCCTGACATCAGGCCATCCCATATGCCTTCTTTTCCAAGCCAGTACTGAACAACTCTTCTTAAAAAAACCCCTTTTAAATGCCCACGTGCCCTACTCCACTACTGCACGAGTGTACACGCTAGCTGCCTCACTACAGCCCACGTGTACCTACAAGAGAACGAAAAAATGAAAGTTGCTGATGGGACACACAACTTTGGGTAAGTTAACTAAACCTTCTGGCCATGCATGGCCGGTCAATCGACCAAATACCTAGCTCCTTCTAGCCTATAAAAGAAAGGGTAAGGGTCCCATTTGAAGGAGGAAAATCATAGTAAAGAGACTATACCCAATTGAGCATTCCCCTTGTCCCAACCTTTAGCCATCCTTATGCAAAGAAAAGTATAAATCAAAGCAGTTGGAGAACAGTTGAAGAGGAGCCTACGACCAGTTTCAAGGAGCAGTGCCGACCACATATTGTAAGTTTACTCTTGTGAAGATTAATACAAAAGGAATACTTTTCCCGTCCCGCCATATCATGTGTCCAAGTTGAATATTTATTTTATGATATTGTCACAACTAACCTAGAAATTAGTATATGAAATGCATGTTTGCATCTTTTTGTTTGTTCATGTGTGAATGTAGGTCAGCTTTGGTAGGAGGCTTGCAATCAAAGAGCGAGTGAAAGCAAAGGGATCGACATCAAACGAAGGACTCAAGGTAGAGTCACCAAATCTTGTTTTCACCTTTGTATTACATGAATGTGGGGTTTTGTGTTGGGAGAAGAAAAAAGAGTAGAAGTCTTTGAAATGGTCATTTTCTACATGCATGATTAGAGCCCTTAAATGCTAAGTCCGTAGGAGGGATTCCCACCCACAACACTTGTGTGAGGTGGTGAAGCCCGTGAACTGGGTGTGTGGTTCCTCTCTGAGACAGAGATGGAATGTTGTGTGCCCTTGTGTAGGGAAGCCCGTGAGTTGGGTATGTGTTTCCTCTCTGAGACAACGATGGAATGTTGTGTGCCCCTATGTGGGGAATCCCATGAGTTGGGTGTATCATTCTGAGACATAGATGAAATGATGTATTGACCTCCTATGTGTAGAGAGTTGAGATGATGTGATACTCTGGATGATTCTCATGTGTAACGTAGTGAGAAAAAGATATGTTGAGTTGGGCATGCCTGTGGTTGAGCACAAGTGAATGTGATCCTAGTGGTAAAGATGTATTGGCCTCCTTTGTGCAGAGAGTTGAGATGATGTGATACTCTAGATTATTCTCCTGTGTAACGCAATGACAAAGAGATCTACTGAGTTGGATGTGCATGTGGCTGAGCACAGGTGAACTTGATCCTAGTGGTTGAGCACTAGTGAGTTTGGTTCTCCTGTGAGACGCAGTGAAATAGATATATGGACATACTTGTGGCTGAGCAGAGATGGATGTGCCCCTAGTGGATGAGCACTAGTGGGTGTATGAGATCCCTTGCTATATTGTACAAGAGTCAGACTTACCTTTAACCCTATTTGTGATGTAAAGGGTACAGGTCAGCCCCACCATAAAGTGAAAGATAATTAATATGGAAATTATTAATTATATTATGATTTATTGAGGTCGACCCTGTTGTGCCAATAGACACTATTATTGACAAGGTCAGTCTAATATAAATAAAGGTAAATTCCCCATTAAGGAATCATATCACAAGTGTGAGTTTGGAAATTTTAACAAACACTTGTTCTTGGGAAAAGTGTGCACTTCTCTTGGGCGTTAGTCTTCTAGGGTTTGTGAGAACCCTTTTGTGTGCTAGGTATTTATGGTGGTGGAGGTATTTCTCTTGAAGAATATAACAAAGGATTGGTTGGTTTTTCTTCCCTTGTTGAGAAATGTTTCCCAGGATACTTCTTGTGTACTTGTGCATGGTGTTTCTTCTTGTGATCTTGGTTGTTGCAACAAATTGTTTATGGTTTAAGTAAAATGATAAAAATGGAATGAACTTCATTCTTAAACCTAGCTTATTGAAAAATCAACAAGCCAAACTTTTTCTTATTCATGAATTTCTTGAACTTTGTTGTGTAGACTTGATCATCATCTTTCCGTTGGAATTTCTCTTTTGTGCTAATTCTTGATTCTTCTTGTGCACAACAAGTCCAAAGTTATTAAAACGTGGGATACTCCTTCCTTGTGTTCATTCTTGTGGAAAATGCATCCCATGTCTTGGGAAGATTATCAGTTCCTTCTCTAAAATGATTTCTTCAATAGCTTGTAGTTGATATATTAACTGAGAGATTCTCACAAGGTATGATGTTATGTTGTCATCATCATTCATTTTCATGTCAAAGATCTCATTCTCCAGACTCATTACTTGTCCAATGTTTCTAACTGAGAAGAGGTTAGTTAGGGCATCGTACATCTTCTTAGATGAGTCAAGATGAGAGATGTAGGGTATCAAGTGGTCTTTTAAAGATTCCACTATGATACTCATGGAATTGATGTCATTTTCCTTGAACTTCTCCATAATTGCAACGTTCTGAGGTTCCTTCTCTTTTCCTTCTTCAACCTGTGGTTCCATAATCTTTCCTTTCATGATATCCGACAATTTATTTTTGGAAAGGATGAGGTCAACCCTTGTCTTCCATGCTTTGAAGTTAGAAGCCCCTTCTAACTTGTTTTCTGACTTCATAGAGTAAGTCATGACTAATTTGACTTGGTCAACCTTTGACTTGGACCAAAAACTCAAACTTGGCATCTTAGCTTGCTGAGAGTACTAGGAGGTGCATTGGGTTAGGGCACACTAGGCTATCCAAAAATTAGGTCAATCTCTTCACTTAAAGTGCCTCAACAAGAGGGTTAGGGTTTTGCTGTTGCAGCAAAAACTGACTACAACTGCAACTACAGCTGAGCAAATCCTCCCAATCTAGCTCACAGGAATATTGTATATCTCTTCAAGTTAGTTTTGAAAACTAGCGCACCGAGACTTAAATGTTCAAACACACCTCCACTGTTCATAGTGGAGGCAGGGGACTGTGAGCTTTTGTGAAGGTTTTTTCCTCAGTGCGCATTTAAGGTATATACGAACCGATTAGATCATGAGCAATATATAACCAGTGTGTCCATGTTCTAGTAGAAACGCCATACTTTATGATAAACTTACATGCACTGAATTCAAATTGACAACTTTGAAGAGTACACACCATGACGTTCATAAAGAATATAACATCGACGTGTCCATGTTTTAGTAGCACCGCCATACTTTATGATAAAATTACATGCACCAAATAAATCACACTAGTACTATTGAACGATACCCCCAATGTTTCTTTATGTCTAAAGGTGCACCATGATAGGGCAAATAAAAAAAAAATACCAAACCAGTTTTTAGTGTTACAATGCATCCTGTGCTTCCAAATTCTCAAGCAAGCACTGTTGCTTACATTTATTCTTAAAACACTCTATTTCAAATGCTCTACATTGACCATGATAGCTCCATTGGTGGATTCCACAAATCTCCAAATTTTGGAAATCACCACGAGTTTTTATTTCCTCTCAATGATACAACCATGCCTCTTCGGTACATAAGAGACTAGGTAAATTATTTATTACCTTCCTATTTGCATTTTCATCCACAAAAATATAATTTAGCTTGAAATTTCACATTTTTTTTTCTTTTCACATAGTGCACTTGAACGATTCGTCTCGCCCCAAAGTGGTGTGTACTGTGTTAAATACACAGTAAGCACCATGGCCGATGCATCCATATATGTTCACATCAGTGTCGTTCAATCTAGCACCTCACAATAAATCACTAAAAATAAAGTGGTGCATCCTTCAGAACGCCCCAACACTAGGAAAACTGGGATTATACCTGCACTAACCCATTACACTTCATTAAATTCACTGTTAGCTCAACAATATATAAAATTTAAACTAGTGGTGCACCAATTTTAACTAACCACAACGAGGTGTACTCGAACATTAACACCCCAGTAAATCATTGTTCAAATGCCTTGCCATAATTTATAAAAAAATACATGCACTGAATCAATCACACTGATGTCGTTTAACATTACGCATAGGTACACTTTACTTAACTAACTGCACCGCTAACATAACAATTTATAAAATTTAGCTAGGTGGTGCAATAATTGTAATCCAATGCACCGACACTGTATACAGAAATGCGTAGAGACATATATTTCCCGAATTTTCATAGCATGGCGTCTCCTTGGACACCTTGTTTCTGGTGCACTCGCATTTACAATGCACTGAGGAACAAAATTATGGTTCTCCACTATCACAGTGGTATCGATGCATTAATAGTAACATCTTGCATCGACTCGTTGTGTCGTTTTGATGGACACCTTGTAGCTGATGTTGTCGAAAACATAATGCATCATTAAACAAAACATCGATGTTCCAATACCATGGTAGCACTGGTGTGTTTATATTAACACATCACACCACATAAATTCATATTCAACAATTTCACTGATCAGTGCATATGGATTAAAAAAACACATTGGTAATGTAAAGAGCATGACATCGGGCTGAATTGTCACAAATTTGCAGTGCAATGCCTCTTATGGTAAGCACCACTAAGATGCTAGGAAGTGCGCTAATTGAGATAAAAATATCGGTGCGTTCTATTAATCGAACACACCACCAAGTTTTTGAAGCACAAATTTCCTCTATGGTGTGTCACATAAATAAAACGCATCAGTAATTTCTACTACAATACATCGAGAAAAATACATAATAATTTACCATCTCGGTTAATTTTATGGGATGCCCCATCATCAATGCGTTATAATACAAATGCACTAGTATCAATGCATACCGGTGTGTTACTTTAAACTAAATGTATAGAGGAGATTAACTTGTACCAGGAAAAATAGTTTAAAAATTATCATTTTGGTGCACATTGTAAAATGCACTTGTTAACGGTGCGTCCTGAAAAGACAACGCATTGGTTAAAAGCGTTCAGTGCATGAACTAACATAGAGAGTTGGTCCATTTAATATAACCCAATGCACCACTAGATGGGGTGCCAACAAGTCACCCAGTCAACATCCCCCTAGAGCCACATCAATAATCCCTTCACCAACTCTAGACTTGACACTCGACGACAGGAATTTATGATGGATAGTATGGGTTCTAGGATTCATATGTTTGAATATGGTGCATCGTTGTTACATCCAGCTATGAGTCTTTAACCTCTTTTCCATGGCATGCACAACTATCATTTTCATTCATACCCCGAGGGTCTCTTCGTCTTTCCCTGTGTTTGTTTCCTACATCCTTGACTCCTAGTTTCCTGACTTCAACTCTAGTACTCACGGTGCAAATCTCATAGGCGTTTTGGCTCTCACCAATTACCATAAATTGGAACGCAACCCAACTTTGACTTTTCCTCCTCCTTCTCTCTCGACTCCTGTTCAAATCTGTTTTTCTTTCATGCCTCGTGAGAGAGGTTATCCAAAGCAAGCCAACCACCTTAGCTCATGGATTCGGGGTCACAAAACATTAGGCCTTCGCCCAACCTCTCCATATTGCTACTGTTACATTCATTTAGCGATGAAGCCTCATAATAATCCTTCAAGATGTGAAACCCAATATTTCTTAGCCTTCAACCTTTGTTCCCCATCCTCCCGACTCAATTCCGGCTCCTGGTATCCACCCCAACCCACATCCTCATCTTGGTTTCAAAGAGGCATAGTGGGAAGTCATTTGAGAGCTTCAACGAGACAAGGACGAGCAAAAATTTCAGGAGGAACTGATGGAGCAACGTCTGCATTGGTTGATCGATTCAAGTGCAATAGACCCCCAAAAGCATCATAGTGAAGAGGAGCTTCTCCATGCCATCATGATTCCAAAATGGTCGGAGTCCTCCAAGCATGCGTTCCCATACAATAATTTCCCTAAATAGATTTTATGACAAGTTCTCTTTTGGTTTTGTTATTTTTTGTTTGGTCTGGTAGTCAACAGAACCATGTTACCAGGTATAACTAGCTTCCTGAGTTAATGTTTAAGACTTATTATGTAATTATGTCTGAGTTTAGTTTCGATAATAAAATACTCTGGAAATTTAACACTTGGTGGTGGGGATGGTTTCCACTATTGGTAGCCTCAACACCAATGTCACTGATATTTTTTGTATTTTCTATTTATAAAATGTAATATAATAATAACTATCTTACAAAAAAAATAAAACCTAGTGCATTGTGTGGTTTAACACCAACCCTTAACCCATGCACTATATATCACAACACACCGTTATAGATGTCGGTGCTCGAATAGACATATAATATATGTCTATTCGGTTCCTAATATCTGATATGGAGCACTAGACGTGATGCATATGTATTTGTTAAGAGCACCGCTTACTTTTTCACTTTTTTTTTACAAACATAAATTATTTTCAGATTTTGATAAATACAAATTAGTTGTATATGTTTGTGTTTTATAATTTAAATTCATTTTGTCTATATATGTGTGATTTAAAAGGATTTTATGTGAATTAGATATGTCGACAACACCGAGTGCAGTAGAAACAATAGTAGTAGCCAAAAGAAAAACAATTTAATTCACAATCTACATATGCAAACCTTCACAATTAAATTTCGTGGATGTTTTTCTTTGTGGAGGAAAAAACATAGGTCACTCTTCAGTGCCTATGATACTTTAGTGCATGGACTTGATCCTATACCACTTCCTTAGTGCTCTACCTCGCATCTCCTCCTTCACTGACCACTTGACTTTATCCAAGATACTATCCTTGTCATTCCTGTAGCCATAATATGAACTAACGTCAATTCGCTTGTAGATTGCATACATGCACCTCGTCTTCTTCACCTTGAGGGGGCTTATCGAATATCTATTTGAGGATGGGGTGTAATTTTGTAGCCTCGAAGTATATGTAACTGGGTCCTTTTCTTATGGCACCAAGCACAAAAACTTCATTCCCTTCCAAGTCTGTCATCTTGGCCCCTATTTTGGAATAATTAGGACTATCAATCTCTACAATCGAAGCTTCCCAGTGCCCCTTTTCCCTATTCATCAAGAAAGGACCCTGGTGGATGTCTTAATTATAACACTATTTCAGCCTCAAGATTGACCTAAGCTCCATATTGTATATTTAATAGAAGTTAAGAAGCTCATTTGGAAAAACAATCGATGATCCATAAACTTTGTCAGCATGTCTTATTGCTAAATATTAATAATTTCCTTGGCCTCGGCCTGCTCCTCCATGAGATCCTCACTCATGTACTTACTAAGAAGTTCATCATTTTTGTTCTTCTCCACAACCATGTGTTCGATCATTTTCTCATCCAGAAGGGAACATGGGAAAAAAACTTTCTCTCTCTCGCTCTCTACTCTTGGTTTCCCTTGCTCTCCAATTTCTTCCGCCACATCATCTTCTTCCTCAAATATGACCAATGTAATGACAATGAAGTCCTCTCTCTTGATCATCAACATGGCCTACCTCTAGATAGACTTGATCTTCTGCCACTCCCTCAGCGCTCTGGCCCACATCTCCTCCTTTGCTAGCCACTCGACTTTCTCCAAGACATTATTCTTGTCATCGTCATCTCCATAATAACTAGTGTCAATTCATTTGTATATAACACACATAGACCTCCTCTTATTCTCCTCACAGGGCTCATTGAATATATATTTAACGTTGGGGAGGCATTTCCCAGCCATACTTGTACAATTGGTTGTTGGAATATTGTAACTTGTCATCTTTCAACAATCAATTGTACAAGTGCGACTGAGAAATTCCTCCCCAATGTCAAATAGTTATTCGATAAGTCCCCTGAGACGAAGAAGAGGAGGTCTAGTTACGTGATCTACAAGCTAATTGACGTCAGTTACTATAGAAATAACGATGATGAAAACAGTATCATGAAGAAACTCGAGCAACCCACGGAGGAGGAGATGTAGTCCAGAGCATTGAGGGAGTGGAAAAGGATCGAGTCTATATAGAGGGAGTCCAGGTTGATGATCAAGAGAGGCAAGGTCGTTTCCATTACTCTGGTCTTATTCGTGGAAGATGAGGATGTGACAAAAGAAATGGGATAGTAGAACAAGGGAAACCAATAACAAAGAGAGCGAGAGTTTGTTTCCCATGTGTCCCTTCTGGATGAGAAAGAGATTGAGTGCATGGTTGTGGAGAAGAAGAAACATGATGAAATTCTTATTAAGTACATGGGTGAGGATCTCATGGAGGAGCAGGTCAAGGCCAAGGAAATGCTTAATATTTAGCGATAATACATGCTGACAAAGATTATGAATCATCGTGCATTTTTCCATACTTGCTTCTTAACTTCTATTAATTATACAATATGTAGCTTAGGTCAATCTTGAGGCTGGGATAGTTTTATAATTAGGACATCCACCAGGGTCCTTTCTTGTTGAACAAGGGAAAGGGGCACTGGGAAGCTCCGACCATAGAGCTTGGTAGTCCTAATTATACCAAAGTAGGGGCCAAGATGATGGACTTGGAAAGGAACGAAGTTCATTTGGTCAGTGCCACGAGAAAGGGACCCGATTACAGATACTTCGGGGCTACGAAATTCCTCCCCATCCCCAAAGAGCAATTCGATAATCCCCCTTGAGGTGAAGAAGAGGAAATGTAGGTATGTGATCTACAAGGGAATTGATGCCGGTTCATATTATGTCTATAGGAATGACGAGGACGGTATCTTGGAGAAAGTCAAGTGGCTCGCAGAGGAGGAGATGTGAGGCAAAGCAATGAAGAAGTGGTAGGGGATCAAGTCCATGTGCTAAATTTTGAATGGCATCGAAGAGTGACCTGTGTTTTTTCCTCTGTAAAACTTTAAGTTTGTAGGTTTGCATATGTACTTTTCCAATTAAATTATTTCTCTGGTGACGATTACGTAACAACCACTCTAGTGTGATTACAATCATACTGGTGTGCTATAAACAATATAACACATGTATATTGTGTTTTTTTAAATCATGTTGATGTTGTTGTTGTTGCTTTATAAAATGTATAATAAGTACATTAATGATTTCTCTGTTTTAAATTAAATTTAAGTTGTATCACTCATTAGAATTTAGAGTTGTCATATAATGTTTAACTTTAGTTTTATGAAATCATTTACTTTGGATTGTAATTGTGAAAACTTAAACTATTAATGTCATACAATGTTAATGTCATCTTCAAAGTGAATTGTTTAATTGTCAACCAGATACAATATGTTGATTAAACATGCTTACAAATTACTTTTATGAAATGTTATTTTTTCATTTATTTGATTGATAACATTAAAATAATTGTTCATAATTACATTTATAATTGTTATATTTATGAGTAGTAATGGTACAAATATCTTCCATATTGGGATGTTTTTATTATTATTATTATATTGGGATAACTTATGCCAAGTGTCATATTAGACTATAAAATGCACCTCAATTTATATTAATAATATAAAGAAATTAATAAAGGTGTTAATAGAATCAATATGTTACATTTTAGTTTGTAGGTGAAAATGTCATTTTTAAAAAATGATTGTGTTAAAATTTTATTGTAAAAACAAAGACATGTATTTTTAAATTATGATACATATTACACAAAAAATATTAAAATAATAAGAAACAATAACATTTTTATAAATCTTTTATATCTATTTGAAATTAATAAAAATATATCTATAAATGCATGCAATTCATCAAATAATAACATTTATATAAAACATATATTTTGAATCCATAGAAATAGATCTATAGAGGCATGGAATTTCATCAATATGATTTTGTGTAAACTATTTAAAAATATTGTAAAAATGAAACACAATGACAAATGATTTCGAAATGACGAATTTAATTAATTGGTTTACGCAGTCCCAACCACCACCATGTTTTTTAACATAAAGTCAGTATACAACATGGACATATGATACTTTCCCTCCCCAAAATTTTAATTTTACATAATGTGCATGCATCGTATGACATTAGTGTTCTATGTAAATTCTACAGTTACTAATATTCATTCTCATAGTTTTTGTAATTATGTAATCAAAATCATTTTATTAATACATATGTCTTATCAAATAACTAATATACAGATATCATCTGTCATCCACAATTAATCTTAAGAGATCCTTAAATAAGTGATGTTTTAGAAAAGACAATGTGACACATAAAGATCATTAATATAATGAGACAATGTGACACGCTGAGGGTTGTTCTTCAACCTTTTACATTTTGAACAACCACATACCACTGGCGTGTCATAAAAGAGATCCAATTCATAGTGTAATACCATTGACCTAGGCTGCAGGTTACTGGAAGATGACATGTTATAATTGGTAGGGTAAAGTAGCTTTTCATTTTCATCAAATATTTGCCTACTGTATCTTTCTCCTGATAAGAGCTTGCGACATTTTTTATTTGGTGGAATATCTTGCTCATCCAAACTCGATCCTAATTTATGATTCTACAAAATTCATTGAACAATTATTCAAATGCACATGCATAAATGACATAAATTCAATAAGACAAATTAATTATAAATAAAATCTAGAATTACTTCAAATGGTGTGAAAGAAGTTGAAAAACTCGCAATAATATGGAATGAGCTGGAATCACAAGTATTGGCCATTTGATATTAAAACCTTCCTTTCCCTACATTTGAGCCAAAACCATTGTCAATACGTGCATGGATCCGATATTAAAATTTATCGATGCGTTTATGTATTTTAAAATGCATTGGTGAGTGTATATATATAATGCACCAGAGCGACAAACTATGCAATGCATCGAACCATCACATCCATTACAACCTCCGCAAACCAAAACATCCATAAATTTTAATAACAAAGGTTTTCATTTCTATTATGTCGCTAAAATTGGTATCGATGTGTTTGCTACTATATATGCACTATGGAACACTAATCGGTGAGGTGCACCTATTTGATGACAAAATTAATTTTTAAAATATATAGTTTAATAAGGTTTTTTACATACTAATTGAAAAAAAAAAACCAGCAAAAAAAGAGAGGGAATTTCATTTTTCAAAATGTGTTGGTTTATAAATGAAAACACTATTCATTAGTTCATTTTTTTGGCAGAATTTAGAGGGAAGATTTGAGGAAGAGAGATTTACCACGAAAGACTTTGGAGTGGCTTGATTTTTTTGAAGCCAAAATGGGAAGGGATCCGTAGGGCACATACAAATCTGCAGATAAGAAATTTCAAGTATGTGATTTCATTCTACTAATCATTTCAATCTTTCCCTATTTGATTCAAACTATTCTCAATATTGCATGTTAAAATAAATATAAGGGTTTCATAGTTACCTTCAATATTGGCAGTCGTAGCTTTCTTGTTGTTTTTTCTTGTTCCCCTTTTTTTATAAGCAATAGATTTTTATAGGGTTTATTTTTATAAGCAATATATTTTTTTAGGGTTTATTTTTTTAAGCAATAATTTTTTATTGGTTTTGTTTAGTTGCATATGGAAGGTTTGGTATCCATCACAATGGTACCACACATTGCATCAGATCCCAAACACTATCAACTCTGTCATTGTCAACATTTTTTTTTTTAACTTTTCCACGGTATATGGTGCACACTATACAGAAAAGACGCCCGGATGCACCCTGTACAAAAAAATCACCACGATGCACCCCGTACAAGAAAATCACCCTAGTGCTCATTGAATAGACATGTGCACCAGGGCACATATATCTGTGTAAAACACCGAGTGGTCAAAAAAAAATATTATTGATTTCATATCATATGCATACGGGTTAGCGATGCACAATGACTAATATTACACGCTGGTGTGAGTATATTATTGACGCCCCGATGCATTCTGTTTAATTAAGCGCACCGAAATAACAGATTGTCTAAAAATTTCATAATTTCTATTTCTGATTATTCTGGGTTTTTTTTATCAAATATGGTTGATAGAAGTTCAAAGAAAACATCTTATTGCAATGAGCATGGTGGTAGCTCATCCCAAGAAGAGAGGCATACAAGTTATTTAATTTTTATTAAAAAATTAAG